>CM026389.1:62031470-62060901 GCA_014843695.1 Archivesica marissinica | reverse complement strand
GCAACGTATCTCTAAATAACACTCTCACTTTACAAACATTTTGTCTAATTGATTAATCTACATGACCATCATTTGAACACTCTACACATTTACTATTTATGACTATTTTCTATTCTTTTTTCATTGCATGCAATTGTATTATATATTGTTATGATGATGAGCTATACAATGCTTAAGTCAAATAAAATATATGTTCTGTTCTGTTCTGTATACATGCATTATTTGGCTTTTTGTGATGTAATGTCGCTTTAAACAAACAACTTTTGTCGGTGTTATGTATAAATGCATTATTTGGCTTTTTGCGATGTAATGTCGCTTTAAATAAATTGATCTCAACATAATAAGATTGACTGTAATATAATATTGACTTAACATACCATTTCGCAGTAATTAGCAAGCTTGCTTGTCGCTAATTAGGACAGGTCTAATCTCTATGTTTGTTTTTCGGTTTAACCCATTCATGGACTGGTGGTGCATGATATTTTTAGACCAATAAATTAGTAAGAATATTAAAATTCGGACCAGTTCATTTATCAAAATGGGTAAATCTTATCTAAAAAACAGTAATATTACTGGCAAAAAGTGCAGATCCTGATGAGCCGGCTCGTGACTGGATCTACACTTTTTGAAAACCTATTTAGAGGCCTGTGGTGTTGAAAGGGTTAAAGTCATACCATATTTAATATATTTAAGAGTAGGTCTTGTTTTGGACCGATAATCTCACTGATAGCGGTTGCACATGATGATGGTGGTGACATGGCTGGCATTACACCGGGCGTGAGGGAATGGTGGGATTTTCACATATATGGTCCCTCACGCCACGTTTCGCGCTGTGGTGTAACGGTGGCAATGTGCCCTTCACCATTTTGACGATTGTCTTCAGTTTGTGAGAGTATCGGTCTGGATCAACCTCTATTACCTCTAGTTTTAAGAAACATATATGTTGAATCGTGTTATATTGTGAATTGTTACTGTCTCTTATAATTCATTATTGAGTGGCAATGTGCATCGATATGTTTTTATTATATTGAATGTTGTTTGTTGTACATTGATGAGACGAAAACAAAGAATAAAATCTACCAACAGCCATGTGGCGAATCTCCAGCTATTTTTGGTGGAAGAAGAACCCGGGGCACCCCTCCGAGAAGTATTTACGGCACTGGCCACGGCCCTTCCACACACGACCTTGTAGCTTCCACACTTAAAGTAATTAAGGCACTGGCCACGGCCCTTCCACACACGAGCTTGTAGCTTCCACACTTGACGTATTTAAGGTCCTGGCCACGGCCCTTCCACACACGAGCTTGTAGCTTCCACACTTGAAGTATTTAAGGCACTGGCCACGGCCCTTCCACACGCGAGCTTGTAGCTTCCACACTTGAAGTATTTACGGCACTGGCCACGGCCCTTCCACACACGAGCTTGTAGCTTCCACACTTGAAGTATTTAAGGCATGGCCACGGCCCTTCCACACACGAGCTTGTAGCTTCCACACTTGAAGTATTTAAGGCACTGGCCACGGCCCTTCCACACACGAGCTTGTAGCTTCCACACTTGAAGTATTTAAGGCACTGGCCACGGCCTTCCACACACGAGCTTGTCGCTTCCACACTTGAAGTATTTAAGGCACTGGCCACGGCCTTCCACACACGAGCTTGTAGCTTCCACACTTGAAGTATTTAAGGCACTGGCCACGGCCCTTCCACACACGAGCTTGTAGCTTCCACACTTGCAGTATTTAAGGCACTGGCCACGGCCCTTCCACACGCGAGCTTGTAGCTTCCACACTTGAAGTATTTAAGGCACTGGCCACGGCCCTTCCACACACGAGCTTGTAGCTTCCACACTTGAAGTATTTAAGGCACTGGCCACGGCCCTTCCACCCGCGAGCTTGTAGTTTTCACACTTGAACGAATTCGACACACCGAGTTGGATTCGAACAAACAGCAGTGAGGGACATGTGATTTTAAGTCAACGCCCATAATCACTGTGCCACGGAGGTCATTGGATGGCATAGAAGATCTATGTAAATCGAATAGAAGATCTGGGTGGCATATAAGATCTATGTAAATCGCATAGAAGATCTGGATCACAGGGATTCGGCACGTTTGGGGGTACTAGTATATATATTTAAGTACAGGGATTCTACTCTGTGGGATGTCAGATTTCGCATCGATCAGTAAAATGGCCATATCTGAAACAATTTTGTACAAAGCTGTCCAAATATAACGCCTATCCCGAGTCTTTATATTGTTCTTCAAATAAAACACAACTTTAAGCTACATGCATGTATACTTTGCAAACAATTGCCACATAGGCCATAGCAGGTCACATTTCCATACTAGGACACGGGTTCTGTCAGCAACAAAAAAAAATCTTCGACTGGAGAGTTTTAACTGTGAATAACATTATCAATAAAATGTGTTTCCACTAACCTGTATGTTTATTCGGCAAAAATGTACGTCAAAAAGAGATTTCGTAGCATTTTCAATTTGTTTTGAAAAATTCTAAAGCGGCGCAATTCGCGTTGAAACCAGCGTTGAAACGAGCGTTCTGATTGGATTATGATTGTTCTTCATATATAAAAAAACATCTTGTTACATTCTAATAATCCAATCAGAACGCTCGTTTCAACGCTGGTTTCAACGCGAATTGCGCCGCTTTAGAAATTTTCAAAACAAATTGAAAATGCTACGAAATCTCTTTTTGACGTACATTTTTGCCGAATAAACATACAGGTTAGTGGAAACACATTTTATTGATAATGTTATTCACAGTTAAAACTCTCCAGTCGAAGATTTTTTTTGTTGCTGACAGAACCCGTGTCCTAGTATGGAAATGTGACCTGCTATGGCCAATGTATGTGGCAATTGTTTGCAAAGTATACATGCATGTAGCTTAAAGTTGTGTTTTATTTGAAGAACAATATAAAGACTCGGGATAGGCGTTATATTTGGACAGCTTTGTACAAAATTGTTTCAGATATGGCCATTTTACTGATCGATGCGAAATCTGACATCCCACAGAGTAGAATCCCTGTACTTAAATATATATACTAGTACCCCCAAACGTGCCGAATCCCTGTGATCTGGATGGCATAGAAGATATATGTAAATCGTATAGAAGATCTGGGTGGCATAGAAGATATATGTAAATCGTATGGAAGATCTGGATGGCACAGAAGATATATGTAAATCGTATGGAAGATCTGGATGGCACAGAAGATATATGTAAATCGTATGGAAGATCTGGATGGCATGAAGATATATGTAAATCGTATAGAAGATCTGGATGGCATAGAAGATATATGTAAATCGTATAGAAGATCTGGATGGCACAGAAGATCTATGTAAATCGTATAGAAGATCTGGGTGGCATAGAAGATATATGTAAATCGTATAGAAGATCTGGGTGGCATAGAAGATATATGTAAATCGTATAGAAGATCTGGGTGGCATAGAAGATATATGTAAATCGTATAGAAGATCTGGGTGGCATAGAAGATATATGTAAATCGTATAGAAGATCTGGATGGCATAGAAGATATATGTAAAACGTATAGAAGATATGGGTGGCATAGAAGATCTGGATCGTATAGAAGATCTGGGTGGCATAGAATATCTGTATCGTATAGAAGATCTGGGTGGCATAGAATATCTGGATCGTATAGAAGATCTGGATTAGTCGTATAGAAGATCTGTATCGTATAGAAGATCTGGATCGTATAGAATATCTGTATCGTATAGAAGATCTGGATCGTATAGAAGATCTGGATCGTATAGAAGATCTGTATCGTATAGAATATCTGGATCGTATAGAAGATCTGGATCGTATAGAATATCTGTATCGTATAGAAGATCTGTATCAGTCGTATAGAAGATCTGGATCGTATAGAATATCTGGATCAGTCGTATAGAAGATCTGGATCAGTCGTATAGAAGATCTGGATCGTATAGAAGATCTGGATCAGTCGTATAGAAGATCTGTATCAGTCGTATAGAAGATCTGGATCGTATAGAAGATCTGTATCAGTCGTATAGAAGATCTGGATCGTATAGAAGATCTGGATCAGTCGTATAGAAGATCTGTATCGTATAGAAGATCTGGATCAGTCGTATAGAAGATCTGGATCGTATAGAAGATCTGGATCGCATAGAAGATCTGTATCGTATAGAAGATCTGTATCAGTCGTATAGAAGATCTGGATCGTATAGAAGATCTGTATCGTATAGAAGATCTGGATCGTATAGAAGATCTGTATCGTATAGAAGATCTGTATCAGTGTATAGAAGATCTGGATCGTATAGAATATCTGGATCAGTCGTATAGAAGATCTGTATCAGTCGTATAGAAGATCTGGATCGTATAGAAGATCTGGATCAGTCGTATAGAAGATCTGGATCGTATAGAAGATCTGGATCAGTCGTATAGAAGATCTGTATCGTATAGAAGATCTGGATCAGTCGTATAGAAGATCTGGATCGTATAGAAGATCTGGATCGTATAGAATATCTGGATCGTATAGAATATCTGGATCAGTCGTATAGAAGATCTGTATCAGTCGTATAGAAGATCTGGATCGTATAGAAGATCTGGATCAGTCGTATAGAAGATCTGGTCGTATAGAAGATCTGGATCGTATAGAAGATCTGGTATCGTATAGAAGATCTGGTATCGTATAGAAGATCTGGATCGTATAGAAGATCTGGATCGTATAGAAGATCTGTATCGTATAGAAGATCTGGATCAGTCGTATAGAATCTGTATCGTATAGAAGATCTGGATCGTATAGAAGATCTGTATCGTATAGAAGATCTGTATCGTATAGAAGATCTGTATCGTATAGAAGATCTGTATCGTATAGAAGATCTGTATCGTATAGAAGATCTGTATCGTATAGAAGATCTGTATCAGTCGTATAGAAGATCTGTGTCGTATAGAAGATCTGTATCATAGAAGATCTGTATCAGTCGTATAGAAGATCTGTATCGTATAGAAGATCTGGATCAGTCGTATAGAAGATCTGTGTAGTCGTATAGAAGATCTGGATCGTATAGAAGATCTGTATCAGTCGTATAGAAGATCTGGATCGCATAGAAGATCTGGATCAGTCGTATAGAAGATCTGTATCTTATAGAAGATCTGTATCGTAGAAGATCTGGATCGTATAGAAGATCTGTATCATAGTGAGATCTGTATCGTATAGAAGATCTGTATCGTATAGAAGATCTGTATCGTATAGAAGATCTGTATCAGTCGTATAGAAGATCTGTATCGTATAGAAGATCTGGATCGGTATAGAAGATCTGGATCGTATAGAAGATCTGTATCGTATAGAAGATCTGTATCAGTCGTATAGAAGATCTGTATCGTATAGAAGATCTGTATCGTATAGAAGATCTGTATCGTATAGAAGATCTGTATCGTATAGAAGATCTGTATCGTATAGAAGATCTGTATCGTATAGAAGATCTGTATCGTATAGAAGATCTGTATCATGTATAGAAGATCTGTATCGTATAGAAGATCTGTATCGTATAGAAGATCTGTATCGTATAGAAGATCTGTATCAGTCGTATAGAAGATCTGTATCAGTCGTATAGAAGATCTGTATCGTATAGAAGATCTGTATCAGTCGCATAGAAGATCTGTATCGTATAGAAGATCTGTATCGTATAGAAGATCTGTATCAGTCATAGAAGATCTGTATCGTATAGAAGATCTGGATCAGTCGTATAGAAGATCTGGATCGTATAGTTGTGTTGTTGTGTGATAGAAGATCTGTATCGTGCATAGAAGATCTGTATCGTCGTATAGAAGATCTGTATCGTATAGAAGATCTGTATCGTATAGAAGATCTGTATCGTATAGAAGATCTGTATCGTGCATAGAAGATCTGTATCAGTCGTATAGAAGATCTGTATCGTATAGAAGATCTGTATCGTATAGAAGATCTGTATCGTATAGAAGATCTGTATCAGTCGTATAGAAGATCTGTATCAGTCGTATAGAAGATCTGGATCGTATAGAAGATCTGGATCAGTCGCATAGAATATCTGTATCGTATAGAAGATCTGTATCAGTATAGAAGATCTGTATCGTATAGAAGATCTGTATCGTATAGAAGATCTGTATCGTGTATAGAAGATCTGTATCGTATAGAAGATCTGTATCGTATAGAAGATCTGTATCGTATAGAAGATCTGTATTGCATAGAAGATCTGTATCGTATAGAAGATCTGTATCGTATAGAAGATCTGTATCGTATAGAAGATCTGTAGTCGTATAGAAGATCTGTATCGTATAGAAGATCTGTATCGTATAGAAGATCTGTATCGTATAGAAGATCTGTATCAGTCGTATAGAAGATCTGTATCGATAGAAGATCTGTATCGTATAGAAGATCTGTATCGTATAGAAGATCTGTATCATAGGAGATCTGTATCGTATAGAAGATCTGTATCGTATGGAAGATCTGTATCGTATAGAAGATCTGTATCGTATAGAAGATCTGTATCGTATAGAAGATCTGTATGTATAGAAGATCTGTATCGTATAGAAGATCTGTATCGTATAGAAGATCTGTATCGTTAGAAGATCTGTATCGTATAGAAGATCTGTATCGTATGGAAGATCTGTATCGTATAGAAGATCTGTATCGTATAGAAGATCTGTATCGTATAGAAGATCTGTATCGTATAGAAGATCTGTATCGTATAGAAGATCTGTATCGTATAGAAGATCGTTGTATCGTATAGAAGATCTGTATCGTATAGAAGATCTGTATCGTATAGAAGATCTGTATCGTATAGAAGATCGTTGTATCGTATAGAAGATCTGTATCAGTCGTATAGAAGATCTGTATCGTATAGAGGATCTGTATCAGTCGTATAGAAGATCTGTATCGTATAGAAGATCTGTATCAGTCGTATAGAAGATCTGTATCAGTCGTATAGAAGATCTGTATCGTATGGAAGATTTGTATCGTATAGAAGATCTGTATCAGTCGTATAGAAGATCTGTATCGTGTATGGAAGATCTGTATCGTATAGAAGATCTGTATCGCATAGAAGATCTGTATCGTATAGAGGATCTGTATCAGTCGTATAGAAGATCTGTATCAGTCGTATAGAAGATCTGTATCGTGTATAGAAGATCTGTATCGTATAGAAGATCTGTATCTGTATAGAAGATCTGTATCGTATAGAAGATCTGTATCAGTCGTATAGAAGATCTGTATCGTATAGAATATCTGTATCGTATAGAAGATCTGTATCAGTCGTATATAAGATCTGTATCGTATAGAATATATGTATCGTATAGAAGATCTGTATCAGTCGCATAGAAGATCTGTATCGTATAGAAGATCTGTATCAGTAGTATAGAAGATCTGTATCAATCTGTATCAGTCGTATAGAAGATCTGTATCAGTCGTATAGAAGATCTGTATCGTATAGAAGATCTGTATTGTATAGAAGATCTGTATCGTATAGAAGATCTGTATCATATGGAAGATCTGTATCGTATAGAAGATCTGTATCAGTCGTATAGAAGATCTGTATCGTATAGAAGATCTGGATCGTATAGAAGATCTGTATCGTATAGAAGATCTGGATCAGTCGTATAGAAGATCTGGATCGTATGGAAGATCTGGATCGTATAGAATATCTGGATCAGTCGTATAGAAGATCTGGATCGTATAGAAGATCTGTATCGTATAGAAGATCTGGATCGTATAGAAGATCTGGATCGTATAGAAGATCTGGTTCGCATAGAAGATCTGTATCGCATAGAAGATCTGGATCAGTCGTATAGAAGATCTGTATCAGTCGTATAGAAGATCTGTATCGTCTAGAAGATCTGGATCATATAGAATATCTGTATCGTATAGAAGATCTGTATCGTATAGAAGATCTGGATCAGTCATATAGAAGATCTGTATCGTATAGAAGATCTGTATCGTATAGAAGATCTGGATCGTATAGAAGATCTGTATCGTATAGAAGATCTGGATCGTATAGAAGATCTGTATCGTATAGAAGATCTGCATCGTATAGAAGATCTGTATCGTATGGAAGATCTGTATCGTATGGAAGATCTGTATCGTATGGAAGATCTGTATCGTATAGAAGATCTGTATCGTATAGAAGATCTGTATCGTATAGAAGATCGATCTGTATCGTATAGAAGATCTGTATCGCATAGAAGATCTGTATCGTATAGAAGATCTGTATCGTATGGAAGATCTGTATCGTATGGAAGATCTGTATCGTATAGAAGATCTGTATCAGTCGTATAGAAGATCTGTATCGTATAGAAGATCTGTATCGTATAGAAGATCTGTATCAGTCGTATAGACGATCTGTATCGTATAGAAGATCTGTATCGTATAGAAGATCTGTATCATATAGAAGATCTGTATCGTATAGAAGATCTGTTGTATAGAAGATCTGTATCGTATAGAAGATCTGTATCGTATAGAAGATCTGGATCTGTGTATAGAAGATCTGGGTCGATAGAAGATCTGTATCAGTCGTATAGAAGATCTGTATCGTATAGAAGATCTGTATCAGTCGTATAGAAGATCTGTATCAGTCGTATAGAAGATCTGTATCAGTCGTATAGAAGATCTGTATCGTATGGAAGATTTGTATCGTATAGAAGATCTGTATCAGTCGTATAGAAGATCTGTATCAGTCGTATAGAAGATCTGTATCGTATAGAAGATCTGTATCGCATAGAAGATCTGTATCGTATAGAGGATCTGTATCAGTCGTATAGAAGATCTGTATCAGTCGTATAGAAGATCTGTATCAGTGGTATAGAAGATCTGTATCAGTCGTATGGAAGATCTGTATCGTATAGAAGATCTGTATCAATCGTATAGAAGATCTGTATCGTATAGAATATCTGTATCGTATAGAAGATCTGTATCAGTCGTATATAAGATCTGTATCGTATAGAATATATGTATCGTATAGAAGATCTGTATCAGTATAGAAGATCTGTATCGTATAGAAGATCTGTATCGTATAGAAGATCTGTATCGTATAGAAGATCTGTATCGTATAGAAGATCTGTATCGTATAGAAGATCTGTATCAGTCGTATATAAGATCTGTATCGTATAGAATATATGTATCGTATAGAAGATCTGTATCAGTCGCATAGAAGATCTGTATCGTATAGAAGATCTGTATCAGTAGTATAGAAGATCTGTATCAATCTGTATCAGTCGTATAGAAGATCTGTATCAGTCGTATAGAAGATCTGTATCGTATAGAAGATCTGTATTGTATAGAAGATCTGTATCGTATAGAAGATCTGTATCGTATGGAAGATCTGTATCGTATAGAAGATCTGTATCAGTCGTATAGAAGATCTGTATCGTATAGAAGATCTGGATCGTATAGAGGATCTGTATCGTATAGAAGATCTGGATCAGTCGTATAGAAGATCTGGATCGTATGGAAGATCTGGATCGTATAGAATATCTGGATCAGTCGTATAGAAGATCTGGATCGTATAGAAGATCTGTATCGTATAGAAGATCTGGATCGTATAGAAGATCTGGATCGTATAGAAGATCTGATTCGCATAGAAGATCTGTATCGCATAGAAGATCTGGATCAGTCGTATAGAAGATCTGTATCAGTCGTATAGAAGATCTGTATCGTCTAGAAGATCTGGATCGTATAGAATATCTGTATCGTATAGAAGATCTGTATCGTATAGAAGATCTGGATCAGTCGTATATCGTATAGAAGATCTGGATAGTATAGAATATCTGTATCGTATAGAAGATCTGGATCGTATAGAAGATCTGTATCAGTCGTATAGAAGATCTGGATGTATAGAAGATTTGTATCTGTTGTATAGAAAATCTGTATCGTATAGAAGATCTGTATTGTATGGAAGATCTGTATCGTATGGAAGATCTGTATCGTATGGAAGATCTGTATAGTATAGAAGATCTGTATCGTATAGAAGATCTGTATCGTATGGAAGATCTGTATCGTATGGAAGATCTGTATCGTATGGAAGATCTGTATCGTATGGAAGATCTGTATCGTATGGACGATCTGTATAGTATAGAAGATCTGTATCGTATAGAAGATCTGTATCGTATAGAAGATCGATCTGTATCGTATAGAAGATCTGTATCGCATAGAAGATCTGTATCGTATAGTAGATCGATCTGTATCGTATAGAAGATCTGTATCGTATAGAAGATCTGTATCGTATAGAAGATATGTATCGTATAGAAGATCTGTATCGTATGGAAGATCTGTATAGTATAGAAGATCTGTATCGTTTAGAAGATCTGGATCGTATATAAGATCTGTATCGTATGGAAGATCTGTATAGTATAGAAGATCTGTATCGTATAGAAGATCTGTATCGTATAGAAGATCGATCTGTATCGTATAGAAGATCTGTATCGCATAGAAGATCTGTATCGTATAGAAGATCGATCTGTATCGTATAGAAGATCTGTATCGTATGGAAGATCTGTATCGTATGGAAGATCTGTATCGTATGGAAGATCTGTATCGTATAGAAGATCTGTATCGTATAGAAGATATGTATCGTATAGAAGATCTGTATCGTATGGAAGATCTGTATCGTATAGAAGATCTGTATCGCATAGAAGATCTGTATCGTATAGAAGATCGATCTGTATCGTATAGAAGATCTGTATCGTATGGAAGATCTGTATCGTATGGAAGATCTGTATCGTATAGAAGATCTGTATCGTATAGAAGATATGTATCGTATAGAAGATCTGTATCGCATGGAAGATCTGTATCGTATAGACGATCTGTATCAGTCGTATAGATGATCTGTATCAGTCGTATAGAAGATCTGTATCGTATAGAAGATCTGTATCGTATATAGACCTGTATCGTATAGAAGATCTGTATCGTATAGAAGATCGATCTGTATCGTATAGAAGATCTGTATCAGTCGTATAGAAGATCTGTATCGTATAGAGGATCTGTATCAGTCGTATAGAAGATCTGTATCGTATAGAGGATCTGTATTAGTCGTATAGAAGATCTGTATCAGTCGTATAGAAGATCTGTATCAGTCGTATAGAAGATCTGTATCGTATGGAAGATTTGTATCGTATAGAAGATCTGTATCAGTCGTATAGAAGATCTGTATCGTATAGAAGATCTGTATCGTATAGAAGATCAGTATCGTATAGAAGATCTGTATCGTATAGAAGATCTGTATCAGTCGTATAGAAGATCTGTATCAGTCGTATAGAAGATCTGTATCAGTCGTATAGAAGATCTGTATCGGGTATAGAAGATCTGTATCGTATAGAAGATCTGTATCAATCGTATAGAAGATCTGTATCGTATAGAATATCTGTATCGTATAGCAGATCTGTATCAGTCGTATATAAGATCTGTATCGTATAGAATATATGTATCGTATAGAAGATCTGTATCAGTCGCATAGAAGATCTGTATCGTATAGAAGATCTGTATCAGTAGTATAGAAGATCTGTATCAATCTGTATCAGTCGTATAGAAGATCTGTATCAGTCGTATAGAAGATCTGTATCGTATAGAAGATCTGTATTGTATAGAAGATCTGTATCGTATAGAAGATCTGTATCGTATGGAAGATCTGTATCGTATAGAAGATCTGTATCAGTCGTATAGAAGATCTGTATCGTATAGAAGATCTGGATCGTATAGAAGATCTGTATCGTATAGAAGATCTGGATCAGTCGTATAGAAGATCTGGATCGTATGGAATATCTGGATCGTATAGAATATCTGGATCAGTCGTATAGAAGATCTGGATCGTATAGAAGATCTGTATCGTATAGAAGATCTGGATCGTATAGAAGATCTGGATCGTATAGAAGATCTGGTTCGCATAGAAGATCTGTATCGCATAGAAGATCTGGATCAGTCGTATAGAAGATCTGTATCAGTCGTATAGAAGATCTGTATCGTCTAGAAGATCTGGATCGTATAGAATATCTGTATCGTATAGAAGATCTGGATCTGTCGTATATCGTATAGAAGATCTGGATAGTATAGAATATCTGTATCGTATAGAAGATCTGGATCGTATAGAAGATCTGTATCAGTCGTATAGAAGATCTGGATGTATAGAAGATTTGTATCTGTTGTATAGAAGATCTGTATCGTATAGAAGATCTGTATCGTATGGAAGATCTGTATCGTATAGAAGATCTGTATGTATGGAAGATCTGTATCGTATGGAAGATCTGTATAGTATAGAAGATCTGTATCGTATAGAAGATCTGTATCGTATAGAAGATCGATCTGTATCGTATAGAAGATCTGTATCGCATAGAAGATCTGTATCGTATAGTAGATCGATCTGTATCGTATAGAAGATCTGTATCGTATGGAAGATCTGTATCGTATGGAAGATCTGTATCGTATAGAAGATCTGTATCGTATAGAAGATATGTATCGTATAGAAGATCTGTATCGTATGGAAGATCTGTATCGTATAGAAGATCTGTATCAGTCGTATAGACGATCTGTATCAGTCGTATAGAAGATCTGTATCGTATAGAAGATCTGTATCGTATAGAAGACCTGTATCGTATAGAAGATCTGTATCGTATAGAAGATCGATCTGTATCGTATAGAAGATCTGTATCAGTCGTATAGAAGATCTGTATCGTATAGAGGATCTGTATTAGTCGTATAGAAGATCTGTATCAGTCGTATAGAAGATCTGTATCAGTCGTATAGAAGATCTGTATCGTATGGAAGATTTGTATCGTATAGAAGATCTGTATCAGTCGTATAGAAGATCTGTATCAGTCGTATAGAAGATCTGTATCGTATAGAAGATCTGTATCGCATAGAAGATCTGTATCGTATAGAGGATCTGTATCAGTCGTATAGAAGATCTGTATCAGTCGTATAGAAGATCTGTATCAGTCGTATGGAAGATCTGTATCGTATAGAAGATCTGTATCAATCGTATAGAAGATCTGTATCGTATAGCAGATCTGTATCAGTCGTATATAAGATCTGTATCGTATAGAATATATGTATCGTATAGAAGATCTGTATCAGTCGCATAGAAGATCTGTATCGTATAGAAGATCTGTATCGTATAGAAGATCTGTATCAATCGTATAGAAGATCTGTATCGTATAGAATATCTGTATCGTATAGCAGATCTGTATCAGTCGTATATAAGATCTGTATCGTATAGAATATATGTATCGTATAGAAGATCTGTATCAGTCGCATAGAAGATCTGTATCGTATAGAAGATCTGTATCAGTAGTATAGAAGATCTGTATCAATCTGTATCAGTCGTATAGAAGATCTGTATCAGTCGTATAGAAGATCTGTATCGTATAGAAGATCTGTATTGTATAGAAGATCTGTATCGTATAGAAGATCTGTATCGTATGGAAGATCTGTATCGTATAGAAGATCTGTATCAGTCGTATAGAAGATCTGTATCGTATAGAAGATCTGGATCGTATAGAGGATCTGTATCGTATAGAAGATCTGGATCAGTCGTATAGAAGATCTGGATCGTATGGAAGATCTGGATCGTATAGAATATCTGGATCAGTCGTATAGAAGATCTGGATCGTATAGAAGATCTGTATCGTATAGAAGATCTGGATCGTATAGAAGATCTGGATCGTATAGAAGATCTGATTCGCATAGAAGATCTGTATCGCATAGAAGATCTGGATCAGTCGTATAGAAGATCTGTATCAGTCGTATAGAAGATCTGTATCGTCTAGAAGATCTGGATCGTATAGAATATCTGTATCGTATAGAAGATCTGTATCGTATAGAAGATCTGGATCAGTCGTATATCGTATAGAAGATCTGGATAGTATAGAATATCTGTATCGTATAGAAGATCTGGATCGTATAGAAGATCTGTATCAGTCGTATAGAAGATCTGGATGTATAGAAGATTTGTATCTGTTGTATAGAAAATCTGTATCGTATAGAAGATCTGTATTGTATGGAAGATCTGTATCGTATGGAAGATCTGTATCGTATGGAAGATCTGTATAGTATAGAAGATCTGTATCGTATAGAAGATCTGTATCGTATGGAAGATCTGTATCGTATGGAAGATCTGTATCGTATGGAAGATCTGTATCGTATGGAAGATCTGTATCGTATGGACGATCTGTATAGTATAGAAGATCTGTATCGTATAGAAGATCTGTATCGTATAGAAGATCGATCTGTATCGTATAGAAGATCTGTATCGCATAGAAGATCTGTATCGTATAGTAGATCGATCTGTATCATATAGAAGATCTGTATCGTATAGAAGATCTGTATCGTATAGAAGATATGTATCGTATAGAAGATCTGTATCGTATGGAAGATCTGTATCTTATAGAAGATCTGTATCAGTCGTATAGAAGATCTGTATCAGTCGCATAGAGGATCTGTATCGTATAGAAGATCTGTATCTAGTATAGAAGATCTGTATCAATCTGTATCAGTCGTATAGAAGATCTGTATCAGTCGTATAGAAGATCTGTATCGTATAGAAGATCTGTATTGTATAGAAGATCTGTATCGTATGGAAGATCTGTATCGTATAGAAGATCTGTATCGTATAGAAGATCTGTATTGTATAGAAGATCGATCTGTATCGTATAGAAGATCTGTATCGCATAGAAGATCTGTATCGTATAGTAGATCGATCTGTATCGTATAGAAGATCTGTATCGTATGGAAGATCTTTATCGTATGGAAGATCTGTATCGTATAGAAGATCTGTATCGTATAGAAGATATGTATCGTATAGAAGATCTGTATCGTATGGAAGATCTGTATCGTATAGAAGATCTGTATCAGTCGTATAGACGATCTGTATCAGTCGTATAGAAGATCTGTATCGTATAGAAGATCTGTATCGTATAGAAGACCTGTATCGTATAGAAGATCTGTATCGTATAGAAGATCGATCTGTATCGTATAGAAGATCTGTATCAGTCGTATAGAAGATCTGTATCGTATAGAGGATCTGTATTAGTCGTATAGAAGATCTGTATCAGTCGTATAGAAGATCTGTATCAGTCGTATAGAAGATCTGTATCGTATGGAAGATTTGTATCGTATAGAAGATCTGTATCAGTCGTATAGAAGATCTGTATCAGTCGTATAGAAGATCTGTATCGTATAGAAGATCTGTATCGCATAGAAGATCTGTATCGTATAGAGGATCTGTATCAGTCGTATAGATGATCTGTATCAGTCGTATAGAAGATCTGTATCAGTCGTATAGAAGATCTGTATCATTCGTATGGAAGATCTTTATCGTATAGAAGATCTGTATCAATCGTATAGAAGATCTGTATCGTATAGAATATCTGTATCGTATAGCAGATCTGTATCGTATAGAATATATGTATCGTATAGAAGATCTGTATCAGTCGCATAGAAGATCTGTATCGTATAGAAGATCTGTATCAGTAGTATAGAAGATCTGTATCAATCTGTATCAGTCGTATAGAAGATCTGTATCAGTCGTATAGAAGATCTGTATCGTATAGAAGATCTGTATTGTATAGAAGATCTGTATCGTATAGAAGATCTGTATCGTATGGAAGATCTGTATCGTATAGAAGATCTGTATCAGTCGTATAGAAGATCTGTATCGTATAGAAGATCTGGATCGTATAGAGGATCTGTATCATATAGAAGATCTGGATCAGTCGTATAGAAGATCTGGATCGTATGGAAGATCTGGATCGTATAGAATATCTGGATCAGTCGTATAGAAGATCTGGATCGTATAGAAGATCTGTATCGTATAGAAGATCTGGATCGTATAGAAGATCTGGATCGTATAGAAGATCTGGTTCGCATAGAAGATCTGTATCGCATAGAAGATCTGGATCAGTCGTATAGAAGATCTGTATCAGTCGTATAGAAATCTGTATCGTCTAGAAGATCTGGATCGTATAGAATATCTGTATCGTATAGAGATCTTATCGTATAGAAGATCTGGATCAGTCGTATGTTAGAAGATCTGTATCGTATAGAAGATCTGTATCGTATAGAAGATCTGGATCGTATAGAAGATCTGTATCGTGTATAGAAGATCTGTGTGTGATAGAAGATCTGTATCGTATAGAAGATCTGTATCTGTATAGAAGATCTGTATCAGTATAGAATATCTGTATCGTATAGAAGATCTGGATCGTATAGAATATCTGTATCGTATAGAAGATCTGTATCGTATAGAAGATCTGTATCGTATAGAAGATCTGATCGTATAGAAATCTGTATCGTGTATAGAAGATCTGGATGTATAGAAGATTTGTATCTGTTGTATAGAAGATCTGTATCGTATAGAATTGTTGTTGAAGATCTGTATCGTATGTGGAAGATCTGATAGTATAAAGATCGTATCGTTGGAAGATCTGTATCGTATGGAAGATCTGTATAGTATAGAAGATCTGTATCGTATAGAAGATCTGTATCGTATAGAAGATCGATCTGTATCGTATAGAAGATCTGTATCGCATAGAAGATCTGTATCGTATAGTAGATCGATCTGTATCGTATAGAAACTGTATCGTATGGAAGATCTGTATCGTATGGAAGATCTGTATCGTATAGAAGATCTGTATCGTATAGAAGATATGTATCGTATAGAAGATCTGTATCGTATGGAAGATCTGTATCGTATAGAAGATCTGTATCAGTCGTATAGACGATCTGTATCAGTCGTATAGAAGATCTGTATCGTATAGAAGATCTGTATCGTATAGAAGACCTGTATCGTATAGAAGATCTGTATCGTATAGAAGATCGATCTGTATCGTATAGAAGATCTGTATCAGTCGTATAGAAGATCTGTATCGTATAGAGGATCTGTATTAGTCGTATAGAAGATCTGTATCAGTCGTATAGAAGATCTGTATCAGTCGTATAGAAGATCTGTATCGTATGGAAGATTTGTATCGTATAGAAGATCTGTATCAGTCGTATAGAAGATCTGTATCAGTCGTATAGAAGATCTGTATCGTATAGAAGATCTGTATCGCATAGAAGATCTGTATCGTATAGAGGATCTGTATCAGTCGTATAGAAGATCTGTATCAGTCGTATAGAAGATCTGTATCAGTCGTATAGAAGATCTGTATCAGTCGTATGGAAGATCTGTATCGTATAGAAGATCTGTATCAATCGTATAGAAGATCTGTATCGTATAGAATATCTGTATCGTATAGCAGATCTGTATCAGTCGTATATAAGATCTGTATCGTATAGAATATATGTATCGTATAGAAGATCTGTATCAGTCGCATAGAAGATCTGTATCGTATAGAAGATCTGTATCGTATAGAAGATCTGTATCAATCGTATAGAAGATCTGTATCGTATAGAATATCTGTATCGTATAGCAGATCTGTATCAGTTGTATATAAGATCTGTATCGTATAGAATATATGTATCGTATAGAAGATCTGTATCAGTCGCATAGAAGATCTGTATCGTATAGAAGATCTGTATCAGTAGTATAGAAGATCTGTATCAATCTGTATCAGTCGTATAGAAGATCTGTATCAGTCGTATAGAAGATCTGTATCGTATAGAAGATCTGTATTGTATAGAAGATCTGTATCGTATAGAAGATCTGTATCGTATGGAAGATCTGTATCGTATAGAAGATCTGTATCAGTCGTATAGAAGATCTGTATCGTATAGAAGATCTGGATCGCATAGAAGATCTGTATCGTATAGAAGATCTGGATCAGTCGTATAGAAGATCTGGATCGTATGGAAGATCTGGATCGTATAGAATATCTGGATCAGTCGTATAGAAGATCTGGATCGTATAGAAGATCTGTATCGTATAGAAGATCTGGATCGTATAGAAGATCTGGATCGTATAGAAGATCTGGTTCGCATAGAAGATCTGTATCGCATAGAAGATCTGGATCAGTCGTATAGAAGATCTGTATCAGTCGTATAGAAGATCTGTATCGTCTAGAAGATCTGGATCGTATAGAATATCTGTATCGTATAGAAGATCTGTATCGTATAGAAGATCTGGATCAGTCGTATATCGTATAGAAGATCTGGATAGTATAGAATATCTGTATCGTATAGAAGATCTGGATCGTATAGAAGATCTGTATCAGTCGTATAGAAGATCTGGATGTATAGAAGATTTGTATCTGTTGTATAGAAAATCTGTATCGTATAGAAGATCTGTATTGTATGGAAGATCTGTATCGTATGGAAGATCTGTATCGTATGGAAGATCTGTATAGTATAGAAGATCTGTATCGTATAGAAGATCTGTATCGTATGGAAGATCTGTATCGTATGGAAGATCTGTATCGTATGGAAGATCTGTATCGTATGGAAGATCTGTATCGTATGGACGATCTGTATAGTATAGAAGATCTGTATCGTATAGAAGATCTGTATCGTATAGAAGATCGATCTGTATCGTATAGAAGATCTGTATCGCATAGAAGATCTGTATCGTATAGTAGATCGATCTGTATCATATAGAAGATCTGTATCGTATAGAAGATCTGTATCGTATAGAAGATATGTATCGTATAGAAGATCTGTATCGTATGGAAGATCTGTATCTTATAGAAGATCTGTATCAGTCGTATAGACGATCTGTATCAGTCGCATAGAGGATCTGTATCGTATAGAAGATCTGTATCAGTAGTATAGAAGATCTGTATCAATCTGTATCAGTCGTATAGAAGATCTGTATCAGTCGTATAGAAGATCTGTATCGTATAGAAGATCTGTATTGTATAGAAGATCTGTATCGTATGGAAGATCTGTATCGTATAGAAGATCTGTATCGTATAGAAGATCTGTATTGTATAGAAGATCGATCTGTATCGTATAGAAGATCTGTATCGCATAGAAGATCTGTATCGTATAGTAGATCGATCTGTATCGTATAGAAGATCTGTATCGTATGGAAGATCTTTATCGTATGGAAGATCTGTATCGTATAGAAGATCTGTATCGTATAGAAGATATGTATCGTATAGAAGATCTGTAACGTATGGAAGATCTGTATCTTATAGAAGATCTGTATCAGTCGTATAGACGATCTGTATCAGTCGTATAGAAGATCTGTATCGTATAGAAGATCTGTATCGTATAGAAGACCTGTATCATATAGAAGATCTGTATCGTATAGAAGATCGATCTGTATCGTATAGAAGATCTGTATCAGTCGTATAGAAGATCTGTATCGTATAGAGGATCTGTATTAGTCGTATAGAAGATCTGTATCAGTCGTATAGAAGATCTGTATCAGTCGTATAGAAGATCTGTATCGTATGGAAGATTTGTATCGTATAGAAGATCTGTATCAGTCGTATAGAAGATCTGTATCAGTCGTATAGAAGATCTGTATCGCATAGAAGATCTGTATCGCATAGAAGATCTGTATCGTATAGAGGATCTGTATCAGTCGTATAGATGATCTGTATCAGTCGTATAGAAGATCTGTATCAGTCGTATAGAAGATCTGTATCATTCGTATGGAAGATCTTTATCGTATAGAAGATCTGTATCAATCGTATAGAAGATCTGTATCGTATAGAATATCTGTATCGTATAGCAGATCTGTATCGTATAGAATATATGTATCGTATAGAAGATCTGTATCAGTCGCATAGAAGATCTGTATCGTATAGAAGATCTGTATCAGTAGTATAGAAGATCTGTATCAATCTGTATCAGTCGTATAGAAGATCTGTATCAGTCGTATAGAAGATCTGTATCGTATAGAAGATCTGTATTGTATAGAAGATCTGTATCGTATAGAAGATCTGTATCGTATGGAAGATCTGTATCATATAGAAGATCTGTATCAGTCGTATAGAAGATCTGTATCGTATAGAAGATCTGGATCGTATAGAGGATCTGTATCATATAGAAGATCTGGATCAGTCGTATAGAAGAACTGGATCGTATGGAAGATCTGGATCGTATAGAATATCTGGATCAGTCGTATAGAAGATCTGGATCGTATAGAAGATCTGTATCGTATAGAAGATCTGGATCGTATAGAAGATCTGGATTGTATAGAAGAACTGGTTCGCATAGAAGATCTGTATCGCATAGAAGATCTGGATCAGTCCTATAGAAGATCTGTATCAGTCGTATAGAAGATCTGTATCGTCTAGAAGATCTGGATCGTATAGAATATCTGTATCGTATAGAAGATCTGTATCGTATAGAAGATCTGGATCAGTCGTATATCGTATAGAAGATCTGGATAGTATAGAATATCTGTATCGTATAGAAGATCTGGATCGTATAGAAGATCTGTATCAGTCGTATAGAAGATCTGGATGTATAGAAGATTTGTATCTGTTGTATAGAAGATCTGTATCGTATAGAAGATCTGTATCGTATGGAAGATCTGTATCGTATGGAAGATCTGTATAGTATAGAAGATCTGTATCGTATGGAAGATCTGTATAGTATAGAAGATCTGTATCGTATAGAAGATCTGTATCGTATAGAAGATCGATCTGTATCGTATAGAAGATCTGGATCGTATAGAAGATCTGTATCAGTCGTATAGAAGATCTGGATGTATAGAAGATTTGTATCTGTTGTATAGAAGATCTGTATCGTATAGAAGATCTGTATCGTATGGAAGATCTGTATCATATGGAAGATCTGTATCGTATGGAAGATCTGTATAGTATAGAAGATCTGTTTCGTATGGAAGATCTGTATCGTATGGAAGATCTGTATAGTATAGAAGATCTGCATCGTATAGAAGATCTGTATCGTATAGAAGATCGATCTGTATCGTATAGAAGATCTGTATCGCATAGAAGATCTGTATCGTATAGTAGATCGATCTGTATCGTATAGAAGATCTGTATCATATGGAAGATCTGTATCGTATGGAAGATCTGTATCGTATAGAAGATCTGTATCGTATAGAAGATATGTATCGTATAGAAGATCTGTATCATATGGAAGATCTGTATCGTATAGAAGATCTGTATCAGTCATATAGACGATCTGTATCAGTCGTATAGAAGATCTGTATCGTATAGAAGATCTGTATCGTATAGAAGACCTGTATCGTATATAAGATCTGTATCGTATAGAAGATCGATCTGTATCGTATAGAAGATCTGTATCAGTCATATAGAAGATCTGTATCATATAGAGGATCTGTATTAGTCGTATAGAAGATCTGTATCAGTCGTATAGAAGATCTGTATCAGTCGTATAGAAGATCTGTATCGTATGGAAGATTTGTATCGTATAGAAGATCTGTATCAGTCGCATAGAAGATCTGTATCAGTCGTATAGAAGATCTGTATTGCATAGACGATCTGTATCGCATAGAAGATCTGTATCGTATAGAGGATCTGTATCAGTCGTATAGAAGATCTGTATCAGTCGTATAGAAGATCTGTATCAGTCGTATAGAAGATCTGTATCATTCGTATGGAAGATCTGTATCGTATAGAAGATCTGTATCAATCGTATAGAAGATCTGTATCGTATAGAATATCTGTATCGTATAGCAGATCTGTATCAGTCGTATATAAGATCTGTATCGTATAAAATATATGTATCGTATAGAAGATCTGTAACAGTCGCATAGAAGATCTGTATCGTATAGAAGATCTGTATCGTATAGAAGATCTGTATCGTATAGAAGATCTGTATCGTATAGAAGATCTGTATCGTATAGAAGATCTGTATCAGTCGTATAGAAGATCTGTATCGTATAGAAGATCTGTATCGTATAGAAGATCTGTATCAGTCGCATAGAAGATCTGTATCGTATAGAAGATCTGTATCAGTAGTATAGAAGATCTGTATCAATCTGTATTAGTCGTATAGAAGATCTGTATCAGTCGTATAGAAGATCTGTATCATATAGAAGATCTGTATTGTATAGAAGATCTGTATCATATAGAAGATCTGTATCGTATGGAAGATCTGTATCGTATAGAAGATCTGTATCAGTCGTATAGAAGATCTGGATCGTATAGAGGATCTGTATCGTATAGAAGATCTGGATCAGTCGTATAGAAGAACTGGATCGTATGGAAGATCTGGATCGTATAGAATATCTGGATCAGTCGTATAGAAGATCTGGATCGTATAGAAGATCTGTATCGTATAGAAGATCTGGATCGTATAGAAGATCTGGATCGTATAGAAGATCTGGTTCGCATAGAAGATCTGTATCGCATAGAAGATCTGGATCAGTCGTATAGAAGATCTGTACGATACAGATCTTCTATACGACTGATACAGATCTTCTATACGATACAGTATATACGACTGATACAGATCTGCTATACGATACAGATATTCTATACGATACAGATCTTCTATCGATTGATACAGATCTTCTATACGATACAGATCTTCTATACGATACAGATCTTTATGCGACTGATACAGATCTTCAGTCGTATTGAAGATCTGTATCGTCTAGAAGATCTGGATCGTATAGAGTATCTGTATCGTATAGAAGATCTGTATAGTATAGAAGATCTGGATCAGTCGTATATCGTATAGAAGATCTGGATAGTATAGAATATCTGTATCGTATAGAAGATCTGGATCGTATAGAAGATCTGTATCAGTCGTATAGAAGATCTGGATGTATAGAAGATTTGTATCTGTTGTATAGAAGATCTGTATCGTATAGAAGATCTGTATCGTATAGAAGATCTGTATCGTATGGAAGATCTGTATAGTATAGAAGATCTGTATCGTATAGAAGATCTGTATCGTATGGAAGATCTGTATCGTATAGAAGATCTGTATCGTATGGAAGATCTGTATCGTATGGAAGATCTGTATCGTATAGAAGATCTGTATCGTATGGAAGATCTGTATAGTATAGAAGATCCGTATCGAATGGAAGATCTGTATCGTATGGAAGATCTGTATAGTATAGAAGATCTGTATCGTATAGAAGATCTGTATCGTATAGAAGATCGATCTGTATCATATAGAAGATCTGTATCGCATAGAAGATCTGTATCGTATAGTAGATCGATCTGTATCGTATAGACGATCTGTATCGCCTGGAAGGTCTGTATCGTATGGAAGATCTGTATCGTATAGAAGATCTGTATCGTATAGAAGATATGTATCGTATAGAAGATCTGTATCGTATGGAAGATCTGTATCGTATAGAAGATCTGTATCAGTCGTATAGACGATCTGTATCAGTCGTATAGAAGATCTGTATCGTATAGAAGATCTGTATCGTATAGAAGACCTGTATCGTATAGAAGATCTGTATCGTATAGAAGATCGATCTGTATCGTATAGAAGATCTGTATCAGTCGTATAGAAGATCTGTATCGTATAGAGGATCTGTATTAGTCGTATAGAAGATCTGTATGTCGTATAGAAGATCTGTATCAGTCGTATAGAAGATCTGTATCGTATAGAAGATCTGTATCGTATAGAAGATCTGTATCAGTCGTATAGAAGATCTGTATCAGTCGTATAGAAGATCTGTATCGTATAGAAGATCTGTATCGCATAGAAGATCTATATCGTATAGAGGATCTGTATCAGTCGTATAGAAGATCTGTATCAGTCGTATAGAAGATCTGTATCAGTCGTATAGAAGATCTGTATCAGTCGTATAGAAGATCTGTATCAGTCGTATAGAAGATCTGTATCAGTCGCATAGAAGATCTGTATCAGTCGTATCGAAGATCTGTATCGTATAGAAGATCTGTATCGTATAGAAGATCTGGATCGTATAGAAGATCTGTATCGTATAGAAGATCTGGATCAGTCGTATAGAAGATCTGGATCGTATGGAAGATCTGGATCGTATAGAATATCTGGATCAGTCGTATAGAAGATCTGGATCGTATAGAAGATCTGTATCGTATAGAAGATCTGGATCGTATAGACGATCTGGATCGTATAGAAGTTCTGGTTCGCATAGAAGATCTGTATCGCATAGAAGATCTGGATCAGTCGTATAGAAGATCTGTATCAGTCGTATAGAAGATCTGTATCGTCTAGAAGATCTGGATCGTATAGAATATCTGTATCGTATAGAAGATCTGGATCAGTCGTATATCGTATAGAAGATCTGGATAGTATAGAATATCTGTATCGTATAGAAGATCTGGATCGTATAGAAGATCTGTATCAGTCGTATAGAAGATCTGGATGTATAGAAGATCTGTATCGTATAGAAGATCTGTATCGTATGGAAGATCTGTATCGTATGGAAGATCTGTATAGTATAGAAGATCTGTATCGTATGGAAGATCTGTATCGTATGGAATATCTGTATAGTATAGAAGATCTGTATCGTATAGAAGATCTGTATCGTATAGAAGATCGATCTGTATCGTATAGAAGATCTGTATCGCATAGAAGATCTGTATCGTATAGTAGATCGATCTGTATCGTATAGAAGATCTGTATCAGTCGTATAGAAGATCTGTATCAGTCGTATGGAAGATCTGTATCGTATAGAAGATCTGTATCAATCGTATAGAAGATCTGTATCGTATAGAATATCTGTATCGTATAGCAGATCTGTATCAGTCGTATATAAGATCTGTATCGTATAGAATATATGTATCGTATAGAAGATCTGTATCAGTCGCATAGAAGATCTGTATCGTATAGAAGATCTGTATCGTATGGAAGATCTGTATCGTATGGAAGATCTGTATCGTATAGAAGATCTGTAACTATAAGATCTGTATCATATAGAAGATATGTATCGTATAGAAGATCTGTATCGTATGGAAGATCTGCATCGTATAGAAGATCTGTATCGTATAGAAGATCAATCTGTATCATATAGAAGATCTGTATCGCATAGAAGATCTGTATCGTATAGTAGATCGATCTGTATCGTATAGACGATCTGTATCGTATGGAAGGTCTGTATCGTATGGAAGATCTGTATCGTATAGAAGATCTGTATCGTATAGAAGATATGTATCGTATAGAAGATCTGTATCGTATGGAAGATCTGTATCGTATAGAAGATCTGTATCAGTCGTATAGACGATCTGTATCAGTCGTATAGAAGATCTGTATCGTATAGAAGATCTGTATCGTATAGAAGACCTGTATCGTATAGAAGATCTGTATCGTATAGAAGATCGATCTGTATCGTATAGAAGATCTGTATCAGTCGTATAGAAGATCTGTATCGTATAGAGGATCTGTATTAGTCGTATAGAAGATCTGTATTAGTCGTATAGAAGATCTGTAACAGTCGTATAGAAGATCTGTATCGTATGGAAGATTTGTATCGTATAGAAGATCTGTATCAGTCGTATAGAAGATCTGTATCAGTCGTATAGAAGATCTGTATCGTATAGAAGATCTGTATCGCATAGAAGATCTATATCGTATAGAGGATCTGTATCAGTCGTATAGAAGATCTGTATCAGTCGTATAGAAGATCTGTATCAGTCGTATAGAAGATCTGTATCAGTCGTATAGAAGATCTGTATCAGTCGTATAGAAGATCTGTATCAGTCGCATAGAAGATCTGTATCAGTCGTATCGAAGATCTGTATCGTATAGAAGATCTGTAACGTATAGAAGATCTGGATCGTATAGAAGATCTGTATCGTATAGAAGATCTGGATCAGTCGTATAGAAGATCTGGATCGTATGGAAGATCTGGATCGTATAGAATATCTGGATCAGTCGTATAGAAGATCTGGATCGTATAGAAGATCTGTATCGTATAGAAGATCTGGATCGTATAGACGATCTGGATCGTATAGAAGTTCTGGTTCGCATAGAAGATCTGTATCGCATAGAAGATCTGGATCAGTCGTATAGAAGATCTGTTTCAGTCGTATAGAAGATCTGTATCGTCTAGAAGATCTGGATCGTATAGAATATCTGTATCGTATAGAAGATCTGGATCAGTCGTATATCGTATAGAAGATCTGGATAGTATAGAATATCTGTATCGTATAGAAGATCTGGATCATATAGAAGATCTGTATCAGTCGTATAGAAGATCTGGATGTATAGAAGATCTGTATCGTATAGAAGATCTGTATCGTATGGAAGATCTGTATCGTATGGAAGATCTGTATAGTATAGAAGATCTGTATCGTATGGAAGATCTGTATCGTATGGAATATCTGTATAGTATAGAAGATCTGTATCGTATAGAAGATCTGTATCGTATAGAAGATCGATCTGTATCGTATAGAAGATCTGTATCGCATAGAAGATCTGTATCGTATAGTTGATCGATCTGTATCGTATAGAAGATCTGTATCAGTCGTATAGAAGATCTGTATCAGTCGTATGGAA
This sequence comes from Archivesica marissinica, assembly GCA_014843695.1. Classification (NCBI taxonomy): domain Eukaryota; kingdom Metazoa; phylum Mollusca; class Bivalvia; order Venerida; family Vesicomyidae; genus Archivesica; species Archivesica marissinica. The sequence goes on along the minus strand of CM026389.1, from coordinate 62,034,569 downwards.
GATCTGTATCGTATAGAAGATCTGTATCAATCGTATAGAAGATCTGTATCGTATAGAATATCTGTATCGTATAGCAGATCTGTATCAGTCGTATATAAGATCTGTATCGTATAGAATATATGTATCGTATAGAAGATCTGTATCAGTCGCATAGAAGATCTGTATCGTATAGAAGATCTGTATCGTATGGAAGATCTGTATCGTATGGAAGATCTGTATTGTATAGAAGATCTGTAACTATAAGATCTGTATCGTATAGAAGATATGTATCGTATAGAAGATCTGTATCGTATGGAAGATCTGTATCGTATAAAAGATCTGTATCAGTCGTATAGACGATCTGTATCAGTCGTATAGAAGATATGTATCGTATAGAAGATCTGTATCGTATAGAAGACCTGTATCGTATAGAAGATCTGTATCGTATAGAAGATCGATCTGTATCGTATAGAAGATCTGTATCAGTCGTATAGAAGATCTGTATAGTATAGAGGATCAGTATTAGTCGCATAGAAGATCTGTTTCAGTCGTATAGAAGATCTGTATCAGTCGTATAGAAGATCTGTATCGTATGGAAGATTTGTATCGTATAGAAGATCTGTATCAGTCGTATAGAAGATCTTTATCAGTCGTATAGAAGATCTGTATCGTATAGCAGATCTGTATCAGTCGTATATAAGATCTGTATCGTATAGAATATCTGTATCGTATAGCAGATCTGTATCAGTCGTATAGAAATCTGTATCGCATAGAAGATCTGGACCGCATAGAAGATCTGTATCAGTCGTATATAAGATCTGTATCAGTCGTATAGAAGATCTGTATCGTATAGAAGATCTGTATCGTATAGAAGATCTGTATTGTATGGAAGATCTGTATCGTATAGAAGATCTGTATCAATCGTATAGAAGATCTGTATCGTATAGAATATCTGTATCGTATAGCAGATCTGTATCAGTCGTGTATAAGATCTGTATCATATAGAATATATGTATCGTATAGAAGATCTGTATCAGTCATATAGAAGATCTGTATCGTATAGAAGATCTGTATCAGTAGTATAGAAGATCTGTATCAATCTGTATCAGTCGTATAGAAGATCTGTATCGTATAGAAGATCTGTATTGTATAGAAGATCTGTATCGTATAGAAGATCTGTATCGTATGGAAGATCTGTATCGTATAGAAGATCTGTATCAGTCGTATAGAAGATCTGTATCAGTCGTATAGAAGATCTGTATCATATAGAGGATCTGTATTGTATAGAAGATCTGTATCATATAGAAGATCTGTATCATATGGAAGATCTGTATCGTATAGAAGATCTGTATCAGTCGTATAGAAGATCTGGATCGTATAGAGGATCTGTATCGTATAGAAGATCTGGATCAGTCGTATAGAAGAACTGGATCGTATGGAAGATCTGGATCGTATAGATTATCTGGATCAGTCGTATAGAAGATCTGGATCGTATAGAAGATCTGTATCGTATAGAAGATCTGGATCGTATAGAAGATCTGGATCGTATAGAAGATCTGGTTCGCATAGAAGATCTGTATCGCATAGAAGATCTGGATCAGTCGTATAGAAGATCTGTACGATACAGATCTTCTATACGACTGATACAGATCTTCTATACGATACAGTATATACGACTGATACAGATCTGCTATACGATACAGATATTCTATACGATACAGATCTTCTATACGATTGATACAGATCTTCTATACGATACAGATCTTCTATACGATACAGATCTTCTATGCGACTGATACAGATCTTCAGTCGTATTGAAGATCTGTATCGTCTAGAAGATCTGGATCGTATAGAGTATCTGTATCGTATAGAAGATCTGTATAGTATAGAAGATCTGGATCAGTCGTATATCGTATAGAAGATCTGGAGAGTATAGAATATCTGTATCGTATAGAAGATCTGGATCGTATAGAAGATCTGTATCAGTCGTATAGAAGATCTGGATGTATAGAAGATTTGTATCTGTTGTATAGAAGATCTGTATCGTATAGAAGATCTGTATCGTATGGAAGATCTGTATCGTATAGAAGATCTGTATCAGTCGTATAGACGATCTGTATCAGTCGTATAGAAGATATGTATCGTATAGAAGATCTGTATCGTATAGAAGACCTGTATCGTATAGAAGATCTGTATCGTATAGAAGATCGATCTGTATCGTATAGAAGATCTGTATCAGTCGTATAGAAGATCTGTATAGTATAGAGGATCAGTATTAGTCGCATAGAAGATCTGTTTCAGTCGTATAGAAGATCTGTATCAGTCGTATAGAAGATCTGTATCGTATGGAAGATTTGTATCGTATAGAAGATCTGTATCAGTCGTATAGAAGATCTTTATCAGTCGTATAGAAGATCTGTATCGTATAGCAGATCTGTATCAGTCGTATATAAGATCTGTATCGTATAGAATATCTGTATCGTATAGCAGATCTGTATCAGTCGTATAGAAATCTGTATCGCATAGAAGATCTGGACCGCATAGAAGATCTGTATCAGTCGTATATAAGATCTGTATCAGTCGTATAGAAGATCTGTATCGTATAGAAGATCTGTATCGTATAGAAGATCTGTATTGTATGGAAGATCTGTATCGTATAGAAGATCTGTATCAATCGTATAGAAGATCTGTATCGTATAGAATATCTGTATCGTATAGCAGATCTGTATCAGTCGTGTATAAGATCTGTATCATATAGAATATATGTATCGTATAGAAGATCTGTATCAGTCATATAGAAGATCTGTATCGTATAGAAGATCTGTATCAGTAGTATAGAAGATCTGTATCAATCTGTATCAGTCGTATAGAAGATCTGTATCAGTCGTATAGAAGATCTGTATCGTATAGAAGATCTGTATTGTATAGAAGATCTGTATCGTATAGAAGATTGTATCGTATAGAAGATCTGTATCAGTCGTATAGAAGATCTGTATCGTATAGAAGATCTGTATCGTATAGAAGATCTGTATCATGTATAGAAGATCTGTATCATATAGAAGATCTGTATCGTATAGAAGATCTGTATCGTATAGAAGATCTGGATCGTATAGAAGATCT
>CM026389.1:61997141-62030470 GCA_014843695.1 Archivesica marissinica | reverse complement strand
TAGTTGTTTTCTACGTTGCCATGATGCTGTTTATATAGAAGTTGTTTGTTACGTTGCGATGATGCTGTTTGTATGATAGTTGTTTGTTACGTTGCGATGATGCTGTTTGTATGGTAGTTGTTTGTTACGTTGCGATGATGCTGTTTGTATGGTAGTTGTTTGTTACTTTGCGATGATGCTGTTTGTATGGTAGTTGTTTGTTACGTTGCGATGATGCTGTTTATATGGTAGTTGTTTGCTACGTTGCCATGATGCTGTTTATATAGAAGTTGTTTGTTACGTTGCGATGATGCTGTTTGTATGACAGTTGTTTGTTACGTTGCGATGATGCTGTTTGTATGGTAGTTGTTTGTTACGTTGCCATGATGCTGTTTGTATGGTAGTTGTTTGTTACGTTGCCATGATGCTGTTTATATGGTAGTTGTTTGTTACGTTGCGATGATGCTGTTTGTAAGATAGTTGTTTGTTACGTTGCGATGATGCTGTTTATATGGTAGTTGTTTGTTACGTTTCGATGATGCTGTTTGTATGGTAGTTGTTTGTTACGTTGCGATGATACTGTTTGTATGGTAGTTGTTTGTTACGTTGCCATGATGCTGTTTATATGGTAGTTGTTTGTTACGTTGCGATGATACTGTTTGTATGGTAGTTGTTTGTTACGTTGCCATGATGCTGTTTGTATGATAGTTGTTTGTTACGTTGCGATGCTGCTGTTTGTATGGTAGTTGTTTGTTACGTTGCCATGATGCTGTTTGTATGGTAGTTGTTTGTTACGTTGCCATGATGCTGTTTATATGGTAGTTGTTTGTTACGTTGCGATGATGCTGTTTGTATGATAGTTGTTTGTTACGTTGCGATGATGCTGTTTATATGGTAGTTGTTTGTTACGTTGCCATGATGCTGTTTATATAGAAGTTGTTTGTTACGTTGCGATGATGCTGTTTGTATAATAGTTGTGTGTTACGTTGCGATGATGCTGTTTGTATGGTAGTTATTTGTTACGTTGCGATGATGCTGTTTGTATGGTAGTTGTTTGTTACGTTGCGATGATGCTGTTTGTATAATAGTTGTTTGTTACGTTGCGATGATGCTGTTTGTATGGTAGTTGTTTGTTACGTTGCCATGATGCTGTTTATATGGTAGTTGTTTGTTACGTTGCCATGATGCTGTTTATATGGTAGTTGTTTGTTACGTTGCGATGATGCTGTTTGTATGATAGTTGTTTGTTACGTTGCGATGATGCTGTTTATATGGTAGTTGTTTGTTACGTTGCGATGATTTTTTTTACTTGCATTGCCATGATGCTGTTTATATGATAGTTGTTTGTTACGTTGCGATGATGCTGTTTGTATAATAGTTGTTTTTTACGTTGCGATGATGCTGTTTATATGGTAGTTGTTTGTTACGTTTCGATGATGCTGTTAGTATAGTAGTTATTTGTTAAGTTGCGATGATACTGTTTGTATAGTAGTTGTTTGTTACGTTGCCATGATGCTGTTTATATGGTAGTTGTTTGTTACGTTGCCATGATGCTGTTTATATGGTAGTTGTTTGTTACGTTGCGATGATGCTGTTTGTATGATAGTTGTTTGTTACGTTGCGATGATGCTGTTTATATAGTAGTTGTTTGTTACGTTGCGATGATGCTGTTTATATGATAGTTGTTTGTTACGTTGCGATGATGCTGTTTGTATAATAGTTGTTTTTTACGTTGTGATGATGCTGTTTATATGGTAGTTGTTTGTTACGTTGCGATGATGCTGTTTGTATAATAGTTGTTTTTTACGTTGCCATGATGCTGTTTATATGGTAGTTGTTTGTTACGTTGCGATGATGCTGTTTGTAAGATAGTTGTTTGTTACGTTGCGATGATGCTGTTTATATGGTAGTTGTTTGTTACGTTTCGATGATGCTGTTAGTATAGTAGTTATTTGTTACGTTGCGATGATACTGTTTGTATGGTAGTTGTTTGTTACGTTGCCATGATGCTGTTTATATGGTAGTTGTTTGTTACGTTGCGATGATGCTGTTTGTATAATAGTTGTTTGTTACGTTGCGATGATGCTGTTTATATGGTAGTTGTTTGTTACGTTGCGATGATGCTGTTTGTATGATAGTTGTTTGTTACGTTGCCATGATGCTGTTTATATGGTAGTTGTTTGTTACGTTGCGATGATGCTGTTTGTATGGTAGTTGTTTGTTACGTTGCGATGATGCTGTTTATATGGTAGTTGTTTGTTACGTTGCGATGATGCTGTTAGTATAGTAGTTATTTGTTACGTTGCGATGATACTGTTTATATAGAGTGTTTGTTACGTTGCGATGATGCTGTTTATATGGTAGTTGTTTGTTACGTTGCCATGATGCTGTTTGTATATAGTTGTTTGTTACGTTGCGATGCGCTGTTGTATGGTAGTTGTTTGTTACGTTGCCATGATGCTGTTTGTATGGTAGTTGTTTGTTACGTTGCATGATGCTGTTTTATAATAGTTGTTTGTTACGTTGCGATGCTGCTGTTTTATGGTAGTTGTTTGTACGTTGCCATGATGCTGTTTGTATGGTAGTTGTTTGTTACGTTGCCATGATGCTGTTTATATGGTAGTTGTTTGTTACGTTGCGATGATGCTTTTGTATGATAGTTGTTTGTTACGTTGCGATGATGCTGTTTATATGGTAGTTGTTTTCTATGTTGCCATGATGCTGTTTATATAGAAGGTGTTTGTTACGTTGCGATGATGCTGTTTGTATAATAGTTGTGTGTTACGTTGCGATGATGCTGTTTGTATGGTCGTTATTTGTTACGTTGCGATGATGCTGTTTGTATGGTAGTTGTTTGTTACTTTGCGATGATGCTGTTTGTATGGTAGTTGTTTGTTACGTTGCGATGATGCTGTTTATATGGTAGTTGTTTGCTACGTTGACATGATGCTGTTTATATAGAAGTTGTTTGTTACGTTGCGATGATGCTGTTTGTATGACAGTTGTTTGTTACGTTGCGATGCTGCTGTTTGTATGGTAGTTGTTTGTTACGTTGCCATGATGCTGTTTGTATGGTAGTTGTTTGTTACGTTGCCATGATGCTGTTTATATGGTAGTTGTTTGTTACGTTGCGATGATGCTGTTTGTAAGATAGTTGTTTGTTACGTTGCGATGATGCTGTTTATATGGTAGTTGTTTGTTACGTTTCGATGATGCTGTTAGTATAGTAGTTATTTGTTACGTTGCGATGATACTGTTTGTATGGTAGTTGTTTGTTACGTTGCCATGATGCTGTTTATATGGTAGTTGTTTGTTACGTTGCGATGATGCTGTTTGTATGGTAGTTGTTTGTTACGTTGCGATGATGCTGTTTGTATAATATGTACGTTGCAGGTAGTTGTTTGTTACGTTGCCATGATGCTGTTTGTATGGTAGTGTTTGTTACGTTGCCATGATGCTGTTTATATGGTAGTGTTTGTTACGTTGCGATGATGCTGTTTGTATGATAGTTGTTTGTTACGTTGCGATGATGCTGTTTTATGGTAGTTGTTTGTTCGTTGCGATGATGCTGTTTATATAGAAGTTGTTTGTTACGTTGCGATGATGCTGTTTGTATAATAGTTGTGTGTTACGTTGCGATGATGCTGTTTGTATGGTCGTTATTTGTTACGTTGCGATGATGCTGTTTGTATGGTAGTTGTTTGTTACGTTGCGATGATGCTGTTTGTATGGTAGTTGTTTGTTACGTTGCGATGATGCTGTTTATATGGTAGTTGTTTGCTACGTTGCCATGATGCTGTTTATATAGAAGTTGTTTGTTACGTTGCGATGATGCTGTTTGTATGATAGTTGTTTGTTACGTTGCGATGATGCTGTTTGTATGATAGTTGTGTGTTACGTTGCGATGATGCTGTTTGTATGGTCGTTATTTGTTACGTTGCGATGATGCTGTTTGTATGGTAGTTGTTTGTTACGTTGCGATGATGCTGTTTGTATAGTAGTTGTTTGTTACGTTGCGACGATGCTGTTTGTATAATAGTTGTTTGTTACGTTGTTGTTACGTTGCGATGATGCTGTTTGTATGGTAGTTGTTTGTTACCTTTCGATGATGCTGTTTATATGGTAGTTGTTTGTTACGTTGCGATGATGCTGTTTGTATGATAGTTGTTTGTTACGTTGCCATGATGCTGTTTATATGGTAGTTGTTTGCTACGTTGCGATGATACTGTTTGTATGATAGTTGTTTGTTACGTTGCCATGATGCTGTTTATATGATAGCTGTTTGTTACGTTGCGATGCTGCTGTTTGTATGGTAGTTGTTTGTTACGTTGCGATGCTGCTGTTTGTATGGTAGTTGTTTGATACGTTGCGATGATGCTGTTTATAAGGTAGTTGTTTGTTACGTTGCGATGATGCTGTTTGTATGGTAGTGGTTTGTTACGTTGCGATGCTGCTGTTTGTATGACAGTTGTTTGTTACGTTGCGATGATGCTGTTTATATGGCAGTTGTTTGTTACGTTGCGATGATGCTGTTTGTATGATAGTACTTCCATGATGTAAGGAGTGTTTGCTACGTTGCGATGATGCTGTTTATATGGTAGTTGTTTGTTACGTTGCGATGATGCTGTTTATATGGTAGTTGTTTGTTACGTTGCGATGATGCTTTTTATATGGTAGTTGTCTGTTACGTTGCGATGATGCTGTTTGTATGATAGTTGTTTGTTACGTTGCCATGATGCTGTTTATATGATAGTTGTTTGTTACGATGCGATGATGCTGTTTGTATGGTAGTTGTTTGTTACGTTGCGATGATGCTGTTTGTATGATAGTTGTTTGTTACGTTGCGATGATGCTGTTTATATGGTAGTTGTTTGTTACTTTTCGATGATGCTGTTTGTATGGTAGTTGTTTGTTACGTTGCGATGATACTGTTTGTATGGTAGTTGTTTGTTACGTTGCCATGATGCTGTTTATATGGTAGTTGTTTGTTACGTTGCGATGATACTGTTTGTATGGTAGTTGTTTGTTACGTTGCCATGATGCTGTTTGTATGATAGTTGTTTGTTACGTTGCGATGCTGCTGTTTGTATGGTAGTTGTTTGTTACGTTGCCATGATGCTGTTTGTATGGTAGTTGTTTGTTACGTTGCCATGATGCTGTTTATATGGTAGTTGTTTGTTACGTTGCGATGATGCTGTTTGTATGATAGTTGTTTGTTACGTTGCGATGATGCTGTTTATATGGTAGTTGTTTGCTACGTTGCCATGATGCTGTTTATATGGTAGTTGTTTGTTACGTTCCCATGATGCTGTTTATATGGTAGTTGTTTGTTACGTTGCGATGATGCTGTTTGTATGATAGTTGTTTGTTACGTTGCGATAATGCTGTTTATATGGTATTTGTTTGCTACGTTGCCATGATGCTGTTTATATAGAAGTTGTTTGTTACGTTGCGATGATGCTGTTTGTATGACAGTTGTTTTTTACGTTGCGATGCTGCTGTTTGTATAATAGTTGTGTGTTACGTTGCGGTGATGCTGTTTGAGTGGTCGTTATTTGTTACGTTGCTATGATGCTGTTTGTATGGTAGTTGTTTGTTACGTTGCGATGATGCTGTTTGTATGATAGTTGTTTGTTACGTTGCGATGATGCTGTTTATATGGTAGTTGTTTGCTACGTTGCCATGATGCTGTTTATATAGAAGTTGTTTGTTACTTTGCGATGATGCTGTTTGTAAGGTAGTTGTTTGTTATGTTGCGATGATGCTGTTTGTATGCTAGTTACGTTGCGATGATGCTGTTTGCATGGTAGTTGTTTGTTACGTTTCGATGATGCTGTTTGTATGATAGTTGTTTGTTACGTTGCCATGATGCTGTTTATATGGTAGTTGTTTGCTACGTTGCGATGATACTGTTTGTATCATAGTTGTTTGTTACGTTGCCATGATGCTGTTTATATGATAGCTGTTTGTTACGTTGCGATGCTGCTGTTTGTATGGTAGTTGTTTGTTACGTTGCGATGCTGCTGTTTGTATGGTAGTTGTTTGATACTTTGCGATGATGCTGTTTATAAGGAAGTTGTTTTTTACATTGCGATGATGCTGTTTGTATGGTAGTGGTTTGTTAAGTTGCGATGCTGCTGTTTGTATGACAATTGTTTGTTACGTTGCGATGATGCTGTTTATATGGCAGTTGTTTTTACGGTGCGATGATGCTGTTTGTATGATAGTTACGTTGCCATGATGCTGTTTATATGGTAGTTGTTTGCTACGTTGCCATGATGCTGTTTGTATGATGGTTGTTTGTTACGTTGCGATCATTCTGTTTATATGGTAGTTGTTTGTTACGTTGAGATGATGCTGTTTATATGGTAGTTGTTTGTTACGTTGCAATGATGCTTTTTATATGGTAGTTGTCTTTTACATTGCGATGATGCTGTTTGTATGATAGTTGTTTGTTACGTTGCGATGATGCTTTTTATATGGTAGTTGTCTGTTACGTTGCGATGATGCTGTTTGTATGATAGTTGTTTGTTACGTTGCGATGATGCTGTTTATATGGTAGATGTTTGCTACGTTGCCATGATGCTGTTTATATAGAAGATGTTTGTTACTTTGCGATGATGCTGTTTGTAAGGTAGTTATTTGTTATGTTGCGATGATGTTGTTTGTATGCTAGTTACGTTGCGATGATGCTGTTTGTATGGTAGTTGTTTGTTACGTTGCCATGATGCTGTTTATATGGTAGTTGTTTGTTACGTTGCCATGATGCTGTTTGCATGATAGTTGTTTCTTACGTTGTGATGATGCTGTTTATATGGTAGTTGTTTGCTACGTTGCCATGATGCTGTTTATATGATAGATGTTTGTTACGTTGCGATGATGCTGTTTGTATGGTAGTTGTTTGCTACGTTACGATGCTGCTGTTTGTATGGTAGTTGTGTGATACTTTGCGATGATGCTGTTTATAAGGAAGTTGTTTTTTACGTTGCGATGATGCTGTTTGTATGGTAGTGGTTTGTTAAGATGCGATGCTGCTGTTTGTATGACAGTTGTTTGTTACGTTGCGATGATGCTGTTTATATGGCAGTTGTTTTTACGGTGCGATGATGCTGTTTGTATGATAGTTACGTTGCCATGATGCTGTTTATATGGTAGTTGTTTGCTACGTTGCCATGATGCTGTTTGTATGATGGTTGTTTGTTACGTTGCGATCATTCTGTTTATATGGTAGTTGTTTGTTACGTTGAGATGATGCTGTTTATATGGTAGTTGTTTGTTACGTTGCGATGATGCTTTTTATATGGTAGTTGTCTGTTACGTTGCGATGATGCAGTTTGTATGATAGTTGTTTGTTACGTTGCGATGATGCTTTTTATATGGTAGTTGTCTGTTACGTTGCGATGATGCTGTTTGTATGATAGTTGTTTGTTACGTTGCGATGATGCTGTTTATATGGTAGTTGTTTGCTACGTTGCCATGATGCTGTTTATATAGAAGATGTTTGTTACTTTGCGATGATGCTGTTTGTAAGGTAGTTGTTTGTTATGTTGCGATGATGTTGTTTGTATGCTAGTTACGTTGCGATGATGCTGTTTGTATGGTAGTTGTTTGTTACGTTTCGATGATGCTGTTTATATGGTAGTTGTTTGTTACGTTGCGATGATGCTGTTTGTATGGTAGTTGTTTGTTACGTTGCGATGATGCTGTTTGTATGGTAGTTGTTTGTTATGTTGCGATGATGCTGTTTATATGGTAGTTGTTTGTTACGTTGCCATGATGCTGTTTGTATGATAGTTGTTTGTTACGTTGCGATGATGCTGTTTTTATGGTAGTTGTTTGTTACGTTGCGATGATGTTGTTTTTATGACAGTTACGTTGCGATGATGCTGTTTGTATGGTAGTTGTTTGTTACGTTTCGATGATGCTGTTTATATGGTAGTTGTTTGTTACGTTGCGATGATGCTGTTTGTATGATAGTTGTTTGTTACGTTGCGATGATACTGTTTATATGGTAGTTGTTTGCTACGTTGCGATGATGATGTTTATATGGTAGTTGTTTGTTACGTTGCGATGATGCTGTTTGTATGATAGTTAAGTTGCCATGATGCTGTTTATATGGTAGTTGTTTGCTACGTTGCGATGATGCTGTTTGAATGGTAGTTGTTTGTTACGTTGCGATGATGCTGTGAGTATGATAGTTAAGTTGCCATGATGCTGTTTATATGGTAGTTGTTTGCTACGTTGCGATGATGCAGTTTGAATGGTAGTTGTTTGTTACGTTGCGATGCTGCTGTTTGTATGGTAGTTGTTTGTTACGTTGCCATGATGCTGTTTGTATGGTAGTTGTTTGTTTCTTTGCTATTATGCTGTTTGCATGGTAGTTGTTTGTTACGTTTCGATGATGCTGTTTGTATGATAGTTGTTTGTTACGTTGCCATGATGCTGTTTATATGGTAGTTGTTTGCTACGTTTCGATGATGCTGTTTGTATAGTAGTTGTTTGTTACGTTGCCATGATGCTGTTTGTATGATAGTTGTTTGTTACGTTGCGATGATGCTGTTTTTATGATAGTTACGTTGCGATGATGCTGTTTGTATGTAGTTGTTTGTTACGTTGCGATGATGTTGTTTTTATGATAGTTACGTTGCGATGATGCTGTTTGTATGGTAGTTGTTTGTTATGTTTCGATGATACTGTTTGTATGGTAGATGTTTGTTACCTTGCCATGATGCTGTTTATATAGTAGTTGTTTGTTACGTTGCGATGATGCTGTTTATATGATAGTTGTTTGTTACGTTGCGATGATGCTGTTTGTATAATAGTTGTTTTTTACGTTGTGATGATGCTGTTTATATGGTAGTTGTTTGTTACGTTGCGATGATGCTGTTTGTATGATAGTTAAGTTGCCAGGATGCTGTTTATATGGTAGTTGTTTGTTACGTTGCGATGATGCTGTTTGTATGATTGTTAAGTTGCCATGATGCTGTTTATATGGTAGTTGTTTGTTACGTTGCGATGATGCTGTTTGTATGATAGTTAAGTTGCCATGATGCTGTTTATATGGTAGTTGTTTGTTACGTTGCGATGATGCTGTTTGTATGATAGTTGTTTGTTACGTTGTGATGATGCTGTTTATAAGGTAGTTGTTTGTTACTTTGCGATGATACTGTTTGTATGGTAGTGTTTGTTACGTTGCATGATGCTGTTGTTATAGTTGTTTGTTACGTTCGATGTGCTGTTTGTATGTAGTTGAGGGGGGGGGGGGGGGGGGGGGGGGGGGGGGGGGGGGGGGGGGGGGGGGGGGGGGGGGGGGGGGGGGGGGGGGGGGGGGGGGGGGGGGGGGGGGGTGGGGGGGGGGGGGGGGGGGGGGGGGGGGGGGGGGGGGGGGGGGGGGGGGGGGGGGGGGGGGGGGGGGGGGGGGGGGGGGGGGGGGGGGGGGGGGGGGGGGGGTGGGGGGGGGGGGGGGGGGGGGGGGGGGGGGGGGGGGGGGGGGGGGGGGGGGGGGGGGGGGGGGGGGGGGGGGGGGGGGGGGGGGGGGGGGGGGGGGGGGGGGGGGGGGGGGGGGGGGGGGGGGGGGGGGGGGGGGGGGGGGGGGGGGGGGGGGGGGGGGTTACGTTGCCATGATGCTGTTTATATGGTAGTTGTTTGTTACGTTGCGATGATGCTGTTTGTATGATAGTTGTTTGTTACGTTGCGATGATGCTGTTTATATGGTAGTTGTTTGCTACGTTGCCATGATGCTGTTTATATGAAGTTGTTTGTTACGTTGCGATGATGCTGTTTGTATGACAGTTGTTTGTTACGTTGCGATGCTGCTGTTTGTATAATAGTTGTGTGTTACGTTGCGATGATGCTGTTTGTATGGTAGTTGTTTGTTACGTTGCGATGATGCTGTTTGTATGGTAGTTGTTTGTTACGTTGCGATGATGCTGTTTATATGGTAGTTGTTTGTTACGTTGCCATGATGCTGTTTATATGATAGTTGTTTGTTACGTTGCGATGATGCTGTTTGTATGGTAGTTGTTTGTTACGTTGCGATGCTGCTGTTTGTATGGTAGTTGTTTGTTACGTTGCGATGATGCTGTTTGTATGGTAGTTGTTTGTTACGTTGCGATGATGCTGTTTATATGGTAGTTGTTTGTTACGTTGCGATGATGCTGTTTGTATGATAGTTGTTTGTTACGTTGCGATGATACTGTTTATATGGTAGTTGTTTGTTACGTTGCGATGATGCTGTTTGTATGATAGTTGTTTGTTACGTTGCCATGATGCTGTTTATATGATAGCTGTTTGTTACGTTGCGATGCTGCTGTTTGTATGGTAGTTGTTTGATACGTTGCGATGATGCTGTTTATATGGCAGTTGTTTGTTACGTTGCGATGAGCTGTTTGTATGATAGTTACGTTGCGATGATGCTGTTTGTATGGTAGTGTTTGTTACGTTGCGATGCTGCTGTTTGTATGATAGTTGTTTGTTACGTTGCGATGATGCTGTTTATATGGCAGTTGTTTGTTACGTTGCGATGAGCTGTTTGTATGATAGTTACGTTGCCATGATGCTGTTTATATGGTAGTTGTTTGCTACGTTGCCATGATGCTGTTTGTATGATAGTTGTTTGTTACGTTGCGATGATGCTGTTTATATGGTAGTTGTTTGTTACGTTGCGATGATGCTGTTTATATGGTAGTTGTTTGTTACGTTGCGATGATGCTGTTATATGGTAGTTGTTTGTTACGTTGCGATGATGCTGTTTGTATGATAGTTGTTTGTTACGTTGCCATGATGCTGTTTATATGATAGTTGTTTGTTACGTTGCGATGATGCTGTTTGTATGGTAGTTGTTTGTTACGTTGCGATGATGCTGTTATATGGTAGTTGTTTGTTACGTTGCGATGATGCTGTTTGTATGGTAGTTGTTTGTTACGTTGCCATGATGCTGTTTATATGGTAGTTGTTTGTTACGTTGCGATGATGCTGTTTGTATGGTAGTTGTTTGTTACGTTGCCATGATGCTGTTTGTATGATAGTTGTTTGTTACGTTGCGATGCTGCTGTTTGTATGGTAGTTGTTTGTTACGTTGCCATGATGCTGTTTGTATGGTAGTTGTTTGTTACGTTGCCATGATGCTGTTTATATGGTAGTTGTTTGTTACGTTGCGATGATGCTGTTTGTATGATAGTTACGTTGCGATGATGCTGTTTGTATGGTAGTTGTTTGTTACGTTTCGATGATGCTGTTTATATGGTAGTTGTTTGTTACGTTGCGATGATGCTGTTTGTATGATAGTTGTTTGTTACGTTGCCATGATGCTGTTTATATGGTAGTTGTTTGTTACGTTGCCATGATGCTGTTTATATGATAGTTGTTTGTTACGTTGCGATGCTGCTGTTTGTATGGTAGTTGTTTGTTACGTTGCGATGATGCTGTTATATGGTAGTTGTTTGTTACGTTGCCATGATGCTGTTTATATGATAGCTCTTTGTTACGTTGCGATGCTGCTCTTTGTATGGTAGTTGTTTGTTACGTTGCCATGATGCTGTTTGTATGGTAGTTGTTTGTTACGTTGCCATGATGCTGTTTATATGATAGCTCTTTGTTACGTTGCGATGCTGCTCTTTGTATGGTAGTTGTTGGTTACGTTGCGATGCTGCTGTTTGTATGGTAGTTGTTTGATACGTTGCGATGATGCTGTTTATAAGGTAGTTGTTTGTTACGTTGCGATGATGCTGTTTGTATGGTAGTGGTTTGTTACGTTGCGATGCTGCTGTTTGTATGACAGTTGTTTGTTACGTTGCGATGATGCTGTTTATATGGCAGTTGTTTGTTACATTGCGATGATGCTGTTTGTATGATAGCTACGTTGCCATGATGCTGTTTATATGGCAGTTGTTTGCTACGTTGCCATGATGCTGTTTGTATGATAGTTGTTTGTTACGTTGCGATGATTCTGTTTATATGGTAGTTGTTTGTTACGTTGCGATGCTGCTGTTTATATGGTAGTTGTTTGTTACGTTGCGATGATGCTTTTTATATGGTAGTTGTCTGTTACGTTGCGATGATGCTGTTTGTATGATAGTTGTTTGTTACGTTTCCATGATGCTGTTTATATGATAGTTGTTTGTTACGATGCGATGATGCTGTTTGTATGATAGTTGTTTGTTACGTTGCGATGATGCTGTATTTATGGTAGTTGTTTGTTACGTTGCGATGCTGCTGTTTGTATCGTAGTTGTTTGTTACGTTGCCATGATGCTGTTTGTATGGTAGTTGTTTGTTACGTTGCCATGATGCTGTTTATATGGTAGTTGTTTGTTACGTTGCGATGATGCTGTTTGTATGATAGTTGTTTGTTACGTTGCGATGATGCTGTTTATATGGTAGTTGTTTGCTACGTTGCCATGATGCTGTTTATATGATAGTTGTTTGTTACGTTGCGATGATGCTGTTTGTATGACAGTTGTTTGTTACGTTGCGCTGCTACTGTTTGTATAATAGTTGTGTGTTACGTTGCGATGATGCTGTTTGTATGGCGTTGTTTGTTACGTTGCGATGATGCTGTTTGTATGGTAGTTGTTTGTTACGTTGCGATGATGCTGTTTGTATGGTAGTTGTTTGTTACGTTGCGATGATGCTGTTTATATGGTAGTTGTTTGTTACGTTGCGCTGATGCTGTTTATATGGTAGTTGTTTGTTACGTTGCGATGATGCTGTTTGTAAGGTAGTTGTTTGCTACGTTGCGATGATGCTGTTTGTATGATAGTTACGTTGCGATGATGCTGTTTTGCGTTACGTTGCGATGTGTGTTTGTATGGTAGTTGTTTGTTACGTTGCGATGATGTTGTTTTTATGACAGTTACGTTGCGATGATGCTGTTTGTATAGTAGTTGTTTGTTACGTTTCGATGATGCTGTTTATATGGTAGTTGTTTGTTACATTGCGATGATGCTGTTTGTATGATAGTTGTTTGTTACGTTGCCATGATGCTGTTTATATGGTAGTTGTTTGCTACGTTGCGATGATACTGTTTGTATGATAGTTGTTTGTTACGTTGCCATGATGCTGTTTATATGATAGCTGTTTGTTACGTTGCGATGCTGCTGTTTGTATGGTAGTTGTTTGTTACGTTGCGATGATGCTGTTTGTATGGTAGTTGTTTGTTACGTTGCGATGATGCTGTTTGTATGGTAGTTGTTTGTTACGTTGCGATGATGCTGTTTGTAGTTTTATGGTAGTTGTTTGTTACGTTGCGATGATGCTGTTTGTATGGTAGTTGTTTGTTACGTTGCGATGATGCTGTTTATATGGTAGTTGTTTGTTACGTTGCGATGATGCTGTTTATATGGTAGTTGTTTGTTACGTTGCGATGATGCTGTTTGTATGGTAGTTGTTTGTTACGTTGCGATGATGCTGTTTGTATGATAGTTGGTTACGTTGCCATGATGCTGTTTATATGGTAGTTGTTTGTACGTTGCGATGATGCTGTTTATATGGTAGTTGTTTGTTACGTTGCGATGATGCTGTTTATATGGTAGTTGTTTGTTACGTTGCGATGATGCTGTTTGTATGGTAGTTGTTTGTTACGTTGCGATGATGCTGTTTGTATGGTAGTTGTTTGTTACGTTGCGATGATGCTGTTTGTATGGTAGTTGTTTGTTACGTTGCGATGATGCTGTTTATATGGTAGTTGTTTGTTACGTTGCGATGATGCTGTTTGTATGATAGTTGTTTGTTACGTTGCGATGATGCTGTTTGTATGGTAGTTGTTTGTTACGTTGCGATGATGCTGTTTATATGGTAGTTGTTTGTTACGTTGCGATGATGCTGTTTGTATGGTAGTTGTTTGTTACGTTGCGATGATGCTGTTTATATGGTAGTTGTTTGTTACGTTGCGATGATGCTGTTTGTATGTAGTTGTTTGTTACGTGCGATGTGCTGTTTATATTGTTGTTACTTGCGATGATGCTGTTTGTATGGTAGTTGTTTGTTACGTTGCGATGATGCTGTTTGTATGGTAGTTGTTTGTTACGTTGCGATGATGCTGTTTGTATGGTAGTTGTTTGTTACGTTGCGATGATGCTGTTTGTATGGTAGTTGTTTGTTACGTTGCGATGATGCTGTTTGTATGGTAGTTGTTTGTTACGTTGCGATGATGCTGTTTGTATGGTAGTTGTTTGTTACGTTGCCATGATGCTGTTTATATGGTAGTTGTTTGTTACGTTGCGATGATGCTGTTTGTATGATAGTTGTTTGTTACGTTGCGATGATGCTGTTTATATGGTAGTTGTTTGTTACGTTGCGATGATGCTGTTTGTATGGTAGTTGTTTGTTACGTTGCGATGATGCTGTTTGTATGGTAGTTGTTTGTTACGTTGCGATGATGCTGTTTATATGGTAGTTGTTTGTTACGTTGCGATGATGCTGTTTGTATGGTAGTTGTTTGTTACGTTGCGATGATGCTGTTTGTATGGTAGTTGTTTGTTACGTTGCGATGATGCTGTTTGTATGGTAGTTGTTTGTTACGTTGCCATGATGCTGTTTGTATGGTAGTTGTTTGTTACGTTGCGATGATGCTGTTTGTATGGTAGTTGTTTGTTACGTTGCGATGATGCTGTTTGTATGATAGTTGTTTGTTACGTTGCGATGATGCTGTTTATATGGTAGTTGTTTGCTACGTTGCCATGATGCTGTTTATATAGAAGTTGTTTGTTACGTTGCGATGATGCTGTTTGTATGACAGTTGTTTGTTACGTTGCGATGCTGCTGTTTGTATAATAGTTGTTTGTTACGTTGCGATGATGCTGTTTGTATGGTCGTTATTTGTTACGTTGCGATGATGCTGTTTGTATGGTAGTTGTTTGTTACTTTGCGATGATGCTGTTTGTATGGCAGTTGTTTGTTACGTTGCGATGATGCTGTTTATATAGTAGTTGTTTGCTACGTTGCCATGATGCTGTTTATATAGAAGTTGTTTGTTACGTTGCGATGATGCTGCTTGTATGACAGTTGTTTGTTACGTTGCGATGCTGCTGTTTGTATAATAGTTGTGTGTTACGTTGCGATGATGCTGTTTGTATGGTCGTTATTTGTTACGTTGCGATGATGCTGTTTGTATGGTAGTTGTTTGTTACTTTGCGATGATGCTGTTTGTATGGTAGTTGTGTGTTACGTTGCGATGATGCTGTTTGTATGGTCGTTATTTGTTACGTTGCGATGATGCTGTTTGTATGGTAGTTGTTTGTTACTTTGCGATGATGCTGTTTGTATAGTAATTGTTTGTTACGTTGCGACGATGCTGTTTGTATAATAGTTGTTTGTTACGTTGTGATGATGCTGTTTATATGGTAGTTGTTTGTTACGTTGCGATGATGCTGTTTGTATGGTAGTTGTTTGTTACGTTGCGATGATGCTGTTTATATGGTAGTTGTTTGTTACGTTGCGATGATGCTGTTTGTATGATAGTTGTTTGTTACGTTGCCATGATGCTGTTTATATGATAGCTGTTTGTTACGTTGCGATGCTGCTGTTTGTATGGTAGTTGTTTGTTACGTTGCGATGCTGCTGTTTGTATGGTAGTTGTTTGATACGTTGCGATGATGCTGTTTATAAGGTAGTTGTTTGTTACGTTGCGATGATGCTGTTTGTATGGTAGTGGTTTGTTACGTTGCGATGCTGCTGTTTGTATGACAGTTGTTTGTTACGTTGCGATGATGCTGTTTATATGGCAGTTGTTTGTTACGTTGCGATGATGCTGTTTGTATGATAGTTACGTTGCCATGATGCTGTTTATATGGTAGTTGTTTGCTACGTTGCGATGATGCTGTTTATATGGTAGTTGTTTGTTACGTTGCGATGATGCTGTTTATATGGTAGTTGTTTGTTACGTTGCGATGATGCTGTTTATATGGTAGTTGTTTGTTACGTTGCGATGATGCTGTTTGTATGATAGTTACGTTGCCATGATGCTGTTTATATGGTAGTTGTTTGCTACGTTGCGATGATGCTGTTTATATGGTAGTTGTTTGTTACGTTGCGATGATGCTGTTTATATGGTAGTTGTTTGTTACGTTGCGATGATGCTGTTTATATGGTAGTTGTTTGTTACGTTGCGATGATGCTGTTTGTATGATAGTTGTTTGTTACGTTGCCATGATGCTGTTTATATGATAGTTGTTTGTTACGATGCGATGCTGCTGTTTGTATGGTAGATGTTTGTTAAGTTGCGATGATGTTGTTTGTATGATAGTTGTTTGTTACGTTGCGATGATGCTGTTTATATGGTAGTTGTTTGTTACGTTTCGATGATGCTGTTTGTATGATAGTTGTTTGTTACGTTGCGATGATACTGTTTGTATGGTAGTTGTTTGTTACGTTGCCATGATGCTGTTTATATGGTAGTTGTTTGTTACGTTGCGATGATACTGTTTGTATGGTAGTTGTTTGTTACGTTGCTTGCCATGATGCTGTTTAAATAGTAGTTGTTTGTTACGTTGCGATGATGCTGTTTGTATGACAGTTGTTTGTTACGGTGCGATGTGCTGTGTGTATACTAGTTGTGTGTTACTTTGCGATGATGCTGTTTGTATGGTAGTTGTTTGTTACGCTGCGATGATGCTGTTTGTATGGTAGTTGTTTGTTACGTTGCCATGATGCTGTTTGTAAGGTAGTTGTTTGTTACGTTGCGATGATGCTGTTTATATGGTAGTTGTTTGTTACGTTGCGATGATGCTGTTTGTAAGGTAGTTGTTTGTTACGTTGCGATGATGCTGTTTGTATGGTAGTTGTTTGTTACGTTGCCATGATGCTGTTTATATGGTAGTTGTTTGTTACGTTGCGATGATGCTGTTTGTATGATAGTTGTTTGTTACGTTGCGATGATGCTGTTTATATGGTAGTTGTTTGTTACGTTTCGAAGATGCTGTTTGTATGGTAGTTGTTTGTTACGTTGCGATGATACTGTTTATATGGCAGTTGTTTTTACGTTGCGATGATGCTGTTTGTATGATAGTTACGTTGCCATGATGCTTTTTATATGGTAGTTGTTTGCTACGTTGCGATGATGCTGTTTATATGGTAGTTGTTTGTTACGTTGCGATGATGCTGTTTATATGGTAGTTGTTTGTTACGTTGCGATGATGCTTTTTATATGGTAGTTGTCTGTTACGTTGCGATGATGCTGTTTGTATATAGTTACGTTGCCATGATGCTGTTTATATGGTAGTTGTTGCTACGTTCGATGATGCTGTTTATATGGTAGTTGTTTGTTACGTTGCGATGATGCTGTTTGTATGGTAGTTGTTTGTTACGTTGCGATGATGCTGTTTGTATGGTAGTTGTTTGTTACGTTGCGATGATGCTGTTTGTATGGTAGTTGTTTGTTACGTTGCCATGATGCTGTTTGTATGGTAGTTGTTTGTTACGTTGCGATGATGCTGTTTGTATGGTAGTTGTTTGTTACGTTGCGATGATGCTGTTTGTATGATAGTTGTTTGTTACGTTGCGATGATGCTGTTTATATGGTAGTTCTTTGCTACGTTGCCATGTTGCTGTTTATATAGAAGTTGTTTGTTACGTTGCGATGATGCTGTTTGTATGACAGTTGTTTGTTACGTTGCGATGCTGCTGTTTGTAAAATAGTTGTTTGTTACGTTGCGATGATGCTGTTTGTATGGTCGTTATTTGTTACGTTGCGATGATGCTGTTTGTATGGTAGTTGTTTGGTACTTTGCGATGATGCTGTTTGTATGGCAGTTGTTTGTTACGTTGCGATGGTGCTGTTTATATAGTAGTTGTTTGCTACGTTGCCATGATGCTGTTTATATAGAAGTTGTTTGTTACGTTGCGATGATGCTGCTTGTATGACAGTTGTTTGTTACGTTGCGATGCTGCTGTTTGTATAATAGTTGTGTGTTACGTTGCGATGATGCTGTTTGTATTGTCGTTATTTGTTACGTTGCGATGATGCTGTTTGTATGGTAGTTGTTTGTTACTTTGCGATGATGCTGTTTGTATGGTAGTTGTGTGTTACGTTGCGATGATGCTGTTTGTATGGTCGTTATTTGTTACGTTGCGATGATGCTGTTTGTATGGTAGTTGTTTGTTACTTTGCGATGATGCTGTTTGTATAGTAATTGTTTGTTACGTTGCGACGATGCTGTTTGTATAATAGTTGTTTGTTACGTTGTGATGATGCTGTTTATATGGTAGTTGTTTGTTACGTTGCGATGATGCTGTTTGTATGGTAGTTGTTTGTTACGTTGCGATGATGCTGTTTATATGGTAGTTGTTTGTTACGTTGCGATGATGCTGTTTGTATGATAGTTGTTTGTTACGTTGCGATGATGCTGTTTATATGGTAGTTGTTTGTTACGTTGCGATGATGCTGTTTGTATGGTAGTTGTTTGTTACGTTGCGATGATGCTGTTTGTATGGTAGTTGTTTGTTACGTTGCGATGATGCTGTTTATAAGGTAGTTGTTTGTTACGTTGCGATGATGCTGTTTGTATGGTAGTTGTTTGTTACGTTGCGATGATGCTGTTTGTATGATAGTTGTTTGTTACGTTGCGATGATGCTGTTTATATGGTAGTTGTTTGTTACGTTGCGATGATGCTGTTTGTATGATAGTTGTTTGTTACGTTGCCATGATGCTGTTTATATGATAGCTGTTTGTTACGTTGCGATGCTGCTGTTTGTATGGTAGTTGTTTGTTACGTTGCGATGCTGCTGTTTGTATGGTAGTTGTTTGATACGTTGCGATGATGCTGTTTATAAGGTAGTTGTTTGTTACGTTGCGATGATGCTGTTTGTATGGTAGTGGTTTGTTACGTTGCGATGCTGCTGTTTGTATGACAGTTGTTTGTTACGTTGCGATGATGCTGTTTATATGGCAGTTGTTTTATTACGTTGCGATGATGCTGTTTGTATGATAGTTACGTTGCCATGATGCTGTTTATATGGTAGTTGTTTGCTACGTTGCGATGATGCTGTTTATATGGTAGTTGTTTGTTACGTTGCGATGATGCTGTTTATATGGTAGTTGTTTGTTACGTTGCGATGATGCTTTTTATATGGTAGTTGTCTGTTACGTTGCGATGATGCTGTTTGTATGATAGTTACGTTGCCATGATTCTGTTTATATGGTAGTTGTTTGCTACGTTGCGATGATGCTGTTTATATGGTAGTTGTTTGTTACGTTGCGATGATGCTGTTTATATGGTAGTTGTTTGTTACGTTGCGATGATGCTGTTTATATGGTAGTTGTTTGTTACGTTGCGATGATGCTGGTTGTATGATAGTTGTTTGTTACGTTGCCATGATGCTGTTTATATGATAGTTGTTTGTTACGATGCGATGCTGCTGTTTGTATGGTAGATGTTTGTTAAGTTGCGATGATGTTGTTTGTATGATAGTTGTTTGTTACGTTGCGATGATGCTGTTTATATGGTAGTTGTTTGTTACGTTTCGATGATGCTGTTTGTATGATAGTTGTTTGTTACGTTGCGATGATACTGTTTGTATGGTAGTTGTTTGTTACGTTGCCATGATGCTGTTTATATGGTAGTTGTTTGTTACGTTGCGATGATACTGTTTGTATGGTAGTTGTTTGTTACGTTGCTTGCCATGATGCTGTTTAAATAGTAGTTGTTTGTTACGTTGCGATGATGCTGTTTGTATGAGAGTTGTTTGTTACGGTGCGATGTGCTGTGTGTATACTAGTTGTGTGTTACTTTGCGATGATGCTGTTTGTATGGTAGTTGTTTATTACGCTGCGTTGATGCTGTTTGTATGGTAGTTGTTTGTTACGTTGCCATGATGCTGTTTGTAAGGTAGTTGTTTGTTACGTTGCGATGATGCTGTTTATATGGTAGTTGTTTGTTACGTTGCGATGATGCGGTTTGTAAGGTAGTTGTTTGTTACGTTGCGATGATGCTGTTTGTATGGTAGTTGTTTGTTACGTTGCCATGATGCTGTTTATATGGTAGTTGTTTGTTACGTTGCGATGATGCTGTTTGTATGATAGTTGTTTGTTACGTTGCGATGATGCTGTTTATATGGTAGTTGTTTGTTACGTTTCGAAGATGCTGTTTGTATGGTAGTTGTTTGTTACGTTGCGATGATACTGTTTATATGGCAGTTGTTTTATTACGTTGCGATGATGCTGTTTGTATGATAGTTACGTTGCCATGATGCTTTTTATATGGTAGTTGTTTGCTACGTTGCGATGATGCTGTTTATATGGTAGTTGTTTGTTACGTTGCGATGATGCTGTTTATATGGTAGTTGTTTGTTACGTTGCGATGATGCTTTTTATATGGTAGTTGTCTGTTACGTTGCGATGATGCTGTTTGTATGATAGTTACGTTGCCATGATGCTGTTTATATGGTAGTTGTCTGCTATGTAGTTTACGTGCGATGATGCTGTTTATATGGTAGTTGTTTGTTACGTTGCGATGATGCTGTTTGTATGGTAGTTGTTTGTTACGTTGCCATGATGCTGTTTGTATGATAGTTGTTTGTTACGTTGCGATGCTGCTGTTTGTATGGTAGTTGTTTGTTACGTTGCCATGATGCTGTTTGTATGGTAGTTGTTTGTTACGTTGCCATGATGCTGTTTATATGGTAGTTGTTTGTTACGTTGCGATGATGCTGTTTGTATGATAGTTGTTTGTTACGTTGCGATGATGCTGTTTATATGGTAGTTCTTTGCTACGTTGCCATGTTGCTGTTTATATAGAAGTTGTTTGTTACGTTGCGATGATGCTGTTTGTATGACAGTTGTTTGTTACGTTGCGATGCTGCTGTTTGTAAATAGTTGTTTGTTACGTTGCGATGATGCTGTTTGTATGGTCGTTATTTGTTACGTTGCGATGATGCTGTTTGTATGGTAGTTGTTGACTTTCGATGATGCTGTTTGTATGGCAGTTGTTTGTTACGTTGCGATGTGCTGTTTAATGTGGTTTGTACGTTGCATGATGCATATAATTTTTGTACGTTGAGCTGTTGTAGTTGTTTGTTACGTTGCGATGCTGCTGTTTGTATAATAGTTGTGTGTTACGTTGCGATGATGCTGTTTGTATTGTCGTTATTTGTTACGTTGCGATGATGCTGTTTGTATGGTAGTTGTTTGTTACTTTGCGATGATGCTGTTTGTATGGTAGTTGTGTGTTACGTTGCGATGATGCTGTTTGTATGGTCGTTATTTGTTACGTTGCGATGATGCTGTTTGTATGGTAGTTGTTTGTTACTTTGCGATGATGCTGTTTGTATAGTAATTGTTTGTTACGTTGCGACGATGCTGTTTGTATAATAGTTGTTTGTTACGTTGTGATGATGCTGTTTATATGGTAGTTGTTTGTTACGTTGCGATGATGCTGTTTGTATGGGCGTTGTTGGTTACGTTGCGATGATGCTGTTTATATGGTAGTTGTTTGTTACGTTGCGATGATGCTGTTTGTAAGGTAGTTGTTTGTTACGTTGCGATGATGCTGTTTGTATGCTAGTTACGTTGCGATGATGCTGTTTGTATAATAGTTGTTTGTTACGTTGTGATGATGCTGTTTATATGGTAGTTGTTTGTTACGTTGCGATGATGCTGTTTGTATGGGCGTTGTTGGTTACGTTGCGATGATGCTGTTTATATGGTAGTTGTTTGTTACGTTGCGATGATGCTGTTTGTAAGGTAGTTGTTTGTTACGTTGCGATGATGCTGTTTGTATGCTAGTTACGTTGCGATGATGCTGTTTGTATGGTAGTTGTTTGTTACCTTTCGATGATACTGTTTATATGCTAGTTGTTTGTTACGTTGCGATGATGCTGTTTGTATGATAGTTGTTTGTTACGTTGCCATGATGCTGTTTATATGGTAGTTGTTTGCTACGTTGCGATGATACTGTTTGTATGATAGTTGTTTGTTACGTTGCGATGATGCTGTTTATATGATAGTTGTTTGTTACGTTGCGATGATGCTGTTTGTATGGTAGTTGTTTGTTACGTTGCCATGATGCTGTTTATATGATAGCTGTTTGTTACGTTGCGATGCTGCTGTTTGTATGGTAGTTGTTTGTTACGTTGCGATGCTGCTCTTTGTATGGTAGTTGTTTGATACGTTGCGATGATGCTGTTTATAAGGTAGTTGTTTGTTACGTTGCGATGATGCTGTTTGTATGGTAGTGGTTTGTTACGTTGCGATGCTGCTGTTTGTATGACAGTTGTTTGTTACGTTGCGATGATGCTGTTTATATGGCAGTTGTTTATTACGTTGCGATGATGCTGTTTTTATGATAGTTACGTTGCCATGATGCTGTTTATATGGTAGTTGTTTGCTACGTTGCGATGATGCTGTTTATATGGTAGTTGTTTGTTACGTTGCGATGATGCTGTTTATATGGTAGTTGTTTGTTACGTTGCGATGATGCTTTTTATATGGTAGTTGTCTGTTACGTTGCGATGATGCTGTTTGTATGGTAGTTATATGTTACGTTGCCATGATGCTGTTTGTATGATAGTTGTTTGTTACGTTGCGATGCTGCTGTTTGTATGGTAGTTGTTTGTTACGTTGCCATGATGCTGTTTGTATGGTAGTTGTTTGTTACGTTGCCATGATGCTGTTTATATGGTAGTTGTTTGTTACGTTGCGATGATGCTGTTTGTATGATAGTTGTTTGCTACGTTGCGATGATGCTGTTTATATGGTAGTTCTTTGCTACGTTGCCATGTTGCTGTTTATATAGAAGTTGTTTGATACGTTGCGATGATGCTGTTTGTATGACAGTTGTTTGTTACGTTGCGATGCTGCTGTTTGTAAAATAGTTGTTTGTTACGTTGCGATGATGCTGTTTGTATGGTCGTTATTTGTTACGTTGCGATGATGCTGTTTGTATGGTAGTTGTTTGGTACTTTGCGATGATGCTGTTTGTATGGCAGTTGTTTGTTACGTTGCGATGGTGCTGTTTATATAGTAGTTGTTTGCTACGTTGCCATGATGCTGTTTATATAGAAGTTGTTTGTTACGTTGCGATGATGCTGCTTGTATGACAGTTGTTTGTTACGTTGCGATGCTGCTGTTTGTATAATAGTTGTGTGTTACGTTGCGATGATGCTGTTTGTATTGTCGTTATTTGTTACGTTGCGATGATGCTGTTTGTATGGTAGTTGTTTGTTACTTTGCGATGATGCTGTTTGTATGGTAGTTGTGTGTTACGTTGCGATGATGCTGTTTGTATGGTCGTTATTTGTTACGTTGCGTTGATGCTGTTTTTATGGTAGTTGTTTGTTACTTTGCGATGATGCTGTTTGTATAGTAATTGTTTGTTACGTTGCGACGATGCTGTTTGTATAATAGTTGTTTGTTACGTTGTGATGATGCTGTTTATATGGTAGTTGTTTGTTACGTTGCGATGATGCTGTTTGTATGGGCGTTGTTGGTTACGTTGCGATGATGCTGTTTATATGGTAGTTGTTTGTTACGTTGCGATGATGCTGTTTGTAAGGTAGTTGTTTGTTACGGTGCGATGATGCTGTTTGTATGCTAGTTACGTTGCGATGATGCTGTTTGTATAATAGTTGTTTGTTACGTTGTGATGATGCTGTTTATATGGTAGTTGTTTGTTACGTTGCGATGATGCTGTTTGTATGGGCGTTGTTGGTTACGTTGCGATGATGCTGTTTATATGGTAGTTGTTTGTTACGTTGCGATGATGCTGTTTGTAAGGTAGTTGTTTGTTACGTTGCGATGATGCTGTTTGTATGCTAGTTACGTTGCGATGATGCTGTTTGTATGGTAGTTGTTTGTTACCTTTCGATGATACTGTTTATATGCTAGTTGTTTGTTACGTTGCGATGATGCTGTTTGTATGATAGTTGTTTGTTACGTTGCCATGATGCTGTTTATATGGTAGTTGTTTGCTACGTTGCGATGATACTGTTTGTATGATAGTTGTTTGTTACGTTGCCATGATGCTGTTTATATGATAGCTGTTTGTTACGTTGCGATGCTGCTGTTTGTATGGTAGTTGTTTGTTACGTTGCGATGCTGCTGTTTGTATGGTAGTTGTTTGATACGTTGCGATGATGCTGTTTATAAGGTAGTTGTTTGTTACGTTGCGATGATGCTGTTTGTATGGTAGTGGTTTGTTACGTTGCGATGCTGCTGTTTGTATGACAGTTGTTTGTTACGTTGCGATGATGCTGTTTATATGGCAGTTGTTTTATTACGTTGCGATGATGCTGTTTGTATGATAGTTACGTTGCCATGATGCTGTTTATATGGTAGTTGTTTGCTACGTTGCGATGATGCTGTTTATATGGTAGTTGTTTGTTACGTTGCGATGATGCTGTTTATATGGTAGTTGTTTGTTACGTTGCGATGATGCTTTTTATATGGTAGTTGTCTGTTACGTTGCGATGATGCTGTTTGTATGATAGTTACGTTGCCATGATTCTGTTTATATGGTAGTTGTTTGCTACGTTGCGATGATGCTGTTTATATGGTAGTTGTTTGTTACGGTGCGATGATGCTGTTTATATGGTAGTTGTTTGTTACGTTGCGATGATGCTGTTTATATGGTAGTTGTTTGTTACGTTGCGATGATGCTGTTTGTATGATAGTTGTTTGTTACGTTGCCATGATGCTGTTTATATGATAGTTGTTTGTTACGATGCGATGCTGCTGTTTGTATGGTAGATGTTTGTTAAGTTGCGATGATGCTGTTTGTATGATAGTTGTTTGTTACGTTGCGATGATGCTGTTTATATGGTAGTTGTTTGTTACGTTTCGATGATGCTGTTTGTATGATAGTTGTTTGTTACGTTGCGATGATACTGTTTGTATGGTAGTTGTTTGTTACGTTGCCATGATGCTGTTTATATGGTAGTTGTTTGTTACGTTGCGATGATACTGTTTGTATGGTAGTTGTTTGTTACGTTGCCATGATGCTGTTTATATAGTAGTTGTTTGTTACGTTGCGATGATGCTGTTTGTATACTAGTTGTGTGTTACTTTGCGATGATGCTGTTTGTATGGTAGTTGTTTATTACGCTGCGTTGATGCTGTTTGTATGGTAGTTGTTTGTTACGTTGCCATGATGCTGTTTGTAAGGTAGTTGTTTGTTACGTTGCGATGATGCTGTTTATATGGTAGTTGTTTGTTACGTTGCGATGATGCGGTTTGTAAGGTAGTTGTTTGTTACGTTGCGATGATGCTGTTTGTATGGTAGTTGTTTGTTACGTTGCCATGATGCTGTTTATATGGTAGTTGTTTGTTACGTTGCGATGATGCTGTTTGTATGATAGTTGTTTGTTACGTTGCGATGATGCTGTTTATATGGTAGTTGTTTGTTACGTTTCGATGATGCTGTTTGTATGGTAGTTGTTTGTTACGTTGCGATGATGCTGTTTATATGGTAGTTGTTTGTTACGTTGCGATGATGCTGTTTGTATGATAGTTACGTTGCCATGATGCTGTTTATATGGTAGTTGTTTGTTACGTTGCGATGATGCTGTTTATATGGTAGTTGTTTGTTACGTTGCGATGATGCTGTTTATATGGTAGTTGTTTGTTACGTTGCGATGATGCTGTTTATATGGTAGTTGTTTGTTACGTTGCGATGATGCTGTTTGTATGATAGTTACGTTGCATGATGCTGTTTATGTAGTTGTTGTACGTTGATGATGCTGTTTATATGGTAGTTGTTTGTTACGTTGCGATGATGCTGTTTATATGGTAGTTGTTTGTTACGTTGCGATGATGCTGTTTGTATGGTAGTTGTTTGTTACGTTGCGATGATGCTGTTTGTATGGTAGTTGTTTGTTACGTTGCGATGATGCTGTTTGTATGGTAGTTGTTTGTTACGTTGCCATGATGCTGTTTATATGATAGTTGTTTGTTACGTTGCGATGATGCTGTTTGTATGGTAGTTGTTTGTTACGTTGCGATGATGCTGTTTGTATGGTAGTTGTTTGTTACGTTGCGATGATGCTGTTTATATGGTAGTTGTTTGTTACGTTGCGATGATGCTGTTTGTATGGTAGTTGTTTGTTACGTTGCGATGCTGCTGTTTGTATGACAGTTGTTTGTTACGTTGCGATGATGCTGTTTATATGGTAGTTGTTTGTTACGTTGCGATGATGCTGTTTGTATGATAGTTACGTTGCCATGATGCTGTTTATATGGTAGTTGTTTGTTACGTTGCGATGATGCTGTTTGTATGGTAGTTGTTTGTTACGTTGCGATGATGCTGTTTATATGGTAGTTGTTTGTTACGTTGCGATGATGCTGTTTATATGGTAGTTGTTTGTTACGTTGCGATGATGCTGTTTGTATGATAGTTACGTTGCCATGATGCTGTTTATATGGTAGTTGTTTGTTACGTTGCGATGATGCTGTTTATATGGTAGTTGTTTGTTACGTTGCGATGATGCTGTTTATATGGTAGTTGTTTGTTACGTTGCGATGATGCTGTTTATATGGTAGTTGTTTGTTACGTTGCGATGATGCTGTTTGTATGATAGTTGTTTGTTACGTTGCCATGATGCTGTTTATATGATAGTTGTTTGTTACGATGCGATGCTGCTGTTTGTATGGTAGATGTTTGTTACGTTGCGATGATGCTGTTTGTATGGTAGTTGTTTTTACGTTGCGATGATGCTGTTTGTATGGTAGTTGTTTGTTACGTTGCGATGATGCTGTTTATATGGTAGTTGTTTGTTACGTTTCGATGATGCTGTTTGTATGATAGTTGTTTGTTACGTTGCGATGATACTGTTTGTATGGTAGTTGTTTGTTACGTTGCCATGATGCTGTTTATATGGTAGTTGTTTGTTACGTTGCGATGATACTGTTTGTATGGTAGTTGTTTGTTACGTTGCTTGCCATGATGCTGTTTAAATAGTAGTTGTTTGTTACGTTGCGATGATGCTGTTTGTATGGAGTTGTTTGTTACGGTGCGATGTGCTGTGTGTATACTAGTTGTGTGTTACTTTGCGATGATGCTGTTTGTATGGTAGTTGTTTGTTACGCTGCGATGATGCTGTTTGTATGGTAGTTGTTTGTTACGTTGCCATGATGCTGTTTGTAAGGTAGTTGTTTGTTACGTTGCGATGATGCTGTTTATATGGTAGTTGTTTGTTACGTTGCGATGATGCTGTTTGTATGGTAGTTGTTTGTTACGTTGCGATGATGCTGTTTGTATGGTAGTTGTTTGTTACGTTGCCATGATGCTGTTTATATGGTAGTTGTTTGTTACGTTGCGATGATGCTGTTTGTATGATAGTTGTTTGTTACGTTGCGATGATGCTGTTTATATGGTAGTTGTTTGTTACGTTTCGAAGATGCTGTTTGTATGGTAGTTGTTTGTTACGTTGCGATGATACTGTTTATATGGTAGTTGTTTGTTACGTTGCGATGATGCTGTTTGTATGATAGTTACGTTGCCATGATGCTTTTTATATGGTAGTTGTTTGCTACGTTGCGATGATGCTGTTTATATGGTAGTTGTTTGTTACGTTGCGATGATGCTGTTTATATGGTAGTTGTTTGTTACGTTGCGATGATGCTGTTTATATGGTAGTTGTTTGTTACGTTGCGATGATGCTGTTTGTATGATAGTTACGTTGCCATGATGCTGTTTATATGGTAGTTGTTTGCTACGTTGCGATGATGCTGTTTTATGGTAGTTGTTTGTTACGTTGCGATGATGCTGTTTATATGGTAGTTGTTTGTTACGTTGCGATGATGCTGTTTGTATGGTAGTTGTTTGTTACGTTGCCATGATGCTGTTTGTATGATAGTTGTTTGTTACGTTGCGATGCTGCTGTTTGTATGGTAGTTGTTTGTTACGTTGCCATGATGCTGTTTGTATGGTAGTTGTTTGTTACGTTGCCATGATGCTGTTTATATGGTCGTTGTTTGTTACGTTGCGATGATGCTGTTTGTATGATAGTTGTTTGTTACGTTGCGATGATGCTGTTTATATGGTAGTTCTTTGCTACGTTGCCATGTTGCTGTTTATATAGAAGTTGTTTGTTACGTTGCGATGATGCTGTTTGTATGACAGTTGTTTGTTACGTTGCGATGCTGCTGTTTGTAAATAGTTGTTTGTTACGTTGCGATGATGCTGTTTGTATGGTCGTTATTTGTTACGTTGCGATGATGCTGTTTGTATGGTAGTGTTGGACTTTGCGATGATGCTGTTTGTATGGCAGTGTTTGTTACGTTGCGATGGTGCTGTTTAATAGTAGGTTTGCTACGTTGCCATGTGCTTTATATAGAATTGTTTGTTACGTGATGAGCTGTTGTATGACAGTTGTTTGTTACGTTGCGATGCTGCTGTTTGTATAATAGTTGTGTGTTACGTTGCGATGATGCTGTTTGTATTGTCGTTATTTGTTACGTTGCGATGATGCTGTTTGTATGGTAGTTGTTTGTTACTTTGCGATGATGCTGTTTGTATGGTAGTTGTGTGTTACGTTGCGATGATGCTGTTTGTATGGTCGTTATTTGTTACGTTGCGATGATGCTGTTTGTATGGTAGTTGTTTGTTACTTTGCGATGATGCTGTTTGTATAGTAATTGTTTGTTACGTTGCGACGATGCTGTTTGTATAATAGTTGTTTGTTACGTTGTGATGATGCTGTTTATATGGTAGTTGTTTGTTACGTTGCGATGATGCTGTTTGTATGGGCGTTGTTGGTTACGTTGCGATGATGCTGTTTATATGGTAGTTGTTTGTTACGTTGCGATGATGCTGTTTGTAAGGTAGTTGTTTGTTACGGTGCGATGATGCTGTTTGTATGCTAGTTACGTTGCGATGATGCTGTTTGTATAATAGTTGTTTGTTACGTTGTGATGATGCTGTTTATATGGTAGTTGTTTGTTACGTTGCGATGATGCTGTTTGTATGGGCGTTGTTGGTTACGTTGCGATGATGCTGTTTATATGGTAGTTGTTTGTTACGTTGCGATGATGCTGTTTGTAAGGTAGTTGTTTGTTACGTTGCGATGATGCTGTTTGTATGCTAGTTACGTTGCGATGATGCTGTTTGTATGGTAGTTGTTTGTTACCTTTCGATGATACTGTTTATATGCTAGTTGTTTGTTACGTTGCGATGTTGCTGTTTGTATGATAGTTGTTTGTTACGTTGCCATGATGCTGTTTATATGGTAGTTGTTTGCTACGTTGCGATGATACTGTTTGTATGATAGTTGTTTGTTACGTTTCCATGATGCTGTTTATATGATAGCTGTTTGTTACGTTGCGATGCTGCTGTTTGTATGGTAGTTGTTTGTTACGTTTCCATGATGCTGTTTATATGATAGCTGTTTGTTACGTTGCGATGCTGCTGTTTGTATGGTAGTTGTTTGTTACGTTGCGATGCTGCTCTTTGTATGGTAGTTGTTTGATACGTTGCGATGATGCTGTTTATAAGGTAGTTGTTTGTTACGTTGCGATGATGCTGTTTGTATGGTAGTGGTTTGTTACGTTGCGATGCTGCTGTTTGTATGACAGTTGTTTGTTACGTTGCGATGATGCTGTTTATATGGCAGTTGTTTTATTACGTTGCGATGATGCTGTTTGTATGATAGTTACGTTGCCATGATGCTGTTTATATGGTAGTTGTTTGTTACGTTGCGATGATGCTGTTTATATGGTAGTTGTTTGTTACGTTGCGATGATGCTGTTTATATGGTAGTTGTTTGTTACGTTGCGATGATGCTTTTTATATGGTAGTTGTCTGTTACGTTGCGATGATGCTGTTTGTATGGTAGTTGTTTGTTACGTTGCCATGATGCTGTTTGTATGATAGTTGTTTGTTACGTTGCGATGCTGCTGTTTGTATGGTAGTTGTTTGTTACGTTGCCATGATGCTGTTTGTATGGTAGTTGTTTGTTACGTTGCCATGATGCTGTTTATATGGTAGTTGTTTGTTACGTTGCGATGATGCTGTTTGTATGATAGTTGTTTGTTACGTTGCGATGATGCTGTTTATATGGTAGTTGTTTGCTACGTTGCCATGTTGCTGTTTATATAGAAGTTGTTTGTTACGTTGCGATGATGCTGTTTGTATGACAGTTGTTTGTTACGTTGCGATGCTGCTGTTTGTATAATAGTTGTTTGTTACGTTGCGATGATGCTGTTTGTATGGTCGTTATTTGTTACGTTGCGATGATGCTGTTTGTATGGTAGTTGTTTGGTACTTTGCGATGATGCTGTTTGTATGGCAGTTGTTTGTTACGTTGCGATGGTGCTGTTTATATAGTAGTTGTTTGCTACGTTGCCATGATGCTGTTTATATAGAAGTTGTTTGTTACGTTGCGATGATGCTGTTTGTATGACAGTTGTTTGTTACGTTGCGATGCTGCTGTTTGTATAATAGTTGTGTGTTACGTTGCGATGATGCTGTTTGTATTGTCGTTATTTGTTACGTTGCGATGATGCTGTTTGTATGGTAGTTGTTTGTTACTTTGCGATGATGCTGTTTGTATGGTAGTTGTGTGTTACGTTGCGATGATGCTGTTTGTATGGTCGTTATTTGTTACGTTGCGTTGATGCTGTTTGTATGGTAGTTGTTTGTTACTTTGCGATGATGCTGTTTGTATAGTAATTGTTTGTTACGTTGCGACGATGCTGTTTGTATAATAGTTGTTTGTTACGTTGTGATGATGCTGTTTATATGGTAGTTGTTTGTTACGTTGCGATGATGCTGTTTGTATGGGCGTTGTTGGTTACGTTGCGATGATGCTGTTTATATGGTAGTTGTTTGTTACGTTGCGATGATGCTGTTTGTAAGGTAGTTGTTTGTTACGGTGCGATGATGCTGTTTGTATGCTAGTTACGTTGCGATGATGCTGTTTGTATAATAGTTGTTTGTTACGTTGCGATGATGCTGTTTATATGGTAGTTGTTTGTTACGTTGCGATGATGCTGTTTGTATGGGCGTTGTTGGTTACGTTGCGATGATGCTGTTTATATGGTAGTTGTTTGTTACGTTGCGATGATGCTGTTTGTAAGGTAGTTGTTTGTTACGTTGCGATGATGCTGTTTGTATGCTAGTTACGTTGCGATGATGCTGTTTGTATGGTAGTTGTTTGTTACCTTTCGATGATACTGTTTATATGCTAGTTGTTTGTTACGTTGCGATGATGCTGTTTGTATGATAGTTGTTTGTTACGTTGCATGATGCGTTATAGGTAGTTGTTTGTACGTTGCGATGAACTTTATGTAGTGTGTTATCCATGATGCGTTTAGATAGCTGTTTGTTACGTTGCGATGCTGCTGTTTGTATGGTAGTTGTTGATACGTTGCGATGATGCTGTTTATAAGGTAGTTGTTTGTACGTTGCGAGAGCTGTGATGGTAGTTTTGTACTTGCGATGATGCTGTTTATATGGTAGTTGTTTTATTACGTTGCGATGATGCTGTTTATGATAGTACGTTGCATGATGCTTTATATGGTAGTTGTTTGCTACGTTGCGATGTGCTGTTATGGTAGTTGTTTGTTACGTTCGTGATGTGTTTAATGGTAGTTGTTTGTTACGTTGCGATGATGCTTTTTATATGGTAGTTGTCTGTTACGTTGCGATGATGCTGTTTGTATGATAGTTACGTTGCCATGATGCTGTTTATATGGTAGTTGTTTGTTACGTTGCGATGATGCTGTTTATATGGTAGTTGTTTGTTACGTTGCGATGATGCTGTTTATATGGTAGTTGTTTGTTACGTTGCGATGATGCTGTTTATATGGTAGTTGTTTGTTACGTTGCGATGATGCTGTTTGTATGGTAGTTGTTTGTTACGTTGCGATGATGCTGTTTATATGATAGTTGTTTGTTACGATGCGATGCTGCTGTTTGTATGGTAGTTGTTTGTTACGTTGCGATGATGCTGTTTGTATGATAGTTGTTTGTTACGTTGCGATGATGCTGTTTATATGGTAGTTGTTTGTTACGTTTCGATGATGCTGTTTGTATGATAGTTGTTTGTTACGTTGCGATGATACTGTTTGTATGGTAGTTGTTTGTTACGTTGCCATGATGCTGTTTATATGGTAGTTGTTTGTTACGTTGCGATGATACCGTTTGTATGGTAGTTGTTTGTTACGTTGCTTGCCATGATGCTGTTTAAATAGTAGTTGTTTGTTACGTTGCGATGATGCTGTTTGTATGACAGTTGTTTGTTACGGTGCGATGCTGCTGTGTGTATACTAGTTGTGTGTTACTTTGCGATGATGCTGTTTGTATGGTAGTTGTTTATTACGCTGCGTTGATGCTGTTTGTATGGTAGTTGTTTGTTACGTTGCCATGATGCTGTTTGTAAGGTAGTTGTTTGTTACGTTGCGATGATGCTGTTTATATGGTAGTTGTTTGTTACGTTGCGATGATGCGGTTTGTAAGGTAGTTGTTTGTTACGTTGCGATGATGCTGTTTGTATGGTAGTTGTTTGTTACGTTGCCATGATGCTGTTTATATGGTAGTTGTTTGTTACGTTGCGATGATGCTGTTTGTATGATAGTTGTTTGTTACGTTGCGATGATGCTGTTTATATGGTAGTTGTTTGTTACGTTTCGAAGATGCTGTTTGTATGGTAGTTGTTTCTTACGTTGCGATGATACTGTTTATATGGTAGTTGTTTGTTACGTTGCGATGATGCTGTTTGTATGATAGTTACGTTGCCATGATGCTTTTTATATGGTAGTTGTTTGTTACGTTGCGATGATGCTGTTTATATGGTAGTTGTTTGTTACGTTGCGATGATGCTGTTTATATGGTAGTTGTTTGTTACGTTGCGATGATGCTTTTTATATGGTAGTTGTTTGTTACGTTGCGATGATGCTGTTTGTATGATAGTTACGTTGCCATGATGCTGTTTATATGGTAGTTGTCTGCTACGTTTCGATGATGCTGTTTATATGGTAGTTGTTTGTTACGTTGCGATGATGCTGTTTATATGGTAGTTGTTTGTTACGTTGCGATGATGCTGTTTATATGGTAGTTGTTTGTTACGTTGCGATGATGCTGTTTATATGGTAGTTGTTTGTTACGTTGCGATGATGCTGTTTGTATGATAGTTGTTTGTTACGTTGCCATGATGCTGTTTATATGATAGTTGTTTGTTACGTTGCGATGCTGCTGTTTGTATGGTAGTTGTTTGTTACGTTGCGATGATGCTGTTTGTATGATAGTTGTTTGTTACGTTGCGATGATGCTGTTTGTATGGTAGTTGTTTGTTACGTTGCGATGCTGCTGTTTGTATGGTAGTTGTTTATTACGTTGCCATGATGCTGTTTGTATGGTAGTTGTTTGTTACGTTGCGATGATGCTGTTTGTATGATAGTTGTTTGTTACGTTGCGATGATGCTG
>CM026389.1:61973358-61996141 GCA_014843695.1 Archivesica marissinica | reverse complement strand
AAACAACTACCATACAAACAGCATCATCGCAACGTAACAAACAACTACCATACAAACAGCATCATCGCAACGTAACAAACAACTACTATACAAACAGCATCATCGCAACGTAACAAACAACTACCATACAAACAGCATCATCGCAACGTAACAAACAACTACCATACAAACAGCATCATCGCAACGTAACAAACAACTACCATACAAACAGCATCATCGCAACGTAACAAACAACTATCATACAAACAGCATCATCGCAACGTAACAAACAACTACCATATAAACAGCATCATCGCAACGTAACAAACAACTATCATACAAACAGCATCATCGCAACGTAACAAACAACTACCATACAAACAGCATCATCGCAACGTAACAAACAACTACCATACAAACAGCATCATCGCAACGTAACAAACAACTACCATACAAACAGCATCATCGCAACGTAACAAACAACTACCATACAAACAGCATCATCGCAACGTAACAAACAACTACCATACAAACAGCATCATCGCAACGTAACAAACAACTACCATATAAACAGCATCATCGCAACGTAACAAACAACTACCATACAAACAGCATCATCGCAACGTAACAAACAACTACCATATAAACAGCATCATCGCAACGTAACAAACAACTATCATACAAACAGCATCATCGCAACGTAACAAACAACTACCATACAAACAGCATCATCGCAACGTAACAAACAACTACCATACAAACAGCATCATGGCAACGTAACACCATACAAACAGCACATCGCAACGTAACAAACAACTACCATATAAACAGCATCATCGCAACGTAACTACCATACAAACAGCATCATCGCAACGTAACAAACAACTACCATATAAACAGCATCATCGCAACATAACTACATACAAACAGCACATGAACGTCACTACCATACAAACAGCATCATCGCAACGTAACAAACAACTACCATATAAACAGCATCATCGCAACGTAACCAACAAACACACACAACAACTATCATATAAACAGCATCATCGCAACGTAACAAACAACTACCATACAAACAGCATCATCGCAACGTAACAAACAACTACCATATAAACAGCATCATCGCAACGTAACAAACAACTACCATACAAACAGCATCATCGCAACGTAACAAACAACTACCATATAAACAGCATCATCGCAACGTAACAAACAACTATTATACAAACAGCATCATCGCAACGTAACAAACAACTACCATATAAACAGCATCATCGCAACGTAACAAACAACTACAATATAAACAGCATCATCGCAACGTAACAAACAACTACCATACAAACAGCAGCATCGCAACGTAACAAACAACTACTATATAAACAGCATCATGGCAACGTAACAAACAACTACCATACAAACAGCAGCATCGCAACGTAATAAACAACTACTATATAAACAGCATCATGGCAACGTAACAAACAACTACCATACAAACAGCAGCATCGCAACGTAACAAACAACTACAATATAAACAGCAGCATCGCAACGTAACAAACAACTACCATATAAACAGCATCATCGCAACGTAACAAACAACTATCATACAAACAGCATCATCGCAACGTAACAAACAACTACCATACAAACAGCAGCATCGCAACGTAATAAACAACTACCATACAAACAGCATCATCGCAACGTAACAAACAACTATCATACAAACAGCATCATCGCAACATAACAAACAACTACCATATAAACAGCATCATCGCAACGTAACAAACAACTACCATATAAACAGCATCATCGCAACGTAACAAACAACTACCATATAAACAGCATCATCGCAACATAGCAAACAACTACCATATAAACAGCATCATGGCAACGTAATTATCATACAAACAGCATCATCGCAACATAACAGACACCTACCATATAAACAGCATCATCGCAACGTAACAAACAACTACCATATAAACAGTATCATCGCAACGTAACAAACAACTGTCATACAAACAGCACCATCGCAACGTAACAAACAACTATTATATAAACAGCATCATGGCAACGTATCAAACAACTACCATACAAACAGCAGCATCGAAACGTAACAAACAACAAACATATAAACAGCATCATCGCAACGTAACAAGCAACTATCATACAAACAGTATCATCGCAACGTAACAAACAACTACCATAGAAACTGCATCATCGCAACGTAACAAACAACTATCATACAAACAGCAGCATCGCAACGTAACAAACAACTACCATATAAACAGCATCATCGCAATGTAACAAATAACTACCAAACAAACAGCAGCATCCCAACGTAACAAATAACTACCATACAAACAGCATCATCGCAACGTAACAAACAACTACCATATAAACAGCATCATCGCAACGTAACAAACAACTATCATACAAACAGCAGCATCGCAACGTAACAAACAACTACCATACAAACAGCAGCATCGCAACGTAACAAACAACTATCATATAAACAGCATCATGGCAACGTAACAAACAACTACCATATAAACAGCATCATCGCAACGTAACAAACAACTACCATATAAACAGCATCATCGCAACGTAACAAACAACTATCATACAAACAGCATCATCGCAACGTAACAAACAACTACCATACAAACAGCATCATCGCAACGTAACAAACAACTACCATACAAACAGCATCATGGCAACGTAACAAACAACTACCATACAAACAGCATCATCGCAACGTAACAAACAACTACCATATAAACAGCATCATCGCAACGTAACAAACAACTACCATATAAACAGCATCATCGCAACGTAACAAACAACTACCATACAAACAGCATCATCGCAACGTAACAAACAACTATCATACAAACAGCATCATCGCAACGTAACAAACAACTACCATATAAACAGCATCATGCAACGTAACACAACAGCATCATCGCAACAACCAACAAACAACTACCATATAAACAGCATCATCGCAACGTAACAAACAACTACAAAATAAAC
This sequence comes from Archivesica marissinica, assembly GCA_014843695.1. NCBI lineage: Eukaryota > Metazoa > Mollusca > Bivalvia > Venerida > Vesicomyidae > Archivesica > Archivesica marissinica. The sequence goes on along the minus strand of CM026389.1, from coordinate 61,993,123 downwards.
AGCATCATAGCAACGTAGCAAACAACTACGATATAAACAGCATCATGGCAACGTAACTATCATACAAAAAGCATCATCGCAACGTAACAAACAACTACCATATAAACAGCATCATCGCAACGTAACAAACAACTACCATATAAACAGCATCATCGCAACGTAACAAACAACTGTCATACAAACAGCAGCATCGCAATGTAACAAACAACTTCCATACAAACAGCATCATCGCAACGTAACAAACAACTATCATACAAACAGCATCATCGCAACGTAACAAACAACTACTATATAAACAGCATCATGGCAACGTAACAAACAACTACCATATAAACAGCATCATCGCAATGTAACAAATAACTACCAAACAAACAGCAGCATCGCAACGTAACAAATAACTACCATACAAACAGCATCATCGCAACGTAACAAACAACTACCATATAAACAGCATCATCGCAACGTAACAAACAACTATCATACAAACAGCAGCATCGCAACGTAACAAACAACTACCATACAAACAGCAGCATCGCAACGTAACAAACAACTATCATATAAACAGCATCATGGCAACGTAACAAACAACTACCATATAAACAGCATCATCGAAACGTAACAAACAACTATCATATAAACAGCATCATGGCAACGTAACAAACAACTATCATACAAACAGCATCATCGCAACGTAACAAACAACTACCATACAAACAGCATCATCGCAACGTAACAAACAACTATCATACAAACAGCATCATCGCAACGTAACAAACAACTATCATACAAACAGCATCATCGCAACGTAACAAACAACTACCATATAAACAGCATCATCGCAACGTAACAAACAACTACCATATAAACAGCATCATCGCAACGTAACAAACAACTACATACAAACAGCATCATCGCAACGTAACAAACAACTACCATATAAACAGCATCATGCAACGTAACAAACAACTACCATAAAACAGCATCATCGCAACGTAACAAACAACTACCATACAAACAGCATCATCGCAACGTAACAAACAACTACCATACAAACAGCATCATCGCAACGTAACAAACAACTACCATATAAACAGCATCATCGCAACGTACAAACACTACATAAAAACTAAAAACCATACACACACACAACTACCATACAAACAGCATCATCGCAACGTAACAAACAACTACCATATAAACAGCATCATCGCAACGTAACAAACAACTATCATACAAACAGCATCATCGCAACGTAACAAACAACTACCATACAAACAGCATCATCGCAACGTAACAAACAACTATCATACAAACAGCATCATCGCAACGTAACAAACAACTACCATACAAACAGCATCATCGCAACGTAACAAACAACTATCATATAAACAGCATCATCGCAACGTAACAAACAACTATCATACAAACAGCATCATCGCAACGTAACAAACAACTACCATATAAACAGCATCATGGCAACGTAACAAACAACTATCATACAAACAGCATCATCGCAACGTAACAAACAACTACCATATAAACAGCATCATCGCAACGTAACAAACAACTACCATACAAACAGCATCATCGCAACGTAACTACCATACAAACAGCATCATCGCAACGTAACAAACAACTACCATATAAACAGCATCATCGCAACGTAACAAACAACTACCATATAAACAGCATCATGGCAACGTAACAAACAACTATCATACAAACAGCATCATCGCAACGTAACAAACAACTACCATATAAACAGCATCATCGCAACGTAACAAACAACTATCATACAAACAGCATCATGGCAACGTAACTATCATACAAACAGCATCATCGCAACGTAACAAACAACTACCATATAAACAGCATCATCGCAACGTAACAAACAACTACCATATAAACAGCATCATCGCAACGTAACAAACAACTGTCATACAAACAGCATCATGGCAACGTAACACACAACTATCATACAAACAGCAGCATCGCAATGTAACAAACAACTACCATAAAAACAGCATCATCGAAACGTAACAAACAACTACTATATAAACAGCATCATGGCAACGTATCAAACAACTACCATACAAACAGCCGCATCGCAATGTAACAAAGAACTACAATATAAACAGCAGTATCGCAACGTAACAAACAACTATCATACAAACAGCATCATCGCAACATAACAAACAACTACTATATAAACAGCATCATGGCAACGTATTAAACAACTACCATACAAACAGCAGCATCGCAACGTAACAAACAACTACCATATAAACAGCATCATCGCAAGGTAACAAACAACTACCATACAAACAGCATCATCGCAACGTAACAAACAACTACCATATAAACAGCATCATGGCAACGTAACAAATAACTACCATATAAACAGTATCATCGCAAAGTAACTATCATAAAAACAGCATCATCGCAACGTAAGAAACAACTACCATATAAACAGTATCATCGCAAAGTAACTATCATAAAAACAGCATCATCGCAACGTAACAAACAACTACCATACAAACAGCATCATCGCAACGTAACAAACAACTATCATACAAACAGCATTATCGCAACATAACAAACAACTACCATATAAACAGCATCATCGCAACGTAACAAACAACTACCATATAAACAGCATAATCGCAACGTAACAAACAACTACCATATAAACAGCATCATTGCAACATAGCATACAACTACCATATAAACAGCATCATGGCAACGTAATTATCATACAAACAGCATCATCGCAACGTAACAAACAACTACCATATAAACAGTATCATCGCAACGTAACAAACAACTGTCATACAAACAGCAGCATCGCAACGTAACAAACAACTACTATATAAACATCATCATGGCAACGTATCAAACAACTACCATACAAACAGCAGCATCGAAACGTAACAAACAACAACCATATAAACAGCATCATCGCAACGTAACAAACAACTATCATACAAACAGTATCATCGCAACGTAACAAACAACTACCATAGAAACTGCATCATCGCAACGTAACAAACAACTATCATACAAACAGCAGCATCGCAACGTAACAAACAACTACCATATAAACAGCATCATCGCAATGTAACAAATAACTACCAAACAAACAGCAGCATCCCAACGTAACAAATAACTACCATACAAACAGCATCATCGCAACGTAACAAACAACTACCATATAAACAGCATCATCGCAACGTAACAAACAACTATCATACAAACAGCAGCATCGCAACGTAACAAACAACTACCATACAAACAGCAGCATCGCAACGTAACAAACAACTATCATATAAACAGCATCATGGCAACGTAACAAACAACTACCATATAAACAGCATCATCGAAACGTAACAAACAACTATCATATAAACAGCATCATGGCAACGTAACAAACAACTATCATACAAACAGCATCATCGCAACGTAACAAACAACTATCATACAAACATCATCATCGCAACGTAACAAACAACTATCATACAAACAGCATCATGGCAACGTAACAAACAACTATCATACAAACAGCATCATCGCAACGTAACAAACAACTACCATATAAACAGCATCATCGCAACGTAACAAACAACTACCATATAAACAGCATCATCGCAACGTAGCAAACAACTACCATATAAACAGCATCATGGCAACGTAACAAACAACTATCATACAAACAGCATCATCGCAACGTAACAAACAACTACCATATAAACAGCATCATGGCAACGTAACAAACAACTATCATACAAACAGCATCATCGCAACGTAACAAACAACTACCATATAAACAGCATCATCGCAATGTAACAAACAACTACCATATAAACAGCATCATCGCAACGTAACAAACAACTACAAATAAACAGCATCATAGCAACGTAGCAAACAACTACGATATAAACAGCATCATGGCAACGTAACTATCATACAAAAAGCATCATCGCAACGTAACAAACAACTACCATATAAACAGCATCATCGCAACGTAACAAACAACTACCATATAAACAGCATCATCGCAACGTAACAAACAACTGTCATACAAACAGCATCATGGCAACGTAACACACAACTATCATACAAACAGCAGCATCGCAATGTAACAAACAACTACCATACAAACAGCATCATCGAAACGTAACAAACAACTACTATATAAACAGCATCATGGCAACGTATCAAACAACTACCATACAAACAGCAGCATCGCAACGTAACAAACAACTACTATATAAACAGCATCATGGCAACGTATCAAACAACTACCATACAAACAGCAGCATCGCAACGTAACAAACAACTACAATATAAACAGCAGCATCGCAACGTAACAAACAACTATCATACAAACAGCATCATCGCAACGTAACAAACAACTACTATATAAACAGCATCATGGCAACGTATTAAACAACTACCATACAAACAGCAGCATCGCAACGTAACAAACAACTACCATATAAACAGCATCATCGCAACGTAACAAACAACTATCATACAAACAGCATCATCGCAACGTAACAAACAACTACCATACAAACAGCAGCATCGCAACGTAATAAACAACTATCATATAAACAGCATCATGGCAACGTAACAAACAACTATTATACAAACAGCATCATCGCAACGTAACAAACAACTACCATAAACAGCATCATCGCAACGTAACAAACAACTACATAAAACAGATCATCACGTAACTACCATAAAACAGCATCATCGCAACGTAACAAACAACTATCATACAAACAGCATCATCGCAACGTAACAAACAACTACCATACAAACAGCATCATCGCAACGTAACAAACAACTACCATACAAACAGCATCATCGCAACGTAACAAACAACTACCATACAAACAGCATCATCGCAACGTAACAAACAACTACCATACAAACAGCATCATCGCAACGTAACAAACAACTACCATACAAACAGCATCATCGCAACGTAACAAACAACTACATACAAACAGCATCATCGCAACGTAACAAACAACTACCATATAAACAGCATCATCGCAACGTAACAAACAACTATCATATAAACAGCATCATCGCAACGTAACAAACAACTACTATATAAACAGCATCATCGCAACGTAACAAACAACTACCATATAAACAGCATCACCGCAACGTAACAAACAACTACTATATAAACAGCATCATGGCAACGTAGCAAACAACTTTCATAAAAACAGCATCATCGCAACGTAACAAACAACTACCATACAAACAGCATCATCGCAACGTAACAAACAACTACCATATAAACAGCATCATCACAACGTAACAAACAACTACTATATACACAGCATCATGGCAACGTATTAAACAACTACCATATAAACAGCATCACGGCAACGTAACAAACAACTATTATACAAACAGCATCATCGCAACGTAACAAACAACTACCATACAAACAGCATCATCGCAACGTAACAAAGAACTACCATATAAACAGCATCATGGCAACGTAACAAATAACTACCATATAAACAGCATCATCACAACGTAACAAACAACTATTATACAAACAGCATCATCGCAACGTAACTATTATACAAACAGCATCATCGCAACGTAACAAACAACTACCATACAAACAGCATCATGGCAACGTAACAAACAACTACCATATAAACAGTATCATCGAAACGTAACAAACAACTACCATACAAACAGCATCATCGCAACGTAACAAACAACTACCATATAAACATCATCATGGCAACATAACAAACAACTATCATACAAACAGCATCATCGCAACGTAACAAACAACTACCATACAAACAGCATCATCGCAACGTAACAAACAACTACTATATAAACAGCATCATGGCAACGTATCAAACAACTACCATGCAAACAGCAGCATCGCAACGTAACAAACAACTACAATATAAACAGCATCATCGCAACGTAACAAACAACTATCATACAAACAGCATCATCGCAACGTAACAAACAACTACCATATAAACAGCATCATCGCAACGTAACAAACAACTATCATATAAACAGCATCATCGCAACGTAACAAACAACTACTATATAAACAGCATCATCGCAACGTAACAAACAACTTCCATATAAACAGCATGACCGCAACGTAGCAAACAACTACTATATAAACAGCATCATGGCAACGTAACAAACAACTATCATACAAACAGCATCATCGCAACGTAACAAACAACTACCATATAAACAGCATCATGGCAACGTAGCAAACAACTTTCATAAAAACAGCATCATCGCAACGTAACAAACAACTATCATATAAACAGCATCATGGCAACGTAACAAACAACTACCATATAAACAGCATCATCACAACGTAACAAACAACTATTATACAAACAGCATCATCGCAACGTAACAAACAACTACCATACAAACAGCATCATCGCAACGTAACAAACAACTACCATATAAACAGCATCATCACAACGTAACAAACAACTATTATACAAACAGCATCATCGCAACGTAACAAACAACTACCATATAAACAGTATCATCGCAACGTAACTATCATACAAACAGCATCATCGCAACGTAACAAACAACTGTCATACAAACAGCATCATCGCAACGTAACAAACAACTATCATACAAACAGCATCATCGCAACATATCAAACAACTACCATATAAACAGCATCATCGCAACGTAACAAACAACTACCATATAAACAGCATCATCACAACATAGGAAACAACTACCATATAAACAGCATCATGGCAACGTAATTATCATACAAACAGCATCATCGTAACGTAACAGACAACTACCATATAAACAGCATCATCACAACGTAACAAACAACTACCATATAAACAGTATCATCGCAACGTAACAAACAACTGTCATACAAACAGCAGCATCGCAACGTAACAAACAACTACCATACAAACAGCAGCATGGCAACGTAACAAACAACTACTATATAAACAGCATCATGGCAACGTATCAAACAACTACCATACAAACAGCAGCAACGCAACGTAACAAACAACAACCATATAAACAGCATCATCGCAACGTAATAAACAACTATCATACAAACAGTATCATCGCAACGTAACAAACAACTACCATAGAAACTGCATCATCGCAATGTAACAAACAACTATCATACAAACAGCAGCATCGCAACGTAACAAACAACTACCATATAAACAGCATCATCGCAATGAAACAACCAACTACCAAACAAACAGCAGCATCGCAACTTAACAAATAACTACCACACAAACAGCATCATCGCAACGTAACAAACAACTACCATATAAACAGCATCATCGCAACGTAACAAACAACTACCATATAAACAGCATCATCGCAACGTAACAAACAACTATCATACAAACAGCAGCATCGCAACGTAACAAACAACTACCATACAAACAGCAGCATCGCAACGTAACAAACAACTATCATATAAACAACATCATGGCAACGTAACAAACAACTACCATATAAACAGCATCATCGAAACGTAACAAACAACTATCATATAAACAGCATCATGGCAACGTAACAAACAACTATCATACAAACAGCATCATCGCAACGTAACAAACAACTATCATACAAACATCATCATGGCAACATAACAAACAACTATCATACAAACAGCTTCATCGCAACATAACAAACAACTACCATATAAACAGCATCATCGCAACGTAACAAACAACTACCAGATAAACAGCATCATCGCAACGTAGCAAACAACTATTATACAAACAGCATCATCGCAACGTAACAAACAACTACCATATAAACAGCATCATCGCAACGTATCAAACAACTACCATATAAACAGCATCATGGCAACGTAACAAACAACTACCATACAAACAGTATCATCGCAACGTAACAAACAACTATCATACAAACAGCATCATCACAACGTAACAAACAACTACCATACAAACAGTATCATCGCAACGTAACAAACAACTATCATACAAACAGCATCATGGCAACGTAACAAACAACTACCATACAAACAGCATCATCGCAACGTAACAAACAACTACCATACAAACAGCATCATCGCAACGTAACAAACAACTACCATACAAACAGCATCATCGCAACGTAACAAACAACTACCATATAAACAGCATCATCGCAACGTAACAAACAACTACCATATAAACAGCATCATCGCAACGTAACAAACAACTACCATATAAACAGCATCATCGCAACGTAACAAACAACTACCATATAAACAGCATCATCGCAACGTAACAAACAACTACCATATAAACAGCATCATCGCAACGTAACAAACAACTACCATATAAACAGCATCATCGCAACGTAGCAAACAACTACCATATAAACAGCATAATTGCAACATAGCAAACAACTACCAAACAAACAGCATCATGGCAACGTAACTACCATACAAACAGCAGCATCGCAACGTAATAAACAACTACCATATAAACAGCAGCATCTCAACGTAACTACCATACAAACAGCAGCATCGCAACGTAACAAACAACTACCATACAAACAGCATCATCGCAACATAACTATCATACAAACTGCAGCATTGCAACGTCACTACAATACAAACAGCAGCATCGCAACGCAACAAACAACTACCATATAAACAGCATCATCGCAACGTAACTATCATACAAACAGCATCATCGCAACGTAACTATCATACAAACAACATCATCGCAACGTAACTATCATACAAACAGCATCATCGCAACGTACCAAACAACTACCATACAAACAGCATCATCGCAACGTAACAAACAACTACCATATAAACAGCATCATCGCAACGTAACAAACAACTGCCATATAAACAGCATCATCGCAACGTAACAAACAACTACCATATAAACAGCATCATGGCAACGTAACAAACAACTATTATACAAACAGCATCATCGCAACGTAACAAACAACTGCCATATAAACAGCATCATCGCAACGTAACAAACAACTACCATATAAACAGCATCATGGCAACGTAACAAACAACTATTATACAAACAACATCATCGCAACGTAACAAACAACTACCATATAAACAGCATCATCGCAACGTAACAAACAACTACCATATAAACAGCATCATCGCAACGTAACAAACAACTATTATACAAACAGCATCATGGCAACGTAACAAACAACTACCATATAAACAGCATCATCGCAACGTAACAAACAACTACCATACAAACAGCATCATCGCAACGTAACAAATAACTACCATATAAACAGCATCATCGCAACGTAACAAACAACTACCATATAAACAGCATCATCGCAACGTAACAAACAACTTCATACAAACACACAGCAACGTAACAACAACTACATACAAACAGCACATCGCAAGTAACAAACAACTACCATACAAACAGCATCATCGCAACGTAACAAACAACTACCATATAAACAGCATCATCGCAACGTAACAAACAACTACCATACAAACAGCAGCATCGCAACGTAACAAACAACTACCATATAAACAGCATCATCGCAACGTAACAAACAACTACCATACAAACAGCATCATCGCAACGTAACAAACAACTACCATATAAACAGCATCATGGCAACGTAACTATCATTGATTGATTAAGCATAGTATGTCATATTGTGATATGTTAGATTAAGTATAGTATGTCATATTGTGATATGTTAGATTAAGCATAGTATGTCATATTGTGATATGTTAGATTAAGTATAGTATGTCATATTGTGATATGTTAGATTAAGTATAGTATGTCATATTGTGATATGTTAGATTAAGTACAGTATGTCATATTGTGATATGTTAGATTAAGTATAGTATGTCATATTGTGATATGTTAGATTAAGTATAGTATGTCATATTGTGATATGTTAGATTAAGTATAGTATGTCATATTGTGATATGTTAGATTAAGTATAGTATGTCATAGTGTGATATGTTAGATTAAGTATAGTATGTCATATTGTGATATGTTAGATTAAGTATAGTATGTCATATTGTAATGATTCAACCTATCAAAATGCGTTTGTATTCGTGTTTATTTACATGTACATAGAAGGAAAAGATATTCATTTTCAATATATCATCATTGAGGCTCTACCAGTTTGGGATTTATGTTCCTGGAAATATGGAGTTATTTCCACAAAATAGGGTAATATTATATCAATGTTCTTTAGTGTTCCCCAGACATGTTTGGCGATGTACATTTATTCTCGAAATCCCCTTTATTGAATTGCAATTGTACACAAATGGGACATACATGTGCCATTATTCCCAGGAAATTATTTATACTATTCCTTATTTCTTGACAAATACTCCCCGCCGCAAAATCCAAAGTTCCCTAAAATCACCAATATTCCCTTCTATCACCAATATTCCCTTCTATTCACCAATATTCCCTATTATCACCAATATTCCCTTCTATCACCAATATTCCTTTCTATTCACCAATATTCCCTTCTATTCACCAATATTCCCTACTATCACAAATATTCCCTTCTATCACCAATATTCCCTTCTATCACCAATATTCCCCTCTATCACCAATATTCACTACTATCACCAATATTCCCTTCTATCACCAATATTCCTTTCTATTCACCAATAGTCCCTTCTATTCACCAATATTCCCTTCTATCACCAATATTCCCCTCTATCACCAATATTCCCTTCTATCACCAATATTCCCCTCTACCACCAATATTCACTACTATCACCAATATTCCCTTCTATCACCAATATTCCTTTCTATTCACCAATATTCCCTTCTATCATCAATATTCCCTACTATCACCAATATTCCCTACTATCACCAATATTCCCTACAATCAACAATATTCCCTTCTATCACCAATATTCCTTCTATCACCAATAGTCCCTACTGTCACCATTATTCCGTTCTATCACCAATATTCCCTACTATCACCTATATTCCCTACTGTCACCAGTATTCCCTACTATCACCAATATTCCCTTCTATCACCAATATTCCCTTCTATCACCAATATTCCCTACTATCACCAATATTCCCTACTATCACCAATATTCCCAACTATCACAAAATTAATTGAGCCTGTTGCTGTTGATTTCTAAAATGCCTTTTAAGGCATCATTTTAAACATATAATTTATATTGAGCTACTACTGTATTGCGGTACAATTCCAGTACCACAAAAAACAGATTCCTGCATGACTGTAGTAAGTAGAGTTACCACAGTCTTGCAGGATAACTGATCACCAATTTGAGATACAACTATATCGCCATATGCAATACTTATCAAAATATCCAGAATATGTCCATATTAGAGTACATGCATAGCATGTTAGAGTACTTACATAGCATGTTAGAGTACTTGCATAGCATGTTAGAGTACTTATATAGCATGCTAGAGTACTTACATAGCATTTTAGAGTACTTATATAGCATGTTAGAGTACTTGCATAGCATGTTAGAGTACTTATATAGCATGTTAGAGTGCTTACATAGCATGTTAGAGTACTTACGTAGCATGTTAGAGTACATATATAGCATGTTAGAATACTTACATAGCATGTTAGAGTACTTACATAGCATGTTAGAGTACTTACGTATAATGTTAGAGTACTTATATAGCATGTTAGAGTACATACGTAGCATGTTAGAGTACTTACGTAGCATGTTAGAGTACTTACGTAGCATGTTAGAGTACTTATATAGCATGTTAGAGTACCGTAGCATGTTAGAGTACTTACATAGCATGTTAGAATACTTATATAGCATGTTAGAATATTTATATAGCATGTTAGAGTACTTACGTAGCATGTTAGAGTACTTATATAGCATGTTAGAGTACTTACGTAGCATGTTAGAGTACTTACATAGCATGTTAGAATATTTATATAGTATGGTAGAGTACCTATATAGCATGTTAGAGTACTTACGTAGCATGTTAGAGTACTTACATAGCATGTTAGAATATTTATATAGTATGGTAGAGTACTTACATAGCATGTTTGAGTACTTATATAGCATGTTAGAGTACTTATATAGCATGTTAGAGTACTTACGTAGCATGTTAGAGTACTTATATAGCATGTTAGAGTACTTATATAGCATGTTAGAGTACATACATAGTATGTTAGAATATTTATATAGTATGGTAGAGTACTTATATAGCATGTTAGAGTACTTACATAGCATGTTAGAGTACTTACGTAGCATGTTTGAATACTTATATAGCATGTTAGAGTACTTATATAGCATGTTAGAGTACTTACATAGCATGTGGGAATATTTATATAGTATGGTAGAGTACTTACATAGCATGTTAGAGTACTTATATAGCATGTTAGAGTACATATATAGCATGTTAGAGTACTTACATAGCATGTTATAATATTTATATAGCATGTTAGAGTACTTATATAGCATGTTAGAGTACTTACATAGCATGTTAGAGTACTTACATAGCATGTTAGAGTACTTACATAGCATGTTAGAGTACTTATATAGCATGTTAGAGTACTTACATAGCATGTTAGAGTACTTACATAGCATGTTAGAGTACTTACATAGCATGTTAGAGTACTTACATAGCATGTTAGAGTACTTACATAGCATGTTAGAGTACTTACATAGCATGTTAGAGTACTTACATAGCATGTTAGAGTACTTACATAGCATGTTAGAATATTTATATAGTATGGTAGAGTACTTACATAGCATGTTAGAGTACTTACATAGCATGTTAGAGTACTTATATAGCATGTTAGAGTACTTACATAGCATGTTAGAGTACTTACATAGCATGTTAGAGTACTTACATAGCATGTTAGAGTACTTATATAGCATGTTAGAGTACTTATATAGCATGTTAGAGTACTTACATAGCATGTTAGAGTACTTACATAGCATGTTAGAGTACTTACATAGCATGTTAGAGTACTTACATAGCATGTTAGAGTACTTACATAGCATGTTAGAGTACTTACATAGCATGTTAGAGTACTTATATAGCATGTTAGAGTACTTATATAGCATGTTAGAGTACTTACATAGCATGTTAGAGTACTTACATAGCATGTTAGAGTACTTACGTAGCATGTTAGAGTACTTACATAGCATGTTAGAGTACTTACATAGCATGTTAGAGTACTTATTAGCATGTTAGAGTACTTACATAGCATGTTAGAGTACTACGTTAGCATGTTAGAGTACTATATAGCATGTTAGAGTACTTATTTAGCATGTTAGAGTACTTATATAATAGCATGTTAGAGTACTTACATAGCATGTTAGAGTACTATATAGCATGTTAGAGTACTTACATAGCATGTTAGAGTACTTATATAGCATGTTAGAGTACTTATATAGCATGTTAGAGTACTTATATAGCATGTTAGAGTACTTATATAGCATGTTAGAGTACTTATATAGCATGTTAGAGTACTTATATAGCATGTTAGAGTACTTATATAGCATGTTAGAGTACTTATATAGCATGTTAGAGTACTTATATAGCATAGCATGTTAGAGTACTTATATAGCATGTTAGAGTACTTATATGCATGTTAGCATGTTAGAGTACTTACATAGCATGTTAGAGTACTTACATAGCATGTTAGAGTACTTATATAGCATGTTAGAGTACTTATATAGCATGTTAGAGTACTTATATAGCATGTTAGAGTACTTATATAGCATGTTAGAGTACTTATATAGCATGTTAGAGTACTTATATAGCATGTTAGAGTACTTATATAGCATGTTAGAATATTTATATAGTATGGTAGAGTACTTATATAGCATGTTAGAGTACTTATATAGCATGTTAGAGTACTTACATAGCATGTTAGAATATATATATAGCATGGTAGAGTACTTACATAGCATGTTAGAGTACTTATATAGTATGGTAGAGTACTTACATAGCATGATAGAGTACTTATATAGCATGTTAGAGTACTTACGTAGCATGTTAGAGTACTTACATAGCATGTTAGAGTACTTACATAGCATGTTAGAAGATTTATATAGTATGGTAGAGTACTTACATAGCATGTTAGAGTACTTACATAGCATGTTAGAATATTTATATAGTATGGTAGAGTACTTACATAGCATGTTAGAGTACTTATATAGCATGTTAGAATACTTATATAGCATGTTAGAATATTTATATAGCATGTTAGAGTACTTACGTAGCATGTTAGAGTACTTATATAGCATGTTAGAGTACTTACGTAGCATGTTAGAGTACTTACATAGCATGTTAGAATATTTATATAGTATGGTAGAGTACTTATATAGCATGTTAGAGTACTTACATAGCATGTTAGAGTACTTACCTAGCATGTTAGAGTACTTACATAGCATGTTAGAATATTTATATAGTATGGTAGAGTACTTACATAGCATGTTTGAGTACTTATATAGCATGTTAGAGTACTTACATAGCATGTTAGAGTACATACATAGCATGTTAGAGTACTTACATAGCATGTTAGAATATTTATATAGTATGGTAGAGTACTTACGTAGCATGGTAGAGTACATACATAGCATGTTAGAGTACTTACATAGCATGTTAGAGTACTTACATAGCATGTTAGAGTACTTACATAGCATGTTACAGTACATACATAGCATGTTAGAGTACTTACATAGCATGTTAGAATATTTATATAGTATGGTAGAGTACTTACATAGCATGTTAGAGTACATACATAGCATGTTAGAGTACTTACATAGCATGTTAGAGTATTTACATAGCATGTTAGAGTACATACATAGTATGTTAGAATATTTATATAGTATGGTAGAGTACTTACATAGCATGTTAGAGTACCTACATAGCATGTTAGAATATTTATATAGCATGTTAGTGTACTTAGATAGCATGTTAGAGTACTTACATAGCATGTTAGAGTACATACATAGTATGTTAGAATATTTATATAGTATGGTAGAGTACTTACATAGCATGTTAGAGTACTTACATAGCATGTTAGAATATTTATATAGCATGTTAGAGTACTTACATAGCATGTTAGAGTACTTACATAGCATGTTAGAGTACATACATAGTATGTTGAATATTTATATAGTATGGTAGAGTACATACATAGCATGTTAGAGTACTTACATAGCATGTTAGAATATTTATATAGTATGGTAGAGTACTTACATAGCATGTTAGAGTACATACATAGCATGTTAGAGTACTTACATAGCATGGTAGAGTACTTACATAGCATGTTAGAGTACATACATAGTATGTTAGAATATTTATATAGTATGGTTGAGTACTTACATAGCATGTTAGAGTACATACATAGCATGTTAGAGTACATACATAGTATGTTAGAATATTTATATAGTATGGTAGAGTACATACATAGCATGTTAGAGTACTTACATAGCATGTTAGAATATTTATATAGTATGGTAGAGTACTTACATAGCATGTTAGAGTACTTACATAGCATGTTAGAGTACTTATATAGCATGTTAGAGTACATACATAGTATGTTAGAATATTTATATAGTATGGTAGAGTACTTACATAGCATGTTAGAGTACATACATAGCATGTTAGAGAACTTACATAGCATGTTAGAGTACTTACATAGCATGTTAGAGTACATACGTAGCATGTTAGAGTACTTACGTAGCATGTTAGAGTACTTACATAGCATGTTAGAGTACTTATATAGCATGTTAGAGTACATACATAGTATGTTAGAATATTTATATAGTATGGTAGAGTACTTACATAGCATGTTAGAGTACATACATAGCATGTTAGAGAACTTACATAGCATGTTAGAGTACTTACATAGCATGTTAGAGTACATACATAGTATGTTAGAATATTTATATAGTATGGTTGAGTACTTACATAGCATGTTAGAGTACATACATAGCATGTTAGAGTACATACATAGTATGTTAGAATATTTATATAGTATGGTAGAGTACATACATAGCATGTTAGAGTACTTACATAGCATGTTAGAATATTTATATAGTATGTTAGAGTACTTACATAGCATGTTAGAGTACTTACATAGCATGTTAGAGTACTTACATAGCATGTTAGAGTACATACATAGTATGTTAGAATATTTATATAGTATGGTAGAGTACTTACATAGCATGTTAGAGTACATACATAGCATGTTAGAGTACTTACATAGCATGTTAGAGTACTTACATAGCATGTTAGAGTACATACATAGTATGTTAGAATATTTATATAGTATGGTAGAGTACTTACATAGCATGTTAGAGTACTTACATAGCATGTTAGAGTACTTACGTAGCATGTTAGAGTACTTATATAGCATGTTAGAGTACTTATATAGCATGTTAGAGTACATACATAGTATGTTAGAATATTTATATACTATGGTAGAGTACCTACATAGCATGTTATAGTACTTACATAGCATGTTAGAGTAATTACATAGCATGTTAGAGTACTTACATAGCATGTTAGAGTACATACATAGTATGTTAGAATATGTATATAGTATGGTAGAGTACTTACATAGCATGTTAGAGTACTTACATAGCATGTTAGAGTACTTACGTAGCATGTTAGAGTACTTATATAGCATGTTAGAGTACTTACATAGCATGTTAGAGTACATACATAGTATGTTAGATTATTTATATAGTATGGTAGAGTACTTACATAGCATGTTAGAGTACTTACATAGCATGTTAGAGTACTTACGTAGCATGTTAGATTACATACATAGTATGTTAGAGTACATATATAGCATGTTAGAATATTTATATAGTATGGTAGAGTACATACATAGCATGTTAGAGTACTTATATAGCATGTTAGAGTACTTATATAGCATGTTAGAGTACTTACATAGTATGGTTGAGTACTTACATAGCATGTTAGAGTACTTACATAGCATGTTAGAATATTTATATAGTATGGTAGAGTACTTACATAGCATGTTAGAGTACTTACATAGCATGTTAGAGTACTTATGTAGCATGTTAGAGTACTTACATAGCATGTTAGAGTACTTATATAGCATGTTAGAATATTTATATAGTATGGTAGAGTACTTACATAGCATGTTAGAGTACTTACGTAGCATGTTAGAGTACTTATATAGCATGTTAGAGTACTTATAGAGCATGTTAGATTACTTACGTAGCATGTTAGAGTACTTATATAGCATGTTAGAGTACTTACATAGCATGTTAGAGTACTTATATAGCATGTTAGAGTACTTACATAGCATGTTATAGTACTTACGTAGCATGTTAGAGTACTTACATAGCATGTTAGAGTACTTACATAGCATGTTAGAGTACTTACATAGCATGTTAGAGTACTTACATAGCATGTTAGAGTACTTATATAGCATGTTAGAGTACTTATATAGCATGTTAGAGTACATACGTAGCATGGTAGAGTACTTACTTAGCATGTTAGAGTACTTACATAGTATGTTAGAATACTTATATAGCATGTTAGAGTACTTATATAGCATGTTAGAGTACATACGTAGCATGTTAGAGTACTTATATAGCATGTTAGAGTACTTATATAGCATGTTAGAGTACTTATATAGCATGTTAGAGTACTTATATAGCATGTTAGAGTACTTATATAGCATGTTAGAGTACTTATATAGCATGTTAGAGTACTTATATAGCATGTTAGAGTACTTATATAGCATGTTAGAGTACTTATATAGCATGTTAGAGTACTTATATAGCATGTTAGAGTATATATAGCATGTTAGAGTACTTATATAGCATGTTAGAGTACTTACATAGCATGTTAGAGTACTTATATAGCATGTTAGAGTATATATAGCATGTTAGAGTACTTATATAGCATGTTAGAGTACTTATATAGCATGTTAGAGTACTTATATAGCATGTTAGAGTACTTATATAGCATGTTAGAGTACTTATATAGCATGTTAGAGTACTTACGTAGCATGTTAGAGTACTTATATAGCATGTTAGAGTACTTATATAGCATGTTAGAGTACTTATATAGCATGTTAGAGTACTTATATAGCATGTTAGAGTACTTACGTAGCATGTTAGAGTACTTACATAGCATGTTAGAGTATATATAGCATGTTAGAGTACTTATATAGCATGTTAGAGTACTTACATAGCATGTTAGAGTACTTATATAGCATGTTAGAGTACTTACATAGCATGTTAGAGTACTTACATAGCATGTTAGAGTACTTACATAGCATGTTAGAGTACTTATATAGCATGTTAGAGTACTTATATAGCATGTTAGAGTACTTACATAGCATGTTAGAGTACTTACATAGCATGTTAGAGTACTTACATAGCATGTTAGAGTACTTACATAGCATGTTAGAGTACTTATATAGCATGTTAGAGTACTTACATAGCATGTTAGCGTACTTACATAGCATGTTAGAATATTTATATAGTATGGTAGAGTACTTACATAGCATGTTAGAGTACTTACATAGCATGTTAGAGTACTTACGTAGCATGTTAGAGTACTTACATAGCATGTTAGAGTACTTACATAGCATGTTAGAGTACTTATATAGCATGTTAGAGTACTTATATAGCATGTTAGAGTACTTACATAGCATGTTAGAGTACATACGTAGCATGTTAGAGTACTTACATAGCATGTTAGAGTACTTACATAGCATGTTAGAGTACTTACATAGCATGTTAGAGTACTTATATAGCATGTTAGAGTACTTATAACAAAACTACATAGCATGTT
This sequence comes from Archivesica marissinica, assembly GCA_014843695.1. Taxonomy (NCBI): domain Eukaryota; kingdom Metazoa; phylum Mollusca; class Bivalvia; order Venerida; family Vesicomyidae; genus Archivesica; species Archivesica marissinica. Next base: position 61,974,296 of record CM026389.1, on the reverse strand, counting down.
AGAGTACTTACATAGCATGTTAGAGTACTTACATAGCATGTTAGAGTACTTACATAGCATGTTAGAGTACTTATATAGCATGTTAGAGTACTTACATAGCATGTTAGAGTACTTACATAGCATGTTAGAGTACTTACATAGCATGTTAGAGTACTTACATAGCATGTTAGAGTACTTATATAGCATGTTAGAGTACTTATATAGCATGTTAGAGTACTTATATAGCATGTTAGAGTACTTATATAGCATGTTAGAATACATATAGCATGTTAGAGTACTTACATAGCATGTTAGAGTACTTACATAGCATGTTAGAGTACTTACATAGCATTATAGAGTACTTATATAGCATGTTAGAGTACTTATATAGCATGTTAGAGTACTTACGTAGCATGTTAGAGTACCTACATAGCATGTTAGAATATATATAGCATGTTAGAGTACTTATATAGCATGTTAGAGTACTTATATAGCATGTTAGAATATTTATATAGTATGGTAGAGTACAAATATAGCATGTTAGAGTACTTATATAGCATGTTAGAGTACTTACATAGCATGTTAGAATATTTATATAGTATGTTAGAGTACTTACATAGCATGTTAGAGTACTATATAGCATGTTAGAGTACTTATATAGCATGTTAGAGTACTTATATAGCATGTTAGAGTACATACGTAGCATGTTAGAGTACTTACATAGCATGTTAGAGTACTTACATAGCATGTTAGAGTACTTATATAGCATGTTAGAGTACTTATATAGCATGTTAGAGTACTTATATAGCATGTTAGAGTACATACGTAGCATGTTAGAGTACTTACTTAGCATGTTAGAGTACTTATATAGCATGTTAGAGTACTTATATAGCATGTTATAGTACTTATATAGCATGTTAGAGTACTTATATAGCATGTTAGAGTACTTATATAGCATG
>CM026389.1:61956079-61972358 GCA_014843695.1 Archivesica marissinica | reverse complement strand
TTCAAAACCGACACTTCTCTTTAACTCAACTCCTTTAAATACCAAAATTGCTAAATTCCTTAAAGTATTTCTGTTTTCTGATTTTAACAGTTCAACTGTTTTAAACATGTTGCATCTATTACGGAAATATGGTTTAAAATAAGTTATTCGTAGATCATTGAGAAGACGACACTCCATTAGAAAATGATATTCATCACCAAGCTTATTACAAGTAGGGCATATACGCTCTTGACGAGGAATGCTTTGTGGCCTGTGCCACCTTCCTGTCTCGATTTCAAGACGATGAGACGAAACTCTTAATTTAGTTGTATTTTTTAATATTAATGATATCAAAATATGGTTTAAAATCCAACGACATGAAATTTACATAAAAAGATGCTCGAGTCGATTCTCTAATACGAGATTCCCAGTTTTGCATGAAGGTATCCCTAAGTCTCTGTCTAACAATACCCAAAAATGTCTTATTGTCACCTACTCCCTGTGTTTCCCATACCATATTAAAGCCGAAATTACATAAAATATCCCTGACCAATAATGCCCAATTTTTCTTCCTAGGTTGTGTATTTATATCTCTCAGTAATAGAGAATATATAATCTTGATGTATTTACAAATACATAATTAGCAAATGGGTTGGGCCACAAGTTCTAACAACATTAGTGATTGGCTCTCCTTCCCATAGCAAGTTCTAACAACATTAGTGATTGGCCCTCCTTCCCATAGCAAGTTCTAACAACATTAGTGATTAGCCCTCCTTCCCATAGCAAGTTCTAACAACATTAGTGATTGGCCCTCCTTCCCATAGCAAGTTCTAACAACATTAGTGATTGGCCCTCCTTCCCATAGCAAGTTCTAACAACATTAGTGATTGGCCCTCCCCCACTATGTCTTGTAAACTCATTATGTCGTTTCTCTGTCGAAAACCTTTCTTCCACCCACAAATACAGCTCTTAGGTTGTGTATTTATATCTCTCAGTAATAGAGAATATATAATCTTGATGTATTTACAAATACATAATTAGCAAATGGGTTGGGCCACAAGTTCTAACAACATTAGTGATTGGCCTTCCCCCACAATGTCTTGTAAACTCATTCTGTCGTTTCTCTGTCGAACACCTTTCTTCCACCCACAAATACAGCTCTTATGTTGCGGTCATCACCTGTTCAATACACACAGTATTAGATATAGAAAACATTGAAATGAAATACCACAATAATTAACTTTATATTAATACCTTTTCACAAAATCTGTATAAATACGAGGTTGGCTATATTATTTTATAATTCCTAAGATTATTCTTTCGCTACGTGTTTTCGATTAGTACCGATACTAATTAGTACTGATATTAATTTCACGAGGTCGTTTCTATATTATTATTTCATTAGGTATTTAGTTCGTGAATTTGATATTAATTACGCTAATTCGAGTGATTTTTATTTCAGTTGTTTGTTTATCAGGGACTATTTACTACGGCGTACGGATGCAGCTTAATGTAATAAGGCTCGATAATATACTGGCGAACAGAGACGTATTTTTTCTTTAAATTTATGGTTGTTGTTAGTGTGGTAATGTGATAAAAAGGATCGTAGACTCGTGGTGATTTCATAAGTAATATGAAATCACCACTCATGTAAGATCCTATATTTATTACGCACCTGTGTACAGAAATTTATCGAGACAGTCTTCCAATGTATCGTCATTAAATATGTCAATAATGGAATCGGCAGATGCAGGGTCTATGAGAAGCGCGTCAAATTGCTTCCCTACTTCAAAGTTGCCTGTAATCGCATCCTGAGATATTGCTGAAAATATTACAAAAATTGCATGAAACTTAACCCTTTCCTTCATAGAGATTTAGGTTAATATACTATTATATCTCCATACAAACGACATCCATTTAGCTATCATTCAGTGGATAAGTAGTCGCCATATTTATTCCACTTTCTTAAATATTACTGGGACTACATGAGAGTCTGGCCTCTATTATGACCATTGGTTTGGCTACTACATGTATATTGTTAATGTATGTCGGATTGGTAATGGCGTCAAGAGGTGCTTCGATGAGGGAAAGGGTTAATTCATGGATAATGCTGTAGACGATAAACAAGTTGTCCGTAGTGATTCCGTATCGGTAGACACTGCTGATAACATAATGCTGCTTGTAATTGGTATATGTAGACACTGCTGATAACATACATGCTGCTTGCAATTGGATCCAAGCATATTGCTGATGTTACTAGACAACTTGGCTGCACATGAATAGAGATAATGGTGGAATCATCTAACAAGTTGCCTGTAACTGAACTGATAATGTTGTACACGTTAGACAAGTTGCCTGTAACTGAACGGATAATGTTGTACACGTTAACACGTTAGACAAGTTGCCTGTAACTGAACGGATAATGTTGTACACGTTAACACGTTAGACAAGTTGTCTGTAACTGAACTGATAATGTTGTACACTTTAACACGTTAGACAAGTTGCCTGTAACTGAACTGATAATGTTGTACACGTTAACACGTTAGACAAGTTGCCTGTAACTGAACTGATAATGTTGTACACGTTACCACGTTAGACAAGTTGCCTGTAACTGAACTGATAATGTTGTACACGTTAATACGTTAGACAAGTTGCCTGTAACTGAACTGATAATGTTGTACACGTTAACACGTTAGACAAGTTGCATGTAACTGAACTGATAATGTTGTACACGTTAACACGTTAGACAAGTTGCCTGTAACTGAACGGATAATGTTGTACATGTTAACACGATAAACAAGTTGCCTGTAGCTGAACTGATAATTGTGTACACGTTAACACGATACACACCTTGCCTGTAACTGAACATGATAACACGTTAAGCAAGTTGCCTGGAACCACACCGAGGGATATATCAGAGAAAATAAACGGTTCCTGTAACTTGATCCAAAGATAAAGCTGACTACATTAAAAACATTAAAAGAAGTTGCCTGTAACAGAATCAATTAACATGTAACTGCACCGAGGGAAGCTAATAATGCTGAAAATGTAAATAAAATTCTCTGCAACGGAATCTAGTTGCCTGTAACAGAATCAATTAACATGTACCTGCACTGAGGGAAGCTAGTATTGCTGGAAATGTAAATCAAATTCCCTGCAATGGAATCTAGTGATAATGTTGAATAAATACAATGGTGTTCACTGTGTTTGAACTTAAAGTAGACCATATCACGAGTCTCCGTGTGTCATTGGTTGGTGGAACAAGACAACGCTGTCCAATTAGCGCAGTGGTTAGTGTGCTCGCTTCTCACAAATGCAACCCGGGAAGGATGCGAGATGATAAGGTGGTCGCCAGATCGGACAGGTGGGTGTTCTGCTGGTACTCCGGTTCCCTCCCACACGAATTACCACATTTATGCTTTCATCCGCGCCTGATTGATATAACTTGTTAAAGCTTGTTTTTCAATCTTTGTAAACTAACAAGCCCCCGCGTGCCCCTCCTAGCACTATGTCAGATACGGATGGATAGAAAACGAGAGTGTGCCGACTGCTTGAGTCTCCGAGGCGACCAAGATCCGCAGGGAAGAAATTCCCTTATCACAAGTTATCGATCGCGCCTCTGTATTGAATAGCGGTCGATACCGGCTTGAACCCACAGCGCCCCCTAGCACATCGATGACCACAATGGTATTCGAATCTACAGCGGTGAGTAATTTGATGTCAACGATCTTACTACTACTGTAATTTAGTTGAGGAAAAGAGCTGACATTTGACAACTTTCATTCAGTGATGCCTCCGTGGTCGAGTGGTTAAGGTCGCTGACTTGTATACCACTGTAACCTATCAGCACTGATGGTCACGGGTTCGAGCCACGCTCAGACCGTGTCTCATTTATATGAAAATGTTGGCAGTTTCTTACGGAAGCTGTTGCACCAAGTACCAGTTAAACGCTGGATCCTGCCCAGAAAAGGTATTGCGAAGTTATGTTATGTTATATTTCGGGTTTTACGCCTGCATCAGCACCATTTTGGGCTATATCGCCGGCGGGCAATTTACTTAACAACACCTTTCCTGGGCAGGCTCCAGCGGTTAACCAGTACTTGGGTGCACCAACCTCCGTAAGAAACTGCCAAATTGTTCATATAAATGAGACACGGCCTGAGCGGGGCTCGAACCCGTGACCATCAGTGATGATAGGTTACAGTGGTATACAAGTCAGCGACCTTAACCACTCGACCACGGAGGCGGGTTGTATTGCGAAGTAAAGTGGGCAACAGGTATAAACATAAATAAAAAAGATTCATACCTTGAGCGCCTCCTAGTGTTGCTAATTTAAACATGTCTCTAACAGACATGGGACTGTACTTATTGACTAGTGTAATGGCGTGGACATTCGACACATGCATCGCAACACGGATGGCGTCCAAGATGGACGGATGATAACCACCAGAGATATCTGAAATATTAACAGGAAATATTTGAACACTATTCTACACATTTCACGAAATAGTTTTAACAAAATAATGCTTTTGCAATGATATTAAATGCTTTAGTAATGATATTAAATGCTTTAGCAATGATTATTAAATGCTTTAGGACTGATTATTAAATGAGTTGGCAATGATATTAAATGCTTTGGCAATGATATTAAATGCTTTGGCAATGATATTAAATGCTTTGGCAATGATATTAAATGCTTTAGCTATGATATTAAATGCTTTGGCAATGATATTAAATGCTTAAGCAATGATATTAAATGCTTTGGCAATGATATTAAATGCTTTGGAAATTATATTAAATGTTTAAGCAATGATATTAAATGCTTAAGCAATGATATTAAATGCTTTGGCAATGATATTAAATGCTTAAGCAATGATATTAAATGCTTTGGCAATGATATTAAATGCTTAAGCAATGATATTAAATGCTTTGGCAATGATATTAAATGCTTAAGCAATGATATTAAATGCTTTGGCAATGATATTAAATGCTTTGGAAATGATATTAAATGCTTTGGCAATGATATTAAATGCTTTGGCAATGATATTAAATGCTTAAGCAATGATATTAAATGCTTTGGCAATGATATTAAATGCTTTGGCAATGATATTAAATGCTTAAGCAATGATATTAAATGCTTTGGCAATGATATTAAATGCTTAAGCAATGATATTAAATGCTTTGGCAATGATATTAAATGCTTAAGCAATGATATTAAATGCTTTGGCAATGATATTAAATGCTTTGGAAATGATATTAAATGCTTTGGAAATTATATTAAATGCTTAAGCAATGATATTAAATGCTTTGGCAATGATATTAAATGCTTTGGAAATTATATTAAATGCTTAAGCAATGATATTAAATGCTTTGGCAATGTTAAATGCTTTGGCAATGATATTAAATGCTTTGGCAATGATATTAAATGCTTTGGCAATGATATTAAATGCTTTGGAAATTATATTTTAAATGCTTAAGCAATGATATTAAATGCTTTGGCAATGATATTAAATGCTTTGGCAATGATATTAAATGCTTTGGAAATTATATTAAAGGCTTAAGCAATGATATTAAATGCTTTGGCAATGATATTAAATGCTTTGGAAATTATATTAAATGCTTTGGAAATTATATTAAATGCTTAAGCAATGATATTAAATGCTTAGACAATGATATTAAATGCTTTGGCAATGATATTAAATGCTTTGGCAATGATATTAAATGCTTTAGAAATTATATTCAATGCTTAAGCAATGATATTAAATGCTTAAGCAATGATATTAAATGCTTTGGCAATGATATTAAATGCTTTGGCAATGATATTAAATGCTTTGGAAATTATATTAAGTGCTTAAGCAATGATATTAAATGCTTAAGCAATGATATTAAATGCTGTGGCAATGATATTAAATGCTTTGGAAATTATATTAAATGCTTAAGCAATGATATTAAATGCATAAGCATTGATATTAAATGCTTTGGCAATGATATTAAATGCTTTGGAAATTATATTAAATGCTTAAGCAATGATATTAAATGCTTTGGCAATGATATTAACTGCTTTGGCAATGATATTAAATGCTTAAGCAATGATATTAAATGCTTTGGCAATGATATTAAATGATTTGGAAATTATATTAAATGCTTATGCAATGATATTAAATGATTTGGCAATGATATTAAATGCTTTGGAAATTATATTAAATGTTTAAGCAATGATATTAAATGCTTAAGCAATGATATTAAATGCTTTGGCAATGATATTAAATGTTTAAGCAATGATATTAAATGCTTTGGCAATGATATTAAATGCTTAAGCAATGATATTAAATGCTTTGGCAATGATATTAAATGCTTAAGCAATGATATTAAATGCTTTGGCAATGATATTAAATGCTTTGGAAATGATATTAAATGCTTTGGCAATGATATTAAATGCTTTGGCAATGATATTAAATGCTTAAGCAATGATATTAAATGTTTTGGCAATGATATTAAATGCTTTGGCAATGATATTAAATGCTTAAGCAATGATATAAATGCTTTGGCAATGATATTAAATGCTTAAGCAATGATATTAAATGCTTTGGCAATGATATTAAATGCTTAAGCAATGATATTAAATGCTTTGGCAATGATATTAAATGCTTTGGAAATGATATTAAATGCTTTGGAAATTATATTAAATGCTTAAGCAATGATATTAAATGCTTGGCAATGATATTAAATGCTTTGGAATTATATTAAATGCTTAGCAATGATATTAAATGCTTTGGCAATGTTAAATGCTTTGGCAATGATATTAAATGCTTTGGCAATGATATTAAATGCTTTGGCAATGATATTAAATGCTTTGGAAATTATATTTTAAATGCTTAAGCAATGATATTAAATGCTTTGGCAATGATATTAAATGCTTTGGCAATGATATTAAATGCTTTGGAAATTATATTAAAGGCTTAAGCAATGATATTAAATGCTTTGGCAATGATATTAAATGCTTTGGAAATTATATTAAATGCTTTGGAAATTATATTAAATGCTTAAGCAATGATATTAAATGCTTAAGACAATGATATTAAATGCTTTGGCAATGATATTAAATGCTTTGGCAATGATATTAAATGCTTTGGAAATTATATTCAATGCTTAAGCAATGATATTAAATGCTTAAGCAATGATATTAAATGCTTTGGCAATGATATTAAATGCTTTGGCAATGATATTAAATGCTTTGGCAATGATATTAAATGCTTTGGAAATTATATTAAGTGCTTAAGCAATGATATTAAATGCTTAAGCAATGATATTAAATGCTGTGGCAATGATATTAAATGCTTTGGAAATTATATTAAATGCTTAAGCAATGATATTAAATGCATAAGCATTGATATTAAATGCTTTGGCAATGATATTAAATGCTTTGGAAATTATATTAAATGCTTAAGCAATGATATTAAATGCTTTGGCAATGATATTAACTGCTTTGGCAATGATATTAAATGCTTAAGCAATGATATTAAATGCTTTTACAATGCTATTAAATGCTTTGGAAATTATATTAAATGCGTAAGCAATGATATTAAATGCTTTGGCAATGATATTAAATGCTTTGGAAATTATATTAAATGCTTATGCAATGCTATTAAATGATTTGGCAATGATATTAAATGCTTTGGAAATTATATTAAATGTTTAAGCAATGATATTAAATGCTTAAGCAATGATATTAAATGCTTTGGCAATGATATTAAATGCTTAAGCAATGATATTAAATGCTTTGGCAATGATATTAAATGCTTCAGCAATGATATTAAATGCTTTGGCAATGATATTAAATGCTTAAGCAATGATATTAAATGCTTTGGCAATGATATTAAATGCTTTGGAAATGATATTAAATGCTTTGGCAATGATATTAAATGCTTTGGCAATGATATTAAATGCTTAAGCAATGATATTAAATGCTTTGGCAATGATATTAAATGCTTTGGCAATGATATTAAATGCTTAAGCAATGATATTAAAAAGCAATGATATAATGCTTGCAATGATATTAAATGCTTTGGAAATGATATTAAATGCTTTGGAAATTATATTAAATGCTTAAGCAATGATATTAAATGCTTAAGCAATGATATTAAATGCTTAAGCAATGATATTAAATGCTTAAGCAATGATATTAAATGCTTTGGCAATGATATTAAATGCTTTGGCAATGTTAAATGCTTTGGCAATGATATTAAATGCTTTGGCAATGATATTAAATGCTTAAGCAATGATATTAAATGCTTTGGCAATGATATTAAATGCTTTGGCAATGATATTAAATGCTTTGGAAATTATATTAAATGCTTAAGCAATGATATTAAATGCTTAAGCAATGATATTAAATGCTTTGGCAATGATATTAAATGCTTTGGCAATGATATTAAATGCTTTGGCAATGATATTAAATGCTTTGGAAATTATATTAAATGCTTAAGCAATGATATTAAATGCTTAAGCAATGATATTAAATGCTTTGGCAATGATATTAAATGCTTAAGCAATGATATTAAATGCTTTGGCAATGATATTAAATGCTTAAGCAATGATATTAAATGCTTTGGCAATGATATTAAATGCTTAAGCAATGATATTAAATGCTTTGGCAATGATATTAAATGCTTTGGCAATGATATTAAATGCTTTGGAAATTATATTAAAGGCTTAAGCAATGATATTAAATGCTTTGGCAATGATATTAAATGCTTTGGAAATTATATTAAATGCTTTGGAAATTATATTAAATGCTTAAGCAATGATATTAAATGCTTAAGACAATGATATTAAATGCTTTGGCAATGATATTAAATGCTTTGGCAATGATATTAAATGCTTTGGAAATTATATTCAATGCTTAAGCAATGATATTAAATGCTTAAGCAATGATATTAAATGCTTTGGCAATGATATTAAATGCTTTGGCAATGATATTAAATGCTTTGGAAATTATATTAAAGGCTTAAGCAATGATATTAAATGCTTTGGCAATGATATTAAATGCTTTGGAAATTATATTAAATGCTTTGGAAATTATATTAAATGCTTAAGCAATGATATTAAATGCTTAAGACAATGATATTAAATGCTTTGGCAATGATATTAAATGCTTTGGCAATGATATTAAATGCTTTGGAAATTATATTCAATGCTTAAGCAATGATATTAAATGCTTAAGCAATGATATTAAATGCTTTGGCAATGATATTAAATGCTTTGGCAATGATATTAAATGCTTTGGAAATTATATTAAGTGCTTAAGCAATGATATTAAATGCTTAAGCAATGATATTAAATGCTGTGGCAATGATATTAAATGCTTTGGAAATTATATTAAATGCTTAAGCAATGATATTAAATGCTTAAGCAATGATATTAAATGCTTTGGCAATGATATTAAATGCTTTGGAAATTATATTAAATGCTTAAGCAATGATATTAAATGCTTTGGCAATGATATTAAATGCTTTGGCAATGATATTAAATGCTTAAGCAATGATATTAAATGCTTTGGCAATGATATTAAATGCTTTGGAAATTATATTAAATGCTTATGCAATGATATTAAATGATTTGGCAATGATATTAAATGCTTTGGAAATTATATTAAATGCTTAAGCAATGATATTAAATGCTTAAGCAATGATATTAAATGCTTTGGCAATGATATTAAATGCTTAAGCAATGTATTAATGCTTGCAATGATATTAAATGCTTAAGCAATGATATTAAATGCTTTGGAATGTATAAATGCTTAAGCAATGATATTAAATGCTTTGGCAATGATATTAAATGCTTTGGCAATGATATTAAATGCTTTGGAATTATATAAAGCTTAAGCAATGATATTAAATGCTTTGGCAATGATATTAAATGCTTTGGCAATGATATTAAATGCTTTGGAAATTATATTAAATGCTTTGGAAATTATATTAAATGCTTAAGCAATGATATTAAATGCTTTGGCAATGATATTAAATGCTTTGGCAATGATATTAAATGCTTTGGAAATTATATTAAATGCTTAAGCAATGATATTAAATGCTTTGGCAATGATATTAAATGCTTTGGCAATGATATTAAATGCTTTGGAAATTATATTAAATGCTTAAGCAATGATATTAAATGCTTTGGCAATGATATTAAATGCTTTGGAAATGATATTAAATGCTTTGGAAATTATATTAAATGCTTAAGCAATGATATTAAATGCTTAAGCAATGATATTAAATGCGTTGGCAATGATATTAAATGTTTTGGAAATTATATTAAATGCTTAAGCAATGATATTAAATGCTTTGGCAATGATATTAAATGCTTTTGCAATGATATTAAATGCTTTGGAAATTATATTAAATGCTTAAGCAATGATATTAAATGCTTTGGCAATGCTATTAAATGCTTTTCACATGGGCCTCCGGCTTACTGACTTTGAAAATAAAACTATCTACTAAGTAACTATGTGGCATCCGTGGTCCAATGGTAGAGCGTCGGATTTTGAATCGAACGGTCCGGGTTCGATACTCAGTCAGGCCACGTATGTAGTATCATTGAGCAAGGCACCTAACACACATTGTTTAGTACTGGTTAACCGCTATGGTCGGCTAAGCCTGCACAGAAAAACATGTCTAGGTCCCCGCAAGCGGTTTGGCATTAATGGAACATGCATACATACATATAACTATCTTACAATAGTATTAGAGTTATACAAGGTACTCTCAAGAGAGACAATTGTTTACCTGTTCCAAGTCCAACTGTAATGTTATTCTTAAGCAGATTACGAACATCTAACATACCACTTCGGATTCTGTAAAATAGTGTGTAGAAGTGGAGAAAAGTTTGATTGAAATCGCCAGACGGATCTGTAGTCCAGTGGTAACACGCTGGACTGGTAACCCAGGGGTTCGATCCCCAGTCTGACTAATAAAATTAACAGTCTTTCAGATGGAACTTTAAACCGAGGTCTCGTGTCGGTGCTTACACCGTGCACGTAAACGAACCAGAGGAGACTCTGGAATGCGTCTTTGTCTGTATCATGCACTATCCTCCAAACTCTAAAATGATTAATCTCTTCAGGAGGCGTGGCTCATATGGGGAACCGGTAGCGACGATAAATAAACGTAAAACACACACTTGATTGAAATCAGTGGCTCTTACATTCCGCAAGCCTCAAATATGGATGTTGTTTCGAGAGGTAACAAAGATCGGCCTGATGCGGTCACGTTCTGGACGTCAGGGGACGTATCCGGAGGTACGGATGTCAGGGGATGTATCCGGAATAACGGACTTCCGGGGATGTATCTCGAGTAACGGACGTTCGGGATGTCAGGGGTGTATCCGGAGTAACGGATTTCCGGGACATTAGGGGATGTATCTCGAGTAACGGACGTTCGGGACGTCAGGGATGTATCTAGATTAACGGACATAGTGTATGTATATGGAGTAACGAACGTTGGACGTCAAGGGGGTATCCGGAGTGACAGACGTTCGAGGCGTCAGGGATGTAACCGGAGAAATGAACGTTGGACGTCAGGGGAGGTATCTTGAGTAACGGATGTTCGGGACGTCAGGGGAGGTATCCGGAGTAACGAATGTTCGAGACGTCAGGGATGTATCCGGAGAAACGAACGTTCGGGACGTCAGGGGAGGTATCTTGAGTAACGGATGTTCGCCACGCCAGGGGATGTATCCGGAGAAACGAACGTTCGGGACGTCAGGGGAGGTATCCGGAGTAACGAACGTTCGAGACGCCAGGGATGTATCCGGAGTAACGACGGACGTTCGGGACGTCATTGGATATTTCAGGAGTAACGGACTTTAAAACGAGATCTCATGTCGGTGCTGTACACCGTGCACTTAAAAGAATGACTAATCTCTTCAGGAGGCGTCGCTCATATGGGCAACCGGTAGCGACGATAAATAAACGAAGAAATGTCAATCCTAACCATATTGTGCATATATGAAATCCTAGTTTTACTTTTGAAAGTTTGTAGACCACAAACACATCTTTTTTTAATCAATATTTGTATTCGAATGTATTCGGAAGAATTTGTAGTAGCAATGCATTTATACGTGCACAATGCATTTTGTTGGCTTTTTGCGATGTAATGTCGCTTTAAATACTTACGACAAGTTAGAGTTGGGGCAGTGAGACACTGAGCTTCGTCTGTCCCTAATCAAGTCTATTTCTGCCTGGGTGAGGTAAACGCCATGAGCTAATATAGTCTGCAATATACAATCATTGGTTTTATGAACCATGAAGTTAAAAACGTATTTCTGTTAGAGAGAGCGAATTTTGAGTAGTTTTGTCCGGAACGCCTGAAAAGAAATATAAATGTATAATAGGAGTTTATTTCAGCATAAATAATTTCCAAAATATAGAAACTGGTTTGGGCCACAAGCAGTTACCACAATGCCAAACGGCCCTCTCCTATACAATTATAATATTTATCACATGACTTTGCTTGTATTCAGTTTAATACAATCGTCTCATAATTTCTTATATCTACACACGTGTAATAACACCTGGATATATTGTGATTGGTTGAGAGAACAATCCTTATAATTTGTAACTTAAACTTTAAAATGGGGCTAATGCATATTTCTATTTGAATTGGTACATAACGTTAATGGTAAGACAAACTAACATTTAAAATAAGTATTGATGCAATTGTAACGCTGTTTAAAACATAAATATAAGGCTGCTTTGTGTAGTGATGTCATGACAATCTAGTGACGTCATGACGATCTGCATTTACAGTTTGGTGCCAAAATGTAGTAGCGTTATTTTGTGAAAAATATTATTAAAACACAATATGGTAATGTGATATAATACAATATGGTAATGTGATATAACACAATATGGTAATGTGATATAACACAATATGGTAATGTGATATAACACAAACACTATGGTAATGTGATATAACACAAACACTATGGTAATGTGATATAACACAATATGGTAATGTGATATAACACAATATGGTAATGTGATATAACACAATATGGTAATGTGATATAACACAACAATATGGTAATGTGATATAACACAATATGGGGATATAAACACAATATGGTTGTGATATAACACAATATGGTAATGTGATATAACACAATATGGTAATGTGATATAACACAACATATGGTAATGTGATATAACACAATATGGTAATGTGATATAACACAACAATATGGTTGTGATATAACACAATATGGTATGTGATATAACACAATATGGTAATGTGATATAACACAATATGGTGTGATATAACACAATATGGTATGTGATATAACACAATATGGGGATATAACACAATATGGTAGTGATATAACACAATATGGGTGATATAACACAAATATGGTGTGATATAACACAATATGGGGGATATAACACAATATGGGGGATATAACACAATATGGTGTGATATAACACAATATGGTAATGTGATATAACACAATATGGTAATGTGATATAACACACAATATGGTAATGTGATATAACAACAATATGGTAATGTGATATAACACAATATGGTAATGTGATATAACACAATATGGGGATATAACAATATGGTGTGATATAAACACAATATGGTAATGTGATATAACACAATATGGTAATGTGATATAACACAACAATATGGTAATGTGATATAACACAACAATATGGTAATGTGATATAACACAATATGGTAATGTGATATAACACAACAATATGGTAATGTGATATAACACAACAATATGGTAATGTGATATAACACAATATGGTAATGTGATATAACACAATATGGTAATGTGATATAACACAATATGGTAATGTGATATAACACAATATGGTAATGTGATATAACACAATATGGTAATGTGATATAAACACAATATGGTAGTGATATAACACAACAATATGGTAATGTGATATAACACAATATGGTTGTGATATAACACAATATGGTAATGTGATATACACAATATGGTGTGATATAAACACAATATGGGGATATAACACAATATGGTGGATATAAACACAATATGGTAAGTGATATAACACAACATGGTATGTGATATAAACACAATATGGGGATATAAACACAATATGGTGTGATATAAACACAATATGGTGTGATATAAACACAATATGGGGGATATAAACACAATATGGTAATGTGATATAACACAATATGGTAATGTGATATAAACACAATATGGTAATGTGATATAACACAATATGGTAATGTGATATAACACAATATGGTGATGTATATAACACAATATGGTAATGTGATATAACACAATATGGTAATGGGATATAAACAACAATATGGTAATGTGATATAACACAATATGGTAATGTGATATAAACACAATATGGTAGTGATATAACACAATATGGTAATGTGATATAACACAACAATATGGTTGTGATATAAACACAATATGGTAATGTGATATAAACACAATATGGTAATGTGATATAAACAACAATATGGTTGTGATATAACACAATATGGTGTGATATAAACACAATATGGTGTGATATAAACACAATATGGGGGATATAAACACAATATGGTGTGATATAAACACAATATGGTAATGTGATATAAACACAATATGGTGGGATATAAACACAATATGGTGTGATATAAACACAATATGGGGATATAACACAATATGGTAATGTGATATAAACACAATATGGTGTGATATAAACACAATATGGTGGATATAAACACAATATGGTAATGTGATATAAACACAATATGGGTGATATAACACAATATGGGGGATATAAACACAATATGGGTGATATAAACACAATATGGGGGATATAAACACAATATGGTGTGATATAAACACAATATGGTGGATATAACACAACACTATGGGTGATATAAACACAATATGGGGGATATAAACACAATATGGGGATATAACACAATATGGTAATATAAACACAATATGGTGGATATAAACACAATATGGTAATTGATAAACACAATATGGGGGATATAAACACAATATGGGGGATATAAACACAATATGGTAATGTGATATAAACACAATATGGTGGGATATAAACACAATATGGGGGATATAACACAACAATATGGGGGATATAAACACAATATGGTGTGATATAAACACAATATGGTGGATATAACACAATATGGGGGATATAAACACAATATGGTGTGATATAAACACAATATGGGTGATATAAACACAATATGGTGGATATAAACACAATATGGCGGGATATAAACACAATATGGGGGATATAAACACAATATGGGGGATATAAACACAATATGGGGGATATAAACACAATATGGGGGATATAAACACAATATGGGGATATAACACAATATGGGGGATATAAACACAATATGGTAAGTGATATAACACAATATGGTGTGATATAAACACAATATGGTGTGATATAACACAATATGGTTGTGATATAACACAATATGGTAATGGGATATAAACACAATATGGTGGGATATAAACACAATATGGTGTGATATAAACAACAATATGGTGGGATATAAACACAATATGGTTGGGATATAAACACAATATGGTTGGGATATAAACACAATATGGGGGATATAACACAATATGGGGGATATAAACACAATATGGGGGATATAAACACAATATGGTTGTGATATAAACACAATATGGGGGATATAAACACAATATGGGGGATATAAACACAATATGGGGATATAAACACAATATGGGATATAAACACAAAAACACAATATGGGGGATATAAACACAATATGGTAATATAAACACAATATGGGGAATAAACACAATATGGTGGATATAAACACAATATGGGGGATATAAACACAATATGGGGATATAAACACAATATGGGGGATAAACACAATATGGGGGATATAAACACAATATGGGGGATATAAACACAATATGGGGGATATAAACACAATATGGCGGATATAAACACAATATGGTGGGATATAAACACAATATGGGGGATATAAACACAATATGGGGGATATAAACATCAATATGGTGGATATAAACACAATATGGTGTGATATAAACACAATATGGCGTGATATAACACAATATGGCGGATATAACACAATATGGTGGGATATAAACACAATATGGTGTGATATAAACACAATATTGTTATGGGATATAAACACAATATGGTGTGAAATAAACACAATATGGTGGGATATAAACACAATATGGTGGGATATAAACACAA
>CM026389.1:61911262-61954066 GCA_014843695.1 Archivesica marissinica | reverse complement strand
AGCACAGTTTATTCCACTGATGTCAACCAGTCAACAGCAGAGTTTATTACACTGCTGTCAACCAGTCAACAGCACAGTTTATTCCACTGATGTCAACCAGTCAATATCACAGTTTATTCCACTGCTGTCAACCAGTCAATATCACAGTTTATTCCACTGCTGTCAACCAGTCAACAGCACAGTTTATTCCACTGCTGTCAACCAGTCAACATCACAGTTTATTCCACTGCTGTCAACCAGTCAACAGCACAGTTTATTCCACTGCTGTCAACCAGTCAACAGCACAGTTTATTCCACTGCTGTCAACCAGTCAACAGTACAGTTTATTTCACTGCTGTCAACCAGTCAACAGCACAGTTTATTCCACTGCTGTCAACCAGTCAACATCACAGTTTATTCCACTGCTGTCAACCAGTCAACAGCACAGTTTATTCCACTGCTGTCAACCAGTCAATATCACAGTTTATTCCACTGCTGTCAACCAGTCAACAGCACAGTTTATTCCACTGCTGTCAACCAGTCAAATCACAGTTTATTCCACTGCTGTCAACCAGTCAACAGCACAGTTTATTCCACTGCTGTCAACCAGTCAACAGTACAGTTTATTCCACTGCTGTCAACCAGTCAACAGCACAGTTTATTCCACTGCTGTCAACCAGTCAACAGCACAGTTTATTCCACTGCTGTCAACCAGTCAACAGCACAGTTTATTCCACTGCTGTCAACCAGTCAACAGCACAGTTTATTCCACTGCTGTCAACCAGTCAACAGCACAGTTTATTCCACTGCTGTCAACCAGTCAACAGCACAGTTTATTCCACTGCTGTCAACCAGTCAACAGCACAGTTTATTCCACTGCTGTCAACCAGTCAACAGCACAGTTTATTCCACTGCTGTCAACCAGTCAACAGCACAGTTTATTCCACTGCTGTCAACCAGTCAACAGCACAGTTTATTCCACTGCTGTCAACCAGTCAACAGCACAGTTTATTCCACTGCTGTCAACCAGTCAACAGCACAGTTTATTCCACTGCTGTCAACCAGTCAACAGCACAGTTTATTCCACTGCTGTCAACCAGTCAACAGCACAGTTTATTCCACTGCTGTCAACCAGTCAACAGCACAGTTTATTCCACTGCTGTCAACCAGTCAACAGCACAGTTTATTCCACTGCTGTCAACCAGTCAACAGCACAGTTTATTCCACTGCTGTCAACCAGTCAACAGCACAGTTTATTCCACTGCTGTCAACCAGTCAACAGCACAGTTTATTCCACTGCTGTCAACCAGTCAATATCAGTTTATTCCACTGCTGTCAACCAGTCAACAGCACAGTTTATTCCACTGCTGTCAACCAGTCAATATCACAGTTTATTCCACTGCTGTCAACCAGTCAACAGTACAGTTTATTTCACTGCTGTCAACCAGTCAACAGCACAGTTTATTCCACTGCTGTCAACCAGTCAACATCACAGTTTATTCCACTGCTGTCAACCAGTCAACAGCACAGTTTATTCCACTGCTGTCAACCAGTCAACAGCACAGTTTATTCCACTGCTGTCAACCAGTCAACAGCACAGTTTATTCCACTGCTGTCAACCAGTCAACAGCACAGTTTATTCCACTGCTGTCAACCAGTCAACAGCACAGTTTATTCCACTGCTGTCAACCAGTCAACAGCACAGTTTATTCCACTGCTGTCAACCAGTCAACAGCACAGTTTATTCCACTGCTGTCAACCAGTCAACAGTACAGTTTATTTCACTGCTGTCAACCAGTCAACAGCACAGTTTATTCCACTGCTGTCAACCAGTCAACATCACAGTTTATTCCACTGCTGTCAACCAGTCAACAGCACAGTTTATTCCACTGCTGTCAACCAGTCAACAGCACAGTTTATTCCACTGCTGTCAACCAGTCAACAGCACAGTTTATTCCACTGCTGTCAACCAGTCAACAGCACAGTTTATTCCACTGCTGTCAACCAGTCAACAGCACAGTTTATTCCACTGCTGTCAACCAGTCAACAGCACAGTTTATTCCACTGCTGTCAACCAGTCAACAGCACAGTTTATTCCACTGCTGTCAACCAGTCAACAGCACAGTTTATTCCACTGCTGTCAACCAGTCAACAGCACAGTTTATTCCACTGCTGTCAACCAGTCAACAGCACAGTTTATTCCACTGCTGTCAACCAGTCAACAGCACAGTTTATTCCACTGCTGTCAACCAGTCAAAGCACAGTTTATTCCACTGCTGTCAACACCAGTCAACCAGTCAATATCACAGTTTATTCCACTGCTGTCAACCAGTCAACAGTACAGTTTATTTCACTGCTGTCAACCAGTCAACAGCACAGTTTATTCCACTGCTGTCAACCAGTCAATATCACAGTTTATTCCACTGCTGTCAACCAGTCAACAGCACAGTTTATTCCACTGCTGTCAACCAGTCAACAGCACAGTTTATTCCACTGCTGTCAACCAGTCAACAGCACAGTTTATTCCACTGCTGTCAACCAGTCAATATCACAGTTTATTCCACTGCTGTCAACCAGTCAACAGCACAGTTTATTCCACTGCTGTCAACCAGTCAACAGCACAGTTTATTCCACTGCTGTCAACCAGTCAACAGCACAGTTTATTCCACTGCTGTCAACCAGTCAACAGCACAGTTTATTCCACTGCTGTCAACCAGTCAACAGCACAGTTTATTCCACTGCTGTCAACCAGTCAACAGCACAGTTTATTCCACTGCTGTCAACCAGTCAACAGCACAGTTTATTCCACTGCTGTCAACCAGTCAACAGCACAGTTTATTCCACTGCTGTCAACCAGTCAACAGCACAGTTTATTCCACTGCTGTCAACCAGTCAACAGCACAGTTTATTCCACTGCTGTCAACCAGTCAACAGCACAGTTTATTCCACTGCTGTCAACCAGTCAACAGCACAGTTTATTCCACTGCTGTCAACCAGTCAACAGTACAGTTTATTCCACTGCTGTCAACCAGTCAACAGCACAGTTTATTCCACTGCTGTCAACCAGTCAACAGCACAGTTTATTCCACTGCTGTCAACCAGTCAACAGCACAGTTTATTCCACTGCTGTCAACCAGTCAACAGCACAGTTTATTCCACTGCTGTCAACCAGTCAACAGCACAGTTTATTCCACTGCTGTCAACCAGTCAACAGCACAGTTTATTCCACTGCTGTCAACCAGTCAACAGTACAGTTTATTCCACTGCTGTCAACCAGTCAACAGCACAGTTTATTCCACTGCTGTCAACCAGTCAACATCACAGTTTATTCCACTGCTGTCAACCAGTCAACAGCACAGTTTATTCCACTGCTGTCAACCAGTCAACAGCACAGTTTATTCCACTGCTGTCAACCAGTCAACAGCACAGTTTATTCCACTGCTGTCAACCAGTCAACAGCACAGTTTATTCCACTGCTGTCAACCAGTCAACAGCACAGTTTATTCCACTGCTGTCAACCAGTCAACAGCACAGTTTATTCCACTGCTGTCAACCAGTCAACAGCACAGTTTATTCCACTGCTGTCAACCAGTCAACAGCACAGTTTATTCCACTGCTGTCAACCAGTCAACAGCACAGTTTATTCCACTGCTGTCAACCAGTCAACAGCACAGTTTATTCCACTGCTGTCAACCAGTCAACAGCACAGTTTATTCCACTGCTGTCAACCAGTCAACAGTACAGTTTATTCAACTGCTGTCAACCAGTCAACAGCACAGTTTATTCCACTGCTGTCAACCAGTCAACAGCACAGTTTATTCCACTGCTGTCAACCAGTCAAAAGCACAGTTTATTCCACTGCTGTCAACCAGTCAACATCACAGTTTATTACACTGCTGCCAACCAGTCAATATCACAGTTTATTCCACTGCTGTCAACCAGTCAACAGTACAGTTTATTTCACTGCTGTCAACCAGTCAACAGCACAGTTTATTCCACTGCTGTCAACCAGTCAATATCACAGTTTATTCCACTGCTGTCAACCAGTCAACAGCACAGTTTATTCCACTGCTGTCAACCAGTCAACAGCACAGTTTATTCCACTGCTGTCAACCAGTCAACAGCACAGTTTATTCCACTGCTGTCAACCAGTCAATATCACAGTTTATTCCACTGCTGTCAACCAGTCAACAGCACAGTTTATTCCACTGCTGTCAACCAGTCAATATCAGTTTATTCCACTGCTGTCAACCAGTCAACAGCACAGTTTATTCCACTGCTGTCAACCAGTCAACAGCACAGTTTATTCCACTGCTGTCAACCAGTCAACAGCACAGTTTATTCCACTGCTGTCAACCAGTCAACAGCACAGTTTATTCCACTGCTGTCAACCAGTCAACAGCACAGTTTATTCCACTGCTGTCAACCAGTCAACAGCACAGTTTATTCCACTGCTGTCAACCAGTCAACAGCACAGTTTATTCCACTGCTGTCAACCAGTCAACAGCACAGTTTATTCCACTGCTGTCAACCAGTCAACAGCACAGTTTATTCCACTGCTGTCAACCAGTCAACAGCACAGTTTATTCCACTGCTGTCAACCAGTCAACAGCACAGTTTATTCCACTGCTGTCAACCAGTCAACAGCACAGTTTATTCCACTGCTGTCAACCAGTCAACAGCACAGTTTATTCCACTGCTGTCAACCAGTCAACAGCACAGTTTATTCCACTGCTGTCAACCAGTCAACAGCACAGTTTATTCCACTGCTGTCAACCAGTCAACAGCACAGTTTATTCCACTGCTGTCAACCAGTCAACAGCACAGTTTATTCCACTGCTGTCAACCAGTCAACAGCACAGTTTATTCCACTGCTGTCAACCAGTCAACAGCACAGTTTATTCCCTGCTGTCAAAACACAGTTTATTCCACTGCTGTCAACCAGTCAACAGCACAGTTTATTCCACTGCTGTCAACCAGTCAACAGCACAGTTTATTCCACTGCTGTCAACCAGTCAACAGCACAGTTTATTTCACTGCTGTCAACCAGTCAACAGCACAGTTTATTCCACTGCTGTCAACCAGTCAATATCACAGTTTATTCCACTGCTGTCAACCAGTCAACAGCACAGTTTATTCCACTGATGTCAACCAGTCAACAGCAGAGTTTATTACACTGCTGTCAACCAGTCAACAGCACAGTTTATTCCACTGATGTCAACCAGTCAATATCACAGTTTATTCCACTGCTGTCAACCAGTCAATATCACAGTTTATTCCACTGCTGTCAACCAGTCAACAGCACAGTTTATTCCACTGCTGTCAACCAGTCAAAAGCACAGTTTATTCCACTGCTGTCAACCAGTCAACATCACAGTTTATTACACTGCTGCCAACCAGTCAATATCACAGTTTATTCCACTGCTGTCAACCAGTCAAAAGCACAGTTTATTCCACTGCTGTCAACCAGTCAACAGCACAGTTTATTCCACTGCTGTCAACCAGTCAACAGTACAGTTTATTTCACTGCTGTCAACCAGTCAACAGCACAGTTTATTCCACTGCTGTCAACCAGTCAATATCACAGTTTATTCCACTGCTGTCAACCAGTCAACAGCACAGTTTATTCCACTGCTGTCAACCAGTCAATATCACAGTTTATTCCACTGCTGTCAACCAGTCAACAGCACAGTTTATTCCACTGCTGTCAACCAGTCAATATCACAGTTTATTCCACTGCTGTCAACCAGTCAACAGCACAGTTTATTCCACTGCTGTCAACCAGTCAACAGTACAGTTTATTCCACTGCTGTCAACCAGTCAACATCACAGTTTATTCCACTGCTGTCAACCAGTCAACAGCACAGTTTATTCCACTGCTGTCAACCAGTCAACAGCACAGTTTATTCCACTGCTGTCAACCAGTCAACAGTACAGTTTATTCCACTGCTGTCAACCAGTCAACAGCACAGTTTATTCCACTGCTGTCAACCAGTCAACAGCACAGTTTATTCCACTGCTGTCAACCAGTCAACAGTACAGTTTATTTCACTGCTGTCAACCAGTCAACAGCACAGTTTATTCCACTGCTGTCAACCAGTCAATATCACAGTTTATTCCACTGCTGTCAACCAGTCAACAGCACAGTTTATTCCACTGCTGTCAACCAGTCAATATCACAGTTTATTCCACTGCTGTCAACCAGTCAACAGTACAGTTTATTCCACTGCTGTCAACCAGTCAACAGCACAGTTTATTCCACTGCTGTCAACCAGTCAACAGCACAGTTTATTCCACTGCTGTCAACCAGTCAACAGCACAGTTTATTCCACTGCTGTCAACCAGTCAACAGCACAGTTTATTCCACTGCTGTCAACCAGTCAACAGCACAGTTTATTCCACTGCTGTCAACCAGTCAACAGTACAGTTTATTCAACTGCTGTCAACCAGTCAACAGTACAGTTTATTCAACTGCTGTCAACCAGTCAACAGCACAGTTTATTCCACTGCTGTCAACCAGTCAACAGTACAGTTTATTTCACTGCTGTCAACCAGTCAACAGCACAGTTTATTCCACTGCTGTCAACCAGTCAACATCACAGTTTATTACACTGCTGCCAACCAGTCAATATCACAGTTTATTCCACTGCTGTCAACCAGTCAAAAGCACAGTTTATTCCACTGCTGTCAACCAGTCAACAGCACAGTTTATTCCACTGCTGTCAACCAGTCAACAGTACAGTTTATTTCACTGCTGTCAACCAGTCAACAGCACAGTTTATTCCACTGCTGTCAACCAGTCAACAGCACAGTTTATTCCACTGCTGTCAACCAGTCAACAGCACAGTTTATTCCACTGCTGTCAACCAGTCAACAGCACAGTTTATTCCACTGCTGTCAACCAGTCAACAGCACAGTTTATTCCACTGCTGTCAACCAGTCAACAGCACAGTTTATTCCACTGCTGTCAACCAGTCAACAGCACAGTTTATTCCACTGCTGTCAACCAGTCAACAGCACAGTTTATTCCACTGCTGTCAACCAGTCAACAGCACAGTTTATTCCACTGCTGTCAACCAGTCAACAGCACAGTTTATTCCACTGCTGTCAACCAGTCAACAGCACAGTTTATTCCACTGCTGTCAACCAGTCAACAGCACAGTTTATTCCACTGCTGTCAACCAGTCAATATCACAGTTTATTTCACTGCTGTCAACCAGTCAACAGCACATTTTATTTCACTGCTGTCAACCAGTCAACAGTACAGTTTATTTCACTGCTGTCAATCAGTCAATATCACAGTTTATTTCACTGCTGTCAACCAGTCAACAGTACTGTTGATTTCACTGCTGTCAACCAGTCAACAGTACAGTTTATTTCACTGCTGTCAATCAGTCAATATCACAGTTTATTTCACTGCTGTCAACCAGTCAACAGTACAGTTTATTTCACTGCTGTCAACCAGTCAATATCACAGTTTATTTCACTGCTGTCAACCAGTCAACAGCACAGTTTATTTCACTGCTGTCAACCAGTCAACAGTACAGTTTATTTCACTGCTGTCAACCAGTCAATATCACAGTTTATTTCACCGATACATTTCCATATTTCACTGGAAAGCATGAAATAAGTCATCAAATACACGTAACTTATTTATTTCTGCAATCTTCACAATTTTCTCAGCATTCTGCTCCTATTTCCGATTAGATTTCGCTTAACACTGCACAGAAACACTGCACTGTCCATAGCACAGAAACACTGCACTATTCATAGCCCAGAAACACTGCACTGTCCACAGCACAGAAACACTGCACTGTCCATAGCACAGAAACACTGCACTGTCCATAGCACAGAAACACTGCACTGTCCATAGCACAGAAACACTGCACTGTCCATAGCACAGAAACACTGCACTGTCCATAGCACAGAAACACTGCACTGTCCATAGCACAGAAACACTGCACTGTCCATAGCACAGAAACATTGCACTGTCCATAGCACAGAAACACTGCACTGTCCATAGCACAGACACACTGCACTTTCCATAGCACAGAAACACTGCACTGTCCATAGCCCAGAAACAATAACATTGAAATTCTCCTTTTAACCTGCCGAATAAATTGGATGGAATGTGAAAAGAACATTGATCCAGATCAGCCGCATACACCCCACACACGCCATGTCTGATCATAATTTATGTTGTTTGCTATTTAGCTCCACTATCCGAATAGCAAACGGCATAGAGCCTATTCAGATGGCACATTCTGTGCACGTTCTTTGCCATCTGATCTGCTGTTTGCAAAAGCGACTTTAGTTGTGATTGGCAGGTTAACCCTTTCAACGCTACAGACCTCTAAATAGGCTTACAAAAAGTGTAGATCCAGATGGCTCGGCTCGTGAGAAGCCATCTCATCAGCATCTGCCCTTTTTGCCAGTAATATTACTATTTTTAGACAAAATTACCCATTTTGATAAATGAACTAGTCCAAATGTAATTTTCTTATTAATGGTCTAAAAATATCATGCACCAGTCCATGTGAGTTACTTGATGTTCAATGGATTAATGGTTAATATTGTTAATACCTCTTGCCAAAGTGTAATCTGCCACCAGCGCTGAACCAAGCTCATCTGTACACACCTCCAACATGTCTGACACTGAAACAGAAAGCACACGCCAGTGGTTATTCTCCATCTGTACACACCTCCAACATGTCTGACACTGAAACAGAAAGCACACGCCAGTGGTTATTCTCCATCTGTACACACCTCCAACATGTCTGACACTGAAACAGAAAGCACACGCCAGTGGTTATTCTCCATCTGTACACACCTCCAACATGTCTGACACTGAAACAGAAAGCACACGCCAGTGGTTATTCTCCATCTGTACACACCTCCAACATGTCTGACACTGAAACAGAAAGCACATGCCAGTTGTTATTCTCCATCTGTACACACCTCCAACATGTCTGACACTGAAACAGAAAGCACACGCCAGTGGTTATTCTCCATCTGTACACACCTCCAACATGTCTGACACTGAAACAGAAAGCACACGCCAGTGGTTATTCTCCATCTGTACACACCTCCAACATGTCTGACACTGAAACAGAAAGCACACGCCAGTGGTTATTCTCCATCTGTACACACCTCCAACATGTCTGACACTGAAACAGAAAGCACACGCCAGTGGTTATTCTCCATCTGTACACACCTCCAACATGTCTGACACTGAAACAGAAAGCACACGCCAGTGGTTATTCTCCATCCTTTACAAAGTTATCAGGTTTGATAAACGTGATTTATGGAAGTCGTGATAGTGCAGTGGTAGCGCGGTCGATTCAAGTGCGAGATGCCGGGAGTTCGCTCACAGCTGTAACCGTTACAATTGTGTGGCACTTAGGTAAGGCACTTAAATTACACATTGCCTCTTCTCTTTCCGTCATGGCGGTGGATTCCAACAGGAATGAGGTCTAGAAAGCAATTAAATTAAAGTTGCAAGAACTTGTTTCGTAATTAAAATTAATTTGCATAAACTAAATAAACAATATGTTCACCTGGTAACCAAGGGGTTGTGAACTAAGAACCCTACCAGAACAGTGGTGTATAGCTCGCAACCAAGGGGTTGTGAACTAAGAACCATACCAGAACAGTGGTGTTTGGCTTGCAACCGAGGGGTTGTGAACTAAGAAACCCTACCAGAACAGTGGTGTTTGACTTGCAACCGAGGGGTTGTGAACTAAGAAACCCTACCAGAACAGTGGTGTTTGACTTGCAACCGAGGGGTTGTGAACTAAGAACCCTACCAGAACAGTGGTGTTTGACTTGCAACCGAGGGGTTGTGAACTAAGAACCCTACCAGAACAGTGGTGTTTGACTTGCAACCGAGGGGTTGTGAACTAAGAACCCTACCAGAACAGTGGTGTTTGACTTGCAACCGAGGGGTTGTGAACTAAGAACCCTACCAGAACAGTGGTGTATAGCTTGCAACCGAGGGGTTGTGAACTAAGAACCCTACCAGAACAGTGGTGTTTGACTTGCAACCGAGGGGTTGTGAACTAAGAACCCTACCAGAACAGTGGTGTATAGCTCGCAACCGAGGGGTTCTGAACTAAGAACCCTACCAGAACAGTGGTGTATAGCTTGCAACCGAGGGGTTGTGAACTAAGAACCCTACCAGAACAGTGGTGTATAGCTAGCAACCGAGGGGTTGTGAACTAAGAACCCTACCAGAACAGTGGTGTATAGCTCGCAACCGAGGGGTTCTGAACTAAGAACCCTACCAGAACAGTGGTGAATAGCTCGCAACCGAGGGGTTGTGAACTAAGAACCCTAGCAGAACAGTGGTGTATAGCTCGCAACCGAGGGGTTGTGAACTATATACCAGACCAATTAGTAGTATTTCAGGCCGGGCACCCATATAGAACCACCGGCCTCCCACTAGCCAGCTGGATAGCTTCCTTACCTCTCCGTGGGATTCCACCCTATAGCAGCGAGGGTCTAGTGATTTGTAGTCAACGACCTTAAATTTCACTACAACACACAAACGCACAGCCACTTAGGGTTGTGTGAACATTTGCAATAAAAAATAGGTCCGGTATAATTTGCAAGTTTGTTTCTATCTGCAGTCAATATTGAAAACGAAAATACAAATTTATTAGAGCAAACAATTTTATTTTTAATTTTAAAAATGATTGTTCATGTTTGTCAGAAAATAACTTAAATACAAATGTAATGGCCACTAACAGGTTTGACTGTATGTGTTTCTGATGCCATTAAATTCAATATTTCCGCGGTGGCTGAACTGACATCAAGTAGAAACCATACCTGTATTCAGAATATCTGTGTTCAGCACCTGCGCAGCTTCATTGTTTCCAACAGCCTGAAACTCAATCTCACCCAAGTGTAAAACAATGGACAACATCTGAAGCACATTCTCAACATCCTGTGCACAAAATAAAACATACAAGTTGAGGCCACAACTAAAAGAATCTTTGTTTCCGATCACCGGCTCTGATATTTCAAGGTGGGTACCATATATTCCCAACCAGAAATGTGATGAAAGTACTAGGTCGACTAATGCACGAGGAACAAGCAGAAATGTGATGAAAGTACTAGGTCGACTAATGCACGAGGAACAAGCAGAAATGTGATGAAAGTACTAGGTCGACTAATGCACGAGGAACAACCAGAAATGTGATGAAAGTACTAGGTCGACTAATGCACAAGGAACAAGCAGAAATGTGATGAAAGTACTAGGTCGACTAATGCACGAGGAACAAGCAGAAATGTGATGAAAGTACTAGGTCGACTAATGCACGAGGAACAAGCAGAAATGTGATGAAAGTACTAGGTCGACTAATGCACGAGGAACAACCAGAAATGTGATGGAAGTACTAGGTCGACTAATGCACGAGGAACAAGCAGAAATGTGATGAAAGTACTAGGTTGACTAATGCATGAGGAACAACCAGAAATGTGATGAAAGTACTAGGTCGACTAATGCACGAGGAACAAGCAGAAATGTGATGAAAGTACTAGGTCGACTAATGCACGAGGAACAAGCAGAAATGTGATGAAAGTACTAGGTCGACTAATGCACGAGGAACAACCAGAAATGTGATGGAAGTACTAGGTCGACTAATGCACGAGGAACAAGCAGAAATGTGATGAAAGTACTAGGTTGACTAATGCATGAGGAACAACCAGAAATGTGATGAAAGTACTAGGTCGACTAATGCACGAGGAACAAGCAGAAATGTGATGAAAGTACTAGGTCGACTAATGCACGAGGAACAAGCAGAAATGTGATGAAAGTACTAGGTCGAACTAATGCACGAGGAACAAGCAGAGTGGGCTTTATACAAATATCCTTAACAGGTATGAAGAATAAAAAACATACCGTTGAAGAGAAGCCAATATATTTTAAGCATTCCTTCACTTCCCAGAACTTGGCCTTGTTTTCAGAACTGGACTGGTGGTCGTCGGATATACTGGACTTCAGATACCTGTAGAACATTTGGTCAATATTTTCGCACATTATTCCATTATTATTGAGATAGAGACATATCAGTAATGCTTGATTAATACTGTGATGTAAGCCAAATTAACCCAACAATCATTATATCCAAGTCCCATTCATCCCTCCCTGTTTTAACAATCATGTGTCAGGGATATCCCATTTTATTTGGTCTATACAAACTTAAACTAGTTTTTACAATTAATATTAATCGCTCTCGAGACCTCATTCCTGATAGGATCCATAGCCATGAGGGAGAGAGAAAAGGCAATGTCCATTGCCATGAGGGAGAGAGAAGAGGCAATGTCCATCGCCATGAGGGAGAGAGAAGAGGCAATGTCCATCGCCATGAGGGAGAGAGAAGAGGCAATGTACATCGCCATGAGGGAGAGAGAAGAGGCAATGTCCATCGCCATGAGGGAGAGAGAAGAGGCAATGTCCATAGCCATGAGGGAGAGAGAAGAGGCAATGTCCATCGCCATGAGGGAGAGAGAAGAGGCAATGTACATCGCCATGAGGGAGAGAGAAGAGGCAATGTCCATCGCCATGAGGGAGAGAGAAGAGGCAATGTCCATAGCCATGAGGGAGAGAGAAGAGGCAATGTCCATCGCCATGAGGGAGAGAGAAGAGGCAATGTCCATCGCCATGAGGGAGAGAGAAGAGGCAATGTCCATCGCCATGAGGGAGAGAGAAGAGGCAATGTACATCGCCATGAGGGAGAGAGAAGAGGCAATGTCCATCGCCATGAGGGAGAGAGAAGAGGCAATGTACATCGCCATGAGGGAGAGAGAAGAGGCAATGTCCATCGCCATGAGGGAGAGAGAAGAGGCAATGTCCATAGCCATGAGGGAGAGAGAAGAGGCAATGTCCATCGCCATGAGGGAGAGAGAAGAGGCAATGTACATCGCCATGAGGGAGAGAGAAGAGGCAATGTCCATCGCCATGAGGGAGAGAGAAGAGGCAATGTCCATAGCCATGAGGGAGAGAGAAGAGGCAATGTCCATCGCCATGAGGGAGAGAGAAGAGGCAATGTCCATCGCCATGAGGGAGAGAGAAGAGGCAATGTCCATCGCCATGAGGGAGAGAGAAGAGGCAATGTACATCGCCATGAGGGAGAGAGAAGAGGCAATGTCCATCGCCATGAGGGAGAGAGAAGAGGCAATGTACATCGCCATGAGGGAGAGAGAAGAGGCAATGTCCATCGCCATGAGGGAGAGAGAAGAGGAAATGTCCATAGCCATGAGGGAGAGAGAAGCGGCAATGTACATCGCCATGAGGGAGAGAGAAGAGGCAATGTCCATCGCCATGAGGGAGAGAGAAGAGGCAATGTCCATCGCCATGAGGGAGAGAGAAGAGGCAATGTCCATCGCCATGAGGGAGAGAGAAGAGGCAATGTCCATCGCCATGAGGGAGAGAGAAGAGGCAATGTACATCGCCATGAGGGAGAGAGAAGAGGCAATGTCCATCGCCATGAGGGAGAGAGAAGAGGCAATGTCCATAGCCATGAGGGAGAGAGAAGCGGCAATGTGGATTATAATATCTTGCCTAAGGACATGTTTGCTGAATTCGCCTCTCAGTTACAAAATGGGACAACATATCCATTATATCATACAGACTCCACATATCCTGTATGTGTGTGTTGTATATGGGTGCACATACCATGTATATGGGTGCATATACCCTGTATATGGGTGCACATACCCTGTATATGGGTGCACATACCCTGTATGTGGGTGCACATACCCTGTATATGGGTGCACATACCCTGTATGTGGGTGCACATACCCTGTATATGGGTGCATATACCCTGCATGTGGGTGCACATACCCTGCATGTGGGTGCACATACCCTGTATGTGTGTGTTGTATATGGGTGCACATACCCTGCATGTGGGTGCACACACCCTGTATGTGTGTGTTGTATATGGGTGCACATACCCTGCATGTGGGTGCACACACCCTGTACATGAGTGCACATACCTCTGTATGTGGGTGCACATACCCTGTATATGGGTGCACATACCCTGTATGTGGGTGCACATACCCTGTATGTGGGTGCATATACCCTGTATATGGGTGCACATACCCTGTATGTGGGTGCACATACCCTGTATATGGGTGCACATACCCTGTATGTGGGTGCACATACCATGTATATGGGTGCACATACCCTGTATGTGGGTGCACATACCCTATATGTGGGTGCTCATACCTGTATATGGGTGCACATACCCTGTATGTGGGTGAAAATACCCTGTATGTGGGTGCACATACCCTGTATGTGGGTGCACATACCCCGTATGTGGGTGTACATACCCCATATATGGGTGCACATACCCTGTATGTGGGTGCACATACCCTATATGTGGGTGCACATACCCTGTATATGGGTGCACATACCCTGTATGTGGGTGCACATACCCTGTATGTGGGTGCACATACCCTGTATGTGGGTGCACATACCCTGTATGTGGGTGTACATACCCCATATGTGGGTGCACATACCCTGTACATGGGTGCACATACCCTGTATGTTGGTGAAAATACCCTCTATGTGGGTGCACATACCCTGTATGTGGGTGCACATACCCCATATATGGGTGCACATACCCTGTATGTGGGTGCACATACCCTGTATGTGGGTGCACATACCCTGTATATGGGTGCACATACAATATGGGTGCACATACCCTGTATATGGGTGCACATACCCTGTATGTGGGTGCACATACCGTGTACATGGGTGTACATACCCTGTATGTGGGTGCACATACCCTGTATATGGGTGCACCTACCCTGTATATGGGTGCACATACCCTGTATATGGGTGCACATACCCTGTATGTGGGTGCACATACCATGTACATGGGTGCACATACCCTGCATATGGGTGCACATACCCTGTATGTGGGTGCACATACCCTGTATGTGGGTGCACATACCCCATATGTGGGTGCACATATCCTGTATGTGGGTGCACATACCATATTGGTGCACATACCCTGTATGTGGGTGCACATACCCTGTACATGGGTGCACATACCCTGTATGTTGGTGAAAATACCCTCTATGTGGGTGCACATACCCTGTATGTGGGTGCACATACCCCATATATGGGTGCACATACCCTGTATGTGGGTGCACATACCCTGTATGTGGGTGCACATACCCTGTATATGGGTGCACATACAATATGGGTGCACATACCCTGTATATGGGTGCACATACCCTGTATGTGGGTGCACATACCGTGTACATGGGTGCACATACCCTGTATGTGGGTGCACATACCCTGTATGTGGGTGCACATACCCTGTATATGGGTGCACATATCCTGTATATGGGTGCACATACCCTGTACATGGGTGCACATACCCTGCATATGGGTGCACATACCCTGTATGTGGGTGCACATACCCTGTATATGGGTGCACCTACCCTGTATATGGGTGCACATACCCTGTATATGGGTGCACATACCCTGTATGTGGGTGCACATACCATGTACATGGGTGCACATACCCTGCATATGGGTGCACATACCCTGTATGTGGGTGCACATACCCTGTATGTGGGTGCACATACCCTGTATGTGGGTGCACATACCCTGTATGTGGGTGCACATACCCTGTATGTGGGTGCACATACCCTGTGTGTGGGTGAACTGGGGATCATGGGAACAACCCTTTGCATAAAAATAAGCATACAGTAAAACCTGTGTTAATGGTCACCTCTATTAAGCAGCCAGTTTCCACATTCCCAATATGTTATTTTATTATACATTTGACCTCTTTTAAGCAGCCACCTGTGCTATGCAGCCACTTTCTGTGATTCCCCTGGCTGGCTGCTTAAGACAGGTTTGACTTTATACATGACATATGAGTTGATTGTTTACCACTTTACAATTGTTTATATTACAACATTCCAATGCTCATACAATAATATACAGCATTAATCCTTAACACAATTAATTAATCTTTAACTACAAATGTTTTGGATATCTTCCTCAGCTAATTAAAAATAAGCAAATGAAACAGCAGCTTACGGCAAACTAGATACAAATAGCCACAACTCATAGTCACGTTTGCTATACACATCAACATAAATACAACAATAAACTAGAGGATAGCACTCGCACAGATGCAAACCCCTGTATTGGTATTTGACAAAAGAACAAATGCTTGATTTCACATGACCTTGAGTTGACCTTGAATGGTCAACCTCAAGGTCATGAAGTATGGCTTGTTTGAAAGGTCATGAAGTATGGCTTGTTTGAAAGGTCATGAAGTATGGCTTGTTTGAAAGGTCATGAGGTATGGCTTGTTTGAAAGATCATGAAGTATGGCTTGTTTGAAAGGTCATGAGGTATGGCTTGTTTGAAAGGTCATGAGGTATGGCTTGTTTGAAAGGTCATGAGGTATGGCTTGTTTGAAAGGTCATGAAGTATGGCTTGTTTGAAAGGTCATGAAGTATGGCTTGTTTGAAAGGTCATGAGGTATGGCTTGTTTGAAAGGTCATGAAGTATGGCTTGTTTGAAAGGTCATGAAGTATGGCTTGTTTGAAAGGTCAAGAAGTATGGCTTGTTTGAAAGGTCATGTGAGGTTCCTATAGGTGTTCCATCTATCTTGTTTCATTCTCGAGTTAAAGTCGTGTATAATTTACAATAGCAGTCAATGGAAATGGACACTTTGCCGGCCTTAACCGATTTCTCCCAATATCTAATTACTTCCTCCTAGACCAATTCTCTATCCACAAAGTTTCATCATGATCAATCAATATCTGTTGGAGTTACTGTATAAGTAGATTCATTGGCGGAGGTTTTAATGTGATGAAAGTACTAGGTCGACTAATGGACGAGGAACAAGCTGTATAAGTAGATTCATTGGCGGAGGTTTTATTTTGGCTATATTTGTGATCAGTAATGATTCCGCCTAAACCTCGGCATTATATTGCAATATAAGCTAATGCGTAGTTTTCAAAATGGAGGTCAATTTGATGGCTATATCTAAATCCCAGATAAAATCTGTTGTGAATAGAAATGAAGAAACTGGAATGTGTTGTTTTATTTATACAGATGTATATACATATATTGACTTTATATTATATAGTGAATAAACTCATGAAATGAAAAGTATTAAAATGTCGTCATTCCTGGACAAAGACATCGGTAATAATCTCGGGTTTGATTGATAACTTGTTGACAGCCATTGCATATTGGTACTCTAAAGGTTTGCACCATTCATAGTGGTAAACTTGTTGACAGCCATTGCATATTGGTACTCTTGGGTAAACTTGTTGACAGCCATTGCATATTGGTACTCTTGGGTAAACTTGTTGACAGCCATTGCATATTGGTACTCTTGGGTAAACTTGTTGACAGCCATTGCATATTGGTACTTGGGTAAACTTGTGAATAAACAATAGTTTTGTTTGGAGTACATTTCCAATTAATTTAAAATGCAAATTGATTTAAACTTGTCAGAAGCGTGTGATGTCACTGATTATATTTCTATCTCATAGTAGTACGATTTATTGGTGTTTCTACTGTCGAGCCGATTGAGGGTTTATAAAAGAAATGCGCCATTTTATGATATCGCCAATACAAAACTCCTCGACAAACGCTAACATCAGTGATATTGCACTATACAGTATCCTGCCCATAGACAGACACACAGAGAGACAGACACACAGAGAGACAGACACACAGAGAGACAGACACACAGAGAGACAGACACACAGAGAGACAGACACACAGAGACACAGAGAGACAGACACACAGAGAGACAGACACACAGAGAGACAGAGACACACAGTGATATTGCACTATACAGTATCCTGCCCATAGACAGACACACAGAGACACAGACACACAGAGACACAGAGAGACAGACACACAGAGAGACAGACACACAGAGAGACAGACACACAGAGACACAGACACACATACACACAGAGAGACAGACACACAGAGAGACAGACACACAGAGAGACAGACACACAGAGACACACAGTGATATTGCACTATACAGTATCCTGCCCATAGACAGACACACAGAGACACAGAGAGACAGACACACAGAGAGACAGACACACAGACACACATACACACAGAGAGACAGACACACAGAGAGACAGACACACAGAGACACAGACACACATACACACAGAGAGACAGACACACAGAGAGACAGACACACAGAGAGACAGACACACAGAGAGACAGACACACAGAGAGACAGACACACAGAGACACACAGTGATATTGCACTATACAGTATCCTGCCCATAGACAGACACACAGAGACACAGACACACAGAGAGACAGACACACAGAGAGACAGACACACAGAGACACACAGTGATATTGCACTATACAGTATCCTGCCCATAGACAGACACACAGAGACACAGACAAAATAACACCAGTCTGCCCATAGACAGACACACAGAGAGACAGACACACAGAGAGACAGACACACAGAGACACAGACAAAATAACACCAGTCTGCCCATAGACAGACACACAGAGAGACAGACACACAGAGAGACAGACACACAGAGACACACAGTGATATTGCACTATACAGTATCCTGCCCATAGAAAGACACACAGAGAAACAGACACACAGCGAGACAGACACACAGAGAGACAGACACACAGCGAGACAGACACACAGCGAGACAGACACACAGAGAGACAGACACACACAGAGACAGACATACAGAGAGACAGACACACAGAGAGACAGACACACAGAGAGACAGACACACAGAGAGACACACAGTGATATTGCACTATACAGTATCCTGCCCATAGACAGACACACAGAGACACAGACACACAGAGAGACAGACATACAGAGAGACAGACACACAGAGAGACAGACACACAGAGACACAGACACACAGAGACACATACAAACAGAGACACACAGTGATATTGCACTATACAGTATCCTGCCCATAGACAGACACACAGAGACACAGACTAAATAACACCAGTATGCCCATAGACAGACACACAGAGAGACAGACACACAGAGAGACAGACACACAGAGAGACAGACACACAGACAAAATAACACCAGTCTGCCCATAGACAGACACACAGAGAGACAGACACACAGAGAGACAGACACACAGAGAGACAGACACACAGAGACACACAGTGATATTGCACTATACAGTATCCTGCCCATAGACAGACACACAGAGAAACAGACACACAGAGAGACAGACACACAGAGACACACAGTGATATTGCACTATACAGTATCCTGCCCATAGACAGACACACAGAGACACAGACACACAGAGAGACAGACACACAGAGACACACAGAGAGACAGAGAGACAGACACACACAGTGATATTGCACTATACAGTATCCTGCCCATAGACAGACATACAGAGAGACAGACACACAGAGACACAGACAAAATAACACCAGTCTGCCCATAGACAGACACACAGAGAGACAGACACACACAGAGACAGACACACAGAGACACAGACAAAATAACACCAGTCTGCCCATAGACAGACACACAGAGAGACAGACACACAGAGAGACAGACACACAGAGAGACATACACACAGAGAGACAGACACACAGAGACACACAGTGATATTGCACTATACAGTATCCTGCCCATAGACAGACACACAGAGAGACAGACACACAGAGAGACAGACACACAGAGAGACATACACACAGAGAGACAGACACACAGAGACACACAGTGATATTGCACTATACAGTATCCTGCCCATAGACAGACACACAGAGAGACAGACACACAGAGAGACAGACACACAGAGAGACAGACACACAGAGACACAGACACACAGAGAGACAGACACACAGAAACACAGACAAAATAACACCAGTTTGCCCATAGACAGACACACAGAGAGACAGACACACAGAGACACAGACAAAATAACACCAGTCTGCCCATAGACAGACACACAGAGAGACAGACACACAGAGACACAGACAAAATAACACCAGTTCCTAATACAGGTTAATGATACTGAATATAAATATACAGGTACATTTTGTTTTGGAATATTTTAAAAATGTATTCAGTTCATTATTTACAAACAGGTACATTTTGTAGTAAATGTATATAACAAGGCCATCGCCCCAAGGGTGTCTCCCCATGGGTGATTATCCGCATAAGTATTGCTTAAGCGAAATAAATAAATTACTATGCTTTCCAATGAATTGCTAAATGTCAAGTTCATGGTTGGACTTAATGTTGGTGTTGAGAAAAGCAATAACGTTTGACGGTTTTTGAGAAATGCATAAATAATTTCTCAAATCG
The DNA here is from genome assembly GCA_014843695.1 of Archivesica marissinica. NCBI lineage: Eukaryota > Metazoa > Mollusca > Bivalvia > Venerida > Vesicomyidae > Archivesica > Archivesica marissinica. The sequence continues at coordinate 61,933,739 of CM026389.1, read as the reverse complement.
GACTATTTTGGGCCATATTTCAAGTTCAAGGTCACTGATAGGGTGGGGGCTTACTGTGGGTGTAGATAAATCATTCTCGGATGCGAATACGAACCTTCAAAGCAATAAAATTGTTTGAGTTTTGTTCGACATATAAATAATTTCTGTAAATCGGACTATTTTCGGTCAAAATCAGTTCAAGGTCACTATTGAGGGTTGGAACTTAATGCGGGTGCAAAGAATTAGTACTCGGAGGTGTCTGTGAAGTTTCAATGGTCTTTGAGGAACTATAATGTTGAGTATTTTTTACGCATAAATAATTTATGAAAATCGGACTATTGTTGGGCAAAATTCAAGTTCGCTCTTGGAGGTGGGGGCTTACTGTGGGTGTAGAGAATTAGTACTCGAATGTGTATGCAAAGTTTAAAAGTAACAACAATAACAGTTTTTGAGAAATGATAATGTTTGAGCTTTTTTAACCAATAATACATGTTCAATGCCACTCTTGGGGGTGTGAATTGTTAGAGGGAGGTCACACCTGCTAAAATCAATATGCAAGTTATCATCAAAGCATAATATTTGACAATGTTTTAGTAATATGAAATATGCAATTGTCTCTCTGACCCCCTGCTGACACCTCTCTGTTGAACACAACATTCTCTTTATTACGTACCCAAGCTTCATGGAAGGACCTATTACTTTCACTTTTCCAAAGTGTGCTTGTTTGTTCGTTCGGGTTTTAAGCCTGCATCAGCACCATTTTGGGCTATATCGCCGGCTGGCAAATTACCTAAAAACACCTTTCCTGGGCACACTCCAACAAGTACTTGGTTCACCAATCTCTGTAAGAAACTGCCAACTTGTTCATATAAAGAGACACAGCCTGAGCGGGGTTCGAACCTGCGACCATTAGTGATGATAGGTTACAGTGGTATACAAGTCAGCGACCTTAACCACTCGACATCATAGTCGAAATTTTCCAAAGTACTATGAGTACTATGACGAATTGTCTAAAGCAGTCTTACAAATCAATTCTTACCTAAAGCGTTCCATGTGGTGAAGCTTGAATATGGTGGATTCCTCAGGAGATACACCTGCCATCATCCAATAGAAAATGTGGAAATTCTCTTCTCCTTTCCCTTGATGAACAATCCTTGACTTCTCCAACAAATACTCTGAGATCTTTCCTAAAACAATCCAAAATGATAGCCCATAATTACATTGATGATCATGGCCAACATGATCCAGCGACTGAGCTATATGTATTTGAGATCATGGGTACTGGTTCGATACACGGTCATGGCATGTACGTATGTAGAACCTTCCAAGCAGGAGCTGCATAACACACTTAACAAACATGTAAGTATGTAGAACCTTCCATAACTGCATTAACACACTTAACACACATGTACGTATGTAGAGTAGAACCTTCCATAACTGCATTAACACACTTAACAAACATGTACGTATGTAGAACCTTCCATAACTGCATTAACACACTTAACAAACATGTACGTGTGTAGAACCTTCCATAACTGCATTAACACACTTAACAAACATGTACGTATGTAGAACCTTCCATAACTGCATTAACACACTTAACACACATGTACGTATGTAGAGTAGAACCTTCCATAACTGCATTAACACACTTAACAAACATGTACGTATGTAGAACCTTCCATAACTGCATTAACACACTTAACACACATGTACGTATGTAGAGTAGAACCTTCCATAACTGCATTAACACACTTAACACACATGTACGTATGTAGAGTAGAACCTTCCATAACTGCATTAACACACTTAACAAACATGTACGTATGTAGAACCTTCCATAACTGCATTAACACACTTAACAAACATGTACGTATGTAGAACCTTCCATAACTGCATTAACACACTTAACACACATGTACGTATGTAGAGTAGAACCTTCCATATCTGCATTAACACACTTAACAAACATGTACGTATGTAGAACCTTCCATAACTGCATTAACACACTTAACACACATGTACGTATGTAGAGTAGAACCTTCCATATCTGCATTAACACACTGAACACACATTGCTTAACTCTTTGCACCAATGAAAATAACAGTCAAATATGTCATGGAATTTCATGACATATTTTTAAAATGTTCAGCTATAAATAAGAAAATCACTTTGATAAATTGACATCTGCTATAAATATTTTAATTATAGACTTTATTTTACCCTACAAGCAAATAGTTAATAGTGGTGAACTGCATAATCAGGAACACATGCAGGTACTGCATAATCAGGAACACATGCAGGTACTGCATAATCAGGAACACATGCAGGTACTGCATAATCAGGAACACATGCAGGTACTGCATAATCAGGAACACATGCAGGTACTGCATAATCAGGAACACATGCAGGTACTGCATAATCAGGAACACATGCAGGTACTGCATAATCAGGAACACATGCAGGTACTGCATAATCAGGAACACATGCAGGTACTGCATAATCAGGAACACATGCAGGTACTGCATAATCAGGAACACATGCAGGTACTGCATAATCAGGAACACATGCAGGTACTGCATAATCAGGAACACATGCAGGTACTGCATAATCAGGAACACATGCAGGTACCACAAGTGGTATTATTAAATACATGGCCTAGGTTAGGTTTTATGGAAACCAACACAATTCCGGCTATATGGCACCGAGGGAGGACTGACAATGTTGCTTTTGTCTGTAAGTTACAGGTGTGATACCTGTCTGTAGTGACCACACAGTGGCAAACAGTGGTGAATGTTGATAAACGGTCTCTCATAGCAGGTAAGTTGATAATGGAATGTTGATAAGTGGTCTCTCATAGCAGGTAAGTTGATAATGGAATGTTGATAAGCGGTCTCTCATAGCAGGTAAGTTGATAATGGAATGTTGATAAGCGGTCTCTCATAGCAGGTAAGTTGATAATGGAATGTTGATAAGCGGTCTCTCATAGCAGGTAAGTTGATAATGGAATGTTGATAAGCGGTCTCTCATAGCAGGTAAGTTGATAATGGAATGTTGATAAGCGGTCTCTCATAGCAGGTAAGTTGATAATGGAATGTTGATAAGCGGTCTCTCATAGCAGGTAAGTTGATAATGGAATGTTGATAAGCGGTCTCTCATAGCAGGTAAGTTGATAATGGAATGTTGATAAGCGGTCTCTCATAGCAGGTAAGTTGATAATGGAATGTTGATAAGCGGTCTCTCATAGCAGGTAAGTTGATAATGGAATGTTGATAAGCGGTCTCTCATAGCAGGTAAGTTGATAATGGAATGTTGATAAGCGGTCTCTCATAGCAGGTAAGTTGATAATGGAATGTTGATAAGCGGTCTCTCATACCAGGTAAGTTGATAATGGAATGTTGATAAGCGGTCTCTCATAGCAGGTAAGTTGATAATGGAATGTTGATAAGCGGTCTCTCATAGCAGGTAAGTTGATAATGGAATGTTGGAAGATACTGGTCAGTATAGTCACATTTCTACACATTTTCATCAAAAATTGAAATAAAACGTTTCTACAATCTCAAACTCCGTCTCAAACCTTCTGATTGGTTCAGCTAAGAGAAAACCTCAATCAACCAATCATATTACTTGACCTAAAGTTGGAGATCTGAGAAAAGATTTATAACTTCGGGCACTGTGATCTGATTGGTCGAGTGCTAGATTTCAGTATTTCACATTCGTTATGTCAAAGTGCCACTTTGTCGGCGAAATACGCATTTCATTCGGCAAATTTACCTGATCAAAGACGGACCACCGTGTCTGTGCAAACAATCAATAAAGATTGTTGAAGGTGTTTACTGTGACAGTATGTTCACTACAGGTACACACTTATGGGCACTGATCGGCAATTAACCAATCAATGATTGTTCTGATTCAATTAACATATTTAGGCAAACCAAATTCTTCAGAAAACTGGACATGATCGAGTGTAAAAGAGACATGTTTTAATTCAAAAGAATACAGCAGATTATTTAATCGAGTATCAGTTTATTACTACACCGTTAATGCACCATCGTACATCAGAGATTTTTTATCACAGTTCGTTTATATAAATGTTATTTACATGTATGTGCTGCATTTTAGTAAATATTAAATATTGAATATGATATTACAGTGTTATTTTATCAAGTGCGCCCCTGTCACAGTTATAACAATGACAACATGGAAAATGATTTCTGGGACAAATGTATGATGGGTAAGGCTGTGATCTACTAGTACGAAAAACATCATCTTTGGAAATATGGTCAATATCGGTTAGTCAAAGTATTTTGTTCAGTCCAATTGAATTCGACATAACGGATGTAGACTGTACTCATCCTTACCGTGAAACGGTGATACGCCATAACACGAAAATAAATTGAAATTCGCCTTCAGTTATTTCAAGATATTCGCTTGTCGAAGTCGTGATAGCACAGTGGTAGCGAGTTCACTTCAGGTGTGAGAGGCCCAGAGTTCGCGCAAAGTTCGCCCAGAGTTCGTGCAAAGTTTAGGCCATCACAATTGTGCCAAGACAAGGCACTGAAATTCCACATGTCTCTTCTCTGTCCCTCGTGGAGATGGATTTCATCAAGAATTAGGTATCGAGAGCGATTTAACAAATGTTGTAACAACTTGTTTCGCAGAAGAGCTAAGTTATATTTGTTTATATTCGTGTTCCATCATATAAACATTTCACAATGACTTGAGTCACACTGTTGGAAAAGCAGCACAGTTGACAGGAAAAGTAACGGCAATGAAAGAATGCTAATATCGGTATTAACTCAATGGGCATCCTGGGTTGTATATGGTGTTATATAGTACTACAAGAGAAGCCCTTACCTCCACAAACCTTTCCATCTTGGGTTGTATATGGTGTTATATAGTACTACAAGAGAAGCCCTTACCTCCACAAACCTTTCCATCTTGGGTTGTATATGGGTGTTATATAGTACTACAAGAAAGCCCTTACCTCCACAAACCTTTCCATGGTGTTATATAGTACTACAAGAGAAGCCCTTACCTCCACAAACCTTTCCATCTTGGGTTGTATATGGTGTTATATAGTACTACAAGAGAAGCCCTTACCTCCACAAACCTTTCCATCTTGGGTTGTATATGGTGTTATATAGTACTACAAGAGAAGCCCTTACCTCCACAAACCTTTCCATCTTGGGTTGTATATGGTGTACTACAAGAGAAGCCCTTACCTCCACAAACCTTTCCATCTTGGGTTGTATATGGTGTTATATAGTACTACAAGAGAAGCCCTTACCTCCACAAACCTTTCCATCTTGGGTTGTATATGGTGTTATATAGTACTACAAGAGAAGCCCTTACCTCCACAAACCTTTCCATCTTGGGTTGTATATGGTGTTATATAGTACTACAAGAGAAGCCCTTACCTCCACAAACCTTTCCATCTTGGGTTGTAAAAACACAAAAACCCACCCCACAAACCCCATATGGTGTTATATAGTACTACAAGAGAAGCCCTTACCTCCACAAACCTTTCCATCTTGGGTTGTATATGGTGTTATATAGTACTACAAGAGAAGCCCTTACCTCCACAAACCTTTCCATCTTGGGTTGTATATGGTGTTATATAGTACTACAAGAGAAGCCCTTACCTCCACAAACCTTTCCATCTTGGTTGTATATGGTGTTATATAGTAAGAAGAAGCCCTTACCTCCACAAACCTTTCCATCTTGGGTTGTATATGGTGTTATATAGTACTACAAGAGAAGCCCTTACCTCCACAAACCTTTCCATCTTGGGTTGTATATGGTGTTATATAGTACTACAAGAGAAGCCCTTACCTCCACAAACCTTTCCATCTTGGTTGTATATGGTGTTATATAGTACTACAAGAGAAGCCCTTACCTCCACAAACCTTTCCATGGGTTGTATATGGTTATATAGTACTACAAGAGAAGCCCTTACCTCCACAAACCTTCCACCTCCATCTTGGGTTGTATATGGTGTTATATAGTACTACAAGAGAACCCTTACCTCCAAACCTTTCCATCTTGGGTTGTATATGGTGTTATATAGTACTACAAGAGAAGCCCTTACCTCCACAAACCTTTCCATCTTGGGTTGTATATGGTGTTATATAGTACTACAAGAGAAGCCCTTTCTACAAAGAATCTTGGGTTGTATATGGTGTTATATAGTACTACAAGAGAAGCCCTTACCTCCACAACCTTTCCATCTAAAAAACTTACCTCCACAAACCTTTCCATCTTAAAAAACACAAAAAGGGTTGTATATGGTGTTATATAGTACTACAAGAGAAGCCCTTACCTCCACAAACCTTTCCATCTTGGGTTGTATATGGTGTTATATAGTACTACAAGAGAAGCCCTTACCTCCACAAACCTTTCCATCTTGGGTTGTATATGGTGTTATATAGTACTACAAGAGAAGCCCTTACCTCCAAACCTTTCCATCTTGGGTTGTATATGGTTTATATAGTACTACAAGAGAAGCCCTTACCTCCACAAACCTTTCCATCTTGGGTGTATATGGTGTTATATAGTACTACAAGAGAAGCCCTTACCTCCACAAACCTTTCCATCTTGGGTTGTATATGGTGTTATATAGTACTACAAGAGAAGCCCTTCCACAAACCTTTCCATCTTGGTTGTATATGGGTTATATAGTACTACGAGAAGCCCTTACCTCCACAAACCCTGGGTTGTATATGGTGTTATATAGTACTACAAGAGAAGCCCTTTCCATCTTGGGTTGTATATGGTGTTATATAGTACTACAAGAGAAGCCCTTACCTCCACAAACCTTTCCATCTTGGGTTGTATATGGTGTTATATAGTACTACAAGAGAAGCCCTTACCTCCACAAACCTTTCCATCTTGGGTTGTATATGGTGTTATATAGTACTACAAGAGAAGCCCTTACCTCCACAAACCTTTCCATCTTGGGTTGTATATGGTGTTATATAGTACTACAAGAGAAGCCCTTACCTCCACAAACCTTTCCATCTTGGGTTGTATATGGTGTTATATAGTACTACAAGAGAAGCCCTTACCTCCACAACCTTTCCATCTTGGGTTGTATATGGTGTTATATAGTACTACAAGAGAAGCCCTTACCTCCACAAACCTTTCCATCTTGGGTTGTATATGGTGTTATATAGTACTACAAGAGAAGCCCTTACCTCCACAAACCTTTCCATCTTGGGTTGTATATGGTGTTATATAGTACTACAAGAGAAGCCTTACCTCCACAAACCTTTCCATCTTGGGTTGTATATGGTGTTATATAGTACTACAAGAGAAGCCCTTACCTCCACAAACCTTTCCATCTTGGGTTGTATATGGTGTTATATAGTACTACAAGAGAAGCCCTTACCTCCACAAACCTTTCCATCTTGGGTTGTATATGGTGTTATATAGTACTACAAGAGAAGCCCTTACCTCCACAAACCTTTCCATCTTGGGTTGTATATGGTGTTATATAGTACTACAAGAGAAGCCCTTACCTCCACAAACCTTTCCATCTTGGGTTGTATATGGTGTTATATAGTACTACAAGAGAAGCCCTTACCTCCACAAACCTTTCCATCTTGGGTTGTATATGGTGTTATATAGTACTACAAGAGAAGCCCTTCCACAAACCTTTCCATCTTGGGTTGTATATGGTGTTATATAGTACTACAAGAGAAGCCCTTACCTCCACAAACCTTTCCATCTTGGGTTGTATATGGTGTTATATAGTACTACAAGAGAAGCCCTTACCTCCACAAACCTTTCCATCTTGGGTTGTATATGGTGTTATATAGTACTACAAGAGAAGCCCTTACCTCCACAAACTTTCCATCTTGGGTTGTATATGGTGTTATATAGTACTACAAGAAAGCCCTTACCTCCACAAACCTTTCCATCTTGGGTTGTATATGGTGTTATATAGTACTACAAGAGAAGCCCTTACCTCCACAAACCTTTCCATCTTGGGTTGTATATGGTGTTATATAGTACTACTACAAGAGAAGCCCTTACCTCCACAAACCTTTCCATCTTGGGTTGTATATGGTGTTATATAGTACTACAAGAGAAGCCCTTACCTCCACAACCTTTCCATCTTGGGTTGTATATGGTGTATATAGTACTACAAGAGAAGCCCTTACCTCCACAAACCTTTCCATCTTGGGTTGTATATGGTGTTATATAGTACTACAAGAGAAGCCCTTACCTCCACAAACCTTTCCATCTTGGGTTGTATATGGTGTTATATAGTACTACAAGAGAAGCCCTTACCTCCACAAACCTTTCCATCTTGGGTTGTATATGGTGTTATATAGTACTACAAGAGAAGCCCTTACCTCCACAAACCTTTCCATCTTGGGTTGTATATGGTGTTATATAGTACTACAAGAGAAGCCCTTACCTATCCATCTTGGGTTGTATATGGGTTATATAGTACTACAAGAGAAGCCCTTACCTCCACAAACCTTTCCATCTTGGGTTGTATATGGTGTATATATAGTACTACAAGAGAAGCCCTTACCTCCACAAACCTTTCCATCTTGGGTTGTATATGGTGTTATATAGTACTACAAGAGAAGCCCTTACCTCCACAAACCTTTCCATCTTGGGTTGTATATGGTGTTATATAGTACTACAAGAGAAGCCCTTACCTCCACAAACCTTTCCATCTTGGGTTGTATATGGTGTTATATAGTACTACAAGAGAAGCCCTTACCTCCACAAACCTTTCCATCTGGGTTGTATGGTGTTATATAGTACTACAAGAGAAGCCCTTACCTCCACAAACCTTCCATCTTGGGTTGTATATGGTGTTATATAGTACTACAAGAGAAGCCCTTACCTCCACAAACCTTTCCATCTTGGGTTGTATATGGTGTTATATAGTACTACAAGAGAAGCCCTTACCTCCACAAACCTTTCCATCTTGGGTTGTATATGGTGTTATATAGTACTACAAGAGAAGCCCTTACCTCCACAAACCTTTCCATCTTGGGTTGTATATGGTGTTATATAGTACTACAAGAGAAGCCCTTACCTCCACAAACCTTTCCATCTTGGGTTGTATATGGTGTTATATAGTACTACAAGAGAAGCCCTTACCTCCACAAACCTTTCCATCTTGGGTTGTATATGGTGTTATATAGTACTACAAGAGAAGCCCTTACCTCCACAAACCTTTCCATCTTGGGTTGTATATGGTGTTATATAGTACTACAAGAGAACCCTTACCTCCACAAACCTTTCCATCTTGGGTTGTATATGGTGTTATATAGTACTACAAGAGAAGCCCTTACCTCCACAAACCTTTCCATCTTGGGTTGTATATGGTGTTATATAGTACTACAAGAGAAGCCCTTACCTCCACAAACCTTTCCATCTTGGGTTGTATATGGTGTTATATAGTACTACAAGAGAAGCCCTTACCTCCACAAACCTTTCCATCTTGGGTTGTATATGGTGTTATATAGTACTACAAGAGAAGCCCTTACCTCCACAAACCTTTCCATCCTGGGTTGTATATGGTGTTATATAGTACTGTATATGGTGTTATATAGTACTACAAGAGAAGCCCTTACCTCCACAAACCTTTCCATCTTGGGTTGTATATGGTGTTATATAGTACTACAAGAGAAGCCCTTACCTCCACAAACCTTTCCATCTTGGGTGTATATGTTGTTATATAGTACTACAAGAGAAGCCTTACCTCCAAAAACCTTTCCATCTTGGGTTGTATATGGTGTTATATAGTACTACAAGAGAAGCCCTTACTGGGTTGTATATGGTGTTATATAGTACTACAAGAGAAGCCCTTACCTCCAAACCTTTCCATCTTGGGTTGTATATGGTGTTATATAGTACTACAAGAGAAGCCCTTACCTCCACAAACCTTTCCATCTTGGGTTGTATATGGTGTTATATAGTACTACAAGAGAAGCCCTTACCTCCACAAACCTTTCCATTGGGTTGTATATGGTGTTATATAGTACTACAAAGAAGCCCTTACCTCCACAAACCTTTCCATCTTGGGTTGTATATGGTGTTATATAGTACTACAAGAGAAGCCCTTACCTCCACAAACCTTTCCATCTTGGGTTGTATATGGTGTTATATAGTACTACAAGAGAAGCCCTTACCTCCACAAACCTTTCCATCTTGGGTTGTATATGGTGTTATATAGTACTACAAGAGAAGCCCTTACCTCCACAAACCTTTCCATCTTGGGTTGTATATGGTGTATATAGTACTACAAGAGAAGCCCTTACCTCCACAAACCTTTCCATCTTACCTCCACAAACCTTTCCATCTTGGGTTGTATATGGTGTTATATAGTACTACAAGAGAAGCCCTTACCTCCACAAACCTTTCCATCTTGGGTTGTATATGGTGTTATATAGTACTACAAGAGAAGCCCTTACCTCCACAAACCTTTCCATCTTGGGTTGTATATGGTGTTATATAGTACTACAAGAGAAGCCCTTACCTCCACAAACCTTTCCATCTTGGGTTGTATATGGTGTTATATAGTACTACAAGAGAAGCCCTTACCTCCACAAACCTTTCCATCTTGGGTTGTATATGGTGTTATATAGTACTACAAGAGAAGCCCTTACCTCCACAAACCTTTCCATCTTGGGTTGTATATGGTGTTATATAGTACTACAAGAGAAGCCCTTACCTCCACAAACCTTTCCATCTTGGGTTGTATATGGTGTTATATAGTACTACAAGAGAAGCCCTTACCTCCACAAACCTTTCCATCTTGGGTTGTATATGGTGTTATATAGTACTACAAGAGAAGCCCTTACCTCCACAAACCTTTCCATCTTGGGTTGTATATGGTGTTATATAGTACTACAAGAGAAGCCCTTACCTCCACAAACCTTTCCATCTTGGGTTGTATATGGTGTTATATAGTACTACAAGAGAAGCCCTTACCTCCACAAACCTTTCCATCTTGGGTTGTATATGGTGTTATATAGTACTACAAGAGAAGCCCTTACCTCCACAAACCTTTCCATCTTGGGTTGTATATGGTGTTATATAGTACTACAAGAGAAGCCCTTACCTCCACAAACCTTTCCATCTTGGGTTGTATATGGTGTTATATAGTACTACAAGAGAAGCCCTTACCTCCACAAACCTTTCCATCTTGGGTTGTATATGGTGTTATATAGTACTACAAGAGAAGCCCTTACCTCCACAAACCTTTCCATCTTGGGTTGTATATGGTGTTATATAGTACTACAAGAGAAGCCCTTACCTCCACAAACCTTTCCATCTTGGGTTGTATATGGTGTTATATAGTACTACAAGAGAAGCCCTTACCTCCACAAATCTTTCCATCTTGGGTTGTATATGGTGTTATATAGTACTACAAGAGAAGCCCTTACCTCCACAAACCTTTCCATCTTGGGTTGTATATGGTGTTATATAGTACTACAAGAGAAACCCTTACCTCCACAAACCTTTCCATCTTGGGTTGTATATGGTGTTATATAGTACTACAAGAGAAGCCCTTACCTCCACAAACCTTTCCATCTTGGGTTGTATATGGTGTTATATAGTACTACAAGAGAAGCCCTTACCTCCACAAACCTTTCCATCCTGGGTTGTATATGTGTTATATAGTACTACAAAGAGAAGCCCTTACCTCCACAAACCTTTCCATCTTGGGTTGTATATGGTGTTATATAGTACTACAAGAGAAGCCCTTACCTCCACAAACCTTTCCATCTTGGGTTGTATATGGTGTTATATAGTACTACAAGAGAAGCCCTTACCTCCACAAACCTTTCCATCCTGGGTTGTATATGGTGTTATATAGTACTACAAGAGAAGCCCTTACCTCCACAAACCTTTCCACCTGGGTTGTATATGGTGTTATATAGTACTACAAGAGAAGCCCTTACCTCCACAAACCTTTCCATCTTGGGTTGTATATGGTGTTATATAGTACTACAAGAGAAGCCCTTACCTCCACAAACCTTTCCATCTTGGGTTGTATATGGTGTTATATAGTACTACAAGAGAAGCCCTTACCTCCACAAACCTTTCCATCCTGGGTTGTATATGGTGTTATATAGTACTACAAGAGAAGCCCTTACCTCCACAAACCTTTCCATCCTGGGTTGTATATGGTGTTATATAGTACTACAAGAGAAGCCCTTACCTCCACAAACCTTTCCATCTTGGGTTGTATATGGTGTTATATAGTACTACAAGAGAAGCCCTTACCTCCACAAACCTTTCCATCTTGGGTTGTATATGGTGTTATATAGTACTACAAGAGAAGCCCTTACCTCCACAAACCTTTCCATCTTGGGTTGTATATGGTGTTATATAGTACTACAAGAGAAGCCCTTACCTCCACAAACCTTTCCATCTTGGGTTGTATATGGTGTTATATAGTACTACAAGAGAAGCCCTTACCTCCACAAACCTTTCCATCTTGGGTTGTATATGGTGTTATATAGTACTACAAGAGAAGCCCTTACCTCCACAAACCTTTCCATCTTGGGTTGTATATGGTGTTATATAGTACTACAAGAGAAGCCCTTACCTCCACAAACCTTTCCATCTTGGGTTGTATATGGTGTTATATAGTACTACAAGAGAAGCCCTTACCTCCACAAACCTTTCCATCTTGGGTTGTATATGGTGTTATATAGTACTACAAGAGAAGCCCTTACCTCCACAAACCTTTCCATCTTGGGTTGTATATGGTGTTATATAGTACTACAAGAGAAGCCCTTACCTCCACAAAACCTTTCCATCTTGGTTGAAGCTTAACTCTACATATTTGCCAAATCTGCTCGAGTTGTTGTTCATCACAGTTACCGCGTTACCGAACGCTTCCAACAACGGATTCACCTACAAACATAGAATATAGACAAACATCACAGTTACCACGTTACCGCGTTACCGAACGCTTCCAACAACGGATTCACCTACAAACATAGAATATAGACAAACATCACAGTTACTGCGTTACCGAACGCTTCCAACAATGGATTCACCTACAAACATAGAATATAGACCAAACATCACAGTTACTGCGTTACCGAACGCTTCCAACAATGGATTCACCTACAAACATAGAATATAGACCAAACATCACAGTTACTGCGTTACCGAACGCTTCCAACAACGGATTCACCTACAAACATAGAATATAGACAAACATCACAGTTACCGCGTTACCGAACGCATCCAACAACGGATTCACCTACAAACATAGAATATAGACAAACATCACAGTTACCGCGTTACCGAACGCATCCAACAACGGATTCACCTACAAACATAGAATATAGACAAACATCACAGTTACCGCGTTACCGAACGCATCCAACAACGGATTCACCTACAAACATAGAATATAGACAAACATCACAGTTACCGCGTTACCGAACGCATCCAACAACGGATTCACCTACAAACATAGAATATAGACAAACATCACAGTTACCGCGTTACCGAACGCATCCAACAACGGATTCACCTACAAACATAGAATATAGACAAACATCACAGTTACCGCGTTACCGAACGCATCCAACAACGGATTCACCTACAAACATAGAATATAGACAAACATCACAGTTACCGCGTTACCGAACGCTTCCAACAACGGATTCACCTACAAACATAGAATATAGACCAAACATCACAGTTACAGCGTTACCGAACGCTTCCAACAACGGATTCACCTACAAACATAGAATATAGACCAAACATCACAGTTACAGAGTTACCGAACGATTCCAACAACGGATTCACCTACAAACATAGAATATAGACCAAACATCACAGTTACAGCGTTACCGAACGCTTCCAACAACGGATTCACCTACAAACATAGAATATAGACAAACATCACAGTTACCACGTTACCGCATTACCGAACGCTTCCAACAATGGATTCACCTACAAACATAGAATATAGACCAGTCATCACAGTTACAGCGTTACCGAACGCTTCCAACAACGGATTCACCTACAAACATAGAATATAGACAAACATCACAGTTACCGCATTACCGAACGCTTCCAACAACAGATTCACCTACAAATATAGATACACCTCACAGTTACTGCATTACAAAATGTACAATATAGACAAACAATACAGTGACTGCGTTGACCAATGGCTTCCAACAACGGATTCACCTATAAACATAGATACACCTCACAGTTACTGCATTGACCAATGGCTTCCAACAACGGATTCACCTATAAACATAGATACACCTCACAGTTACTGCATTGACCAATGGCTTCCAACAACGGATTCACCTATAAACATAGATACACCTCACAGTGACTGCATTGACCAATGGCTTCCAATAATGAATTCACCTACAAACATAGATACACCTCACAGTGACTGCATTGACCAATGGCTTCCAATAATGAATTCACCTACAAACATAGATACACCTCACAGTTACTGCATTGACCAATGGCTTCCAATAATGAATTCACCTACAAACATAGATACACCTCACAGTGACTGCATTGACCAATGGCTTCCAGTAATGAATTCACCTACAAACATAGATACACCTCACAGTGACTGCGTTACCAAACGTACAATATAGACAAACAATACAGTTACTGCATTGACCAATGGCTTCCAGCAATGAATTCACTGGAGGCCTTGAGCCTAACCACCACCTACAAATATTATATTTCAGAATGAGGTAGTCGGTCAATCACCAGCTAACTATTGAGCCCCTCTCAATATATTTAGTGTTCCTTAACCTCCATTAGTAATGATTACCACTCACTCAGTGACCCTGTAATATTTAGTGTTCCTTAACCTCCATCAGTAATGTTTACCACTCACTCACAGTGACTCTGTAATATTTAGTGTTCCTTAACCTCCATCAGTAATGCTTACCACTCACCCACAGTAACCCTGTAATATTTAGTGTTCCTTAACCTCCATCAGTAACGTTTACCACTCACCCACAGTGACTTTGTAATATTTAGTGTTCCTTAACCTCCATCAGTAACGTTTACCACTCACACACAGTAACCCTGTAATATTTAGTGTTCCTTAACCTCCATCAGTAATGTTTACCTCTCACTCACAGTCAGTGACCCTGTAATATTTAGTGTTCCTTAACCTCCATCAGTAATGTTTACCACTCACTCACAGTAACCCTGTAATATTTAGTGTTCCTTAACCTCCATCAGTAATGTTTACCACTCACTCACAGTGACAATGTAATATTTAGTGTTCCTTAACCTCCATCAGTAACGTTTACCACTCACTCACAGTAACCCTATAATATTTAGTGTTCCTTAACCTCCATCAGTAACGTTTACCACTCACTCACAGTAACCCTATAATATTTAGTGTTCCTTAACCTCCATCAGTAACGTTTACCACTCACCCACAGTGACTCTGTAATATTTAGTGTTCATTAACCCCCATCAGTAATGTTTACCACTCATCACACCAGCCAGTAATATTTAGTGTTCATTAACCTCCATCAGTAATGTTTACCACTCAACCCCCATCAGTTGACCACTCACCAGTAATATTTAGTGTTCATTAACCCCTATCAGTAATGTTTACCACTCACCCACAGTGACTCTGTAATATTTAGTGTTCCTTAACCCCCATCAGTAATGTTTACCACTCACTCACAGTGACCCTGTAATATTTAGTGTTCCTTAACCTCCATCAGTAACGTTTACCACTCACCCACAGTGACTCTGTAATATTTAGTGTTCCTTAACCCCCATCAGTAATGTTTACCACTCACTCACAGTGACCCTGTAATATTTAGTGTTCCTTAACCTCCATCAGTAACGTTTACCACTCACTCACAGTAACCCTGTAATATTTAGTGTTCCTTAACCTCCATCAGTAACGTTTACCACTCACCCACAGTGACCCTGTAATATTTAGTGTTCCTTAACCCCCATCAGTAATGTTTACCACTCACTCACAGTAACCCTGTAATATTTAGTGTTCCTTAACCTCCATCAGTAATGTTTACCACTCACCACATAACCCTGTAATATTTAGTGTTCCTTAACCTCCATCAGTAATACCCCAAAAGTTTACCACTCACCCACAGTAACCCTGTAATATTTAGTGTTCCTTAACCTCCATCAGTAATGTTTACCACTCACCCACAGTAACCTTGTAATATTAACCAACCCCACAACCACCCCACAACCCTGACTATTTAGTGTTCCTTAACCTCCATCAGTAAGTTTACCTCTCACTCCGTGACCTGATATTTAGTGTTCCTTAACCTCCATCAGTAACGTTTACCACTCACCCACAGTGACCCTGTAATATTTAGTGTTCCTTAACCTCCATCAGTAATGTTTACCACTCACTCACAGTGACTCTGTAATATTTAGTGTTCCTTAACCTCCATCAGTAAAGTTTACCACTCACTCACAGTCAGTGACCCTGTAATATTTAGTGTTCATTAACCCCAATCAGTAATGTTTACCACTCAGTCAGTAATGTATTTAGTGTTCATTAACCCCCATCAGTAATGTTTACCACTCAGCCAGTAATGTATTTAGTGTTCATTAACCTCCATCAGTAATGTTTACCACTCAGTCAGTAATGTATTTAGTGTTCATTAACCCCGATCAGTAATGTTTACCACTCAGCCAGTAATGTATTTAGTGTTCATTAACCTCCATCAGTAATGTTTACCACTCAGTCAGTAATGTATTTAGTGTTCATTAACCCCGATCAGTAATGTTTACCACTCAGTCAGTAATGTATTTAGTGTTCATTAACCCCCATCAGTAATGTTTACCACTCAGCCAGTAATGTATTTAGTGTTCCTTAACCTCCATCAATAATGTTTACCACTCAGCCAGTAACCTCCATTAGTAATGTTTACCACTCAGTCAGTAATGTATTTAGTGTTCATTAACCCCCATCAGTAATGTTTACCACTCAGTCAGTAATGTATTTAGTGTTCATTAACCCCAATCAGTAATGTTTACCACTCAGTCAGTAATGTATTTAGTATTCATTAACCTCCATCAGTAATGTTTACCACTCAGCCAGTAATGTATTTAGTGTTCCTTAACCTCCATCAGTAATGTTTACCACTCAGTCAGTAATGTATTTAGTGTTTCTTAACCTCCATCAGTAATGTTTACCACTCAGCCAGTAATGTATTTAGTGTTCATTAACCTGGTTGATCTTTGAGTTGAGATTCGTCTCTTCGCTGCCGGCTACACGGAGTAGATGCTGTATGATGTATTTACAAGACTCCGACTTCCCTGCGCCACTCTCTCCAGAGATCACGTGACACTGCGCTTTTCGATCTTTCAGCAGACGTTTGTATGATTTCTCGGCAATGCCATATATGTGTGGAGGTAATTTTGTCTCCGAAGTTGCTGTTCGATATTTGAGGGATATCTGTAATGGACAGTGATGGAGTACAGGTAAATTCAAAATAATAAACATCACACTCGACCGATCAACTCACATTAACACATACAGGACTATGAGTTGTTACAAGTCCCTCCCATGTTGATAAATGAGACAGATTCATTAAAGAATTTTATAATTAATGGCAAAAATCTACATCAAATTGGTCCATATTTCCAAAACTTACCCACAGATGACTGTTTTGGTAAAAATAAGGCTAAACATTTTCAAAATTCAAAAAAGGACATGATCTGTGTGTCACTTAAAACCACAATACTGGCTGGAGTCACATAGACCTAAGCTGTTGGTGTCACTTTAAACCCCAATACTGGCCGAATCACCAAAATATAACTAAGCTGTTGGTGTCACTCTAAACCTAATACTGGCTGAAGTCGCCATATAACCTAAGCTGTTGTGTAACTTTAAACCCCAATACTGGCTGAAGTCGCCATATAACCTAAGCTGTTGGTGTCACTTTAGAACCAAATACTGGCTGAAGAGTCGCCATATAACCTAAGCTTTTGGTGTCACTTTAAACCCAAATAATGGCTGAAGAGTCACCAAAGAACCTAAGCTGTCGGTGTCACTCTAAACCACAATACTGACTGAAGAGTCGCCATATAACCTAAGCTGTTGGTGCCACTTTAAACCCAAATACTGGCTGAAGAGTTACCATAGAACCTAAGCTGTTGATGTCACTTTAAACCCCAATACTGGCTGAAGAGTCGCCATATAACCTAAGCTGTTGGTGTCACTTTAAACCCCAATACTGGCTGAAGAGTTGCCATATAACCTAAGCTGTTGGTGTCACTTTAAACCCCAATACTGGCTGAAGAGTCGCCATATAACCTAAGCTGTTGGTGTCACTTTAAACCCCAATACTGTCTGAAGAGTCGCCATATAACCTAAGCTGTTGATGTCACTTTAAACCCAAATACTGGCTGAAGAGTCGCCATATAGCCTAAGCTGTTGGTGTCACTTTAAACCCCAATACTGGCTGAAGTCACCATATAACCTAAGCTGTTGGTGTCACTTTAAACCCCAATACTGGCTGAAGTCACCATATAACCTAAGCTATTGGTGTTACTTTAAACCCCAATACTGGCTGAAGTCACCATATAACCTAAGCTGTTGGTGTCACTTTAAACCCCAATCCTGGCTGCGTTACCTAAACTTAGCTGTTGGTGTCCCTTTAAATCCATACGGGCTGAAGTCGCCCTATAACCTAAGCTGTTGGTGTCACTTTATTCGAAAATCAGCCAAGCTATGCAAGTGTTGCTAAAACAGCTTCTGTTGAATGCAAAACTTGCAAAAACTTGTTAACCAAACTTTGCAAAATCTTTCCAGACAAAAAAACAGAAATAATGCAGTTATTCCCTGGTTCTGATAGTTCTTCTCATCTTGACCAGCTTAATAATCAAAATATACCACAAACACCTAAACCTACGCTTACAAATCAAAATACACCACAAACACCTAAACCTACAGCAGACAAACAAAAACAAGCAAAAACAAAAATACACAAGAATCCAACAACAAAAAACACTCAAAACAACAATACACAAGACAAACACATTCAACCAAAAACAACATCAACTTCATCAAAACCAACATCAACTTCATCAAAACCAATACCTACTAAAAGAGAATCTAGAACTCAACAAACATCAACTCCAACAAATAAGCAATCTGCTGTCACTTCCAGACAGCAGAAAACTAAACATATACAAACAGATAAACACACAGTGTCCAGTCCAGTATCTACAAGCAATAGATACTCAGATTTGGACACGGACGATGACAATCTGGAGGGCGAGGCATCAGACTCGGACAAGTCCGAGTCTATGACCTGGCAAGATGACGAGGGTGGCTGGAACAAGAACCTCCAGTCGTTGCAGGATGCCACTTAATATATTTTTTACTTTATATTTTATCTATGTATAATAATTATGTAAATATCGGTATAATATTTTTAAGAATTAATCTCTCCATAATGGCCATCTTAATACACTGTGTTGACCTTCAACCAATCCGGTTGCAGTACTACAATGTGGACAACATTAAAACACTCTTCGACTCTATCAGAGTAGAGTCCATCATATCATTTATCAAGGCAATAGGAATTTATAATAAGCTGTGATATCAATTGTTAATCATGCCTTTGTAGTAATCATTCATTCATATATTACCTGTAATTAATCTTACGTCTTTATAACTTCTTAGTATTAATTTTTACGTAATGCATATACTTATATAGAATTTTATTTCATACACTCGACAATAAACATAACTTTAATGCGCGCTACATGACCTTAGATGTCGATGCGCCGTAAAACACCATTCATTCATTCAAATCATTTATAAAGGCAATAGCAATTCATAATAAGCTGGATATCAATTTTAATCATGCCATCGTAGAAATAATTCATCCATATATCACCTCTAATTAATTTTAAGCTTTATAACTTCCACTATTAATCTTTACGTAAAGCAAATACTTATACAGAATCTTATTCAATACACTCGAAAATAAACAAACTCTAAACCCAGCTACATGACCTTAGAGCTATGCCCCGTAAAACACCATTCATACATACATACATATTGACATGAAATCTATTGCACAGTATAAAATCCCAGATTCTCCTCCTTGGACCCTTAAAACTGCCGAGTTTCGCTTTGATCTCACTTCTGATAAAAAGTCTATTACAGACAGGAGCCAGTTTCAAACAAAATATCATGAAATCAGGGAATTTTATTCTGACTTCAAAGCCATATACACAGATGGTTCAAAAGCTGGTGACACTGTTGCGTCAGCAGCAATCTTTGGGAATAAAAATCGGAAATGTAGACTTCCAAACAAGTCCTCAATTTTCTCTGCCGAACTGAAGGCCATAGATCTCGCTCTAGATCTTGCAGTGGAATCACACTATGTTCAATATATCATTTTCTCTGATTCCTTGTCTGTTTTACAGGCTTTGTATTATGAAAAGTTTGAAAATCCTATTGTTTGTACTTTGCTTGAAAGGATTTCTTCCCTTTCAGAAATAAATACATTTGTGTTCTGCTGGCTTCCGAGTCATATGGGAATAAAAGGAAATGAAATGGCTGATCAGAATGCAAAGCTGGCTTTGTCATTATCAATTTCTAGGATTAAAGTGTGTTATACCGATTTTAAATCTACAATTCTTACCTTAATTCAATCCTCTTGGCAGGCCCAATGGGATGGTGAAATTTTTAACAAACTTCATTCGGTCAAACCAACACTTGGCGAATGGTGCCCAATTTACAGGCCTATTCGTCGAGAAGAAGTCATTCTTGCCCGTCTCAGGATTGGTCATTCTCGAATATCACATTCATGGCTGTTGTCACGAGATGATGCACCAGAATGTATCCCATGCAATACTCTATACACGGTGGAGCATATCTTAATACACTGTGTTGACCTTCAACCAATCCGGTTGCAGTACTACAATGTGGACAACATTAAAACACTCTTCGACTCTATCAGAGTAGAGTCCATCATATCATTTATCAAGGCAATAGGAATTTATAATAAGCTGTGATATCAATTGTTAATCATGCCTTTGTAGTAATCATTCATTCATATATTACCTGTAATTAATCTTACGTCTTTATAACTTCTTAGTATTAATTTTTACGTAATGCATATACTTATATAGAATTTTATTTCATACACTCGACAATAAACATAACTTTAATGCGCGCTACATGACCTTAGATGTCGATGCGCCGTAAAACACCATTCATTCATTCATTCATTCATTCTACATTACTTTAGTTCAGAAATAAATACATTTGTGTTCATGCTAGAACTTCCCCAGTCACCACTTTGTGAACTAACACTTACTGAGTTCGAGTCCATCAGCACGTATTGGTGTCTTAGGCTAGACCACATTGAGTTCGAGCATCAAAGCAACGTTCTTGTGTCTTTATGCTAAACTACAGTTCGAGCCCCCAACAAACAACAAAACAACAAACACCCAGTCAAAGAATTATGGTGTTTTATCTGACACTTTGAGTTCGACCAGCCACAGCCACCCCCCAGCTGGGCAGGGGTTAGAATATCCCAGCTGTCGCACTACAGAGGGGTACAACCCCCCCAATGTGCCTGCCTGTTTGCCGTGGGCGGAGACCTGTGTCGCCTGATGAGAGGATCCTGGTGGTTGAGTAGAATCAGTGTTGGCAAATAATACCCTGTTTCCACAACACACCACTTCGGCCTTAAGTTGGGTTAAACGGGAGGTCAGGAAAGCCCGTCCTTGATCAATCGGCTGGTCATGCCGAGCCCTAGGGCATCGTTAATCTTAAACACATATTTCAAAATTTATCTTGAAAACAAATATTGATTCTCTAAATATTTATACTCTTTCATTGTCTTCTTTTTGATGCCCTAGAAGGCGGTGGCTCATGGGCTAATCGGGTGAAAGTTTGATGTTTGATTGACTTTTGTAACCTCCCAAGGATAGTCTAAACTTGGTAGGACCTTCTGTGGGAATACACTTGTCCAGTCTAGTCCTTTCATTCTGAGTATATCATTGATGTATCCCTGTCATGATCTGTGATGGATTTCCCCAGATCATGTCCCCTTGTTGGGCTCTGAGACGGGTGGGGAGCATTGACGATGAACTATATATTACTATTATGAGTTCCACTAAAAAAAAGCCAAGCGTGCACTAAGTGAATCTGATGATGATTCTGTTGAACAACAGAGAGTGAACTTCCCTCGCTTCATTCTCATTGAGGCGGTAGACAGTTCAAAACCTATCACAAAAATTTCCCCTTTCGTCATTGAAAAGCAAATGAAATCTATCCTAGGTACACCTAAATCTGTTAAAAGTCTTCGAAATGGAAGTCTTTTGGTTGAAATTACTTCAAAAGCTCAATCTCAGAATTTATTATCAACGAACACCTTCTTTGGACATTCTGTGAAGGTCAGTCCCCACAAATCTTTGAACTCATCCAAAGGTGTCATCAGGTGCAGGGAATTATCTTCCTGCTCTTTGGATGAGATCAAAGAAGGTT
>CM026389.1:61874994-61910262 GCA_014843695.1 Archivesica marissinica | reverse complement strand
ATTGACTTACATAAATTTGTTTGGCATCGTATCTTTTCTGTATTTCTGTGAAGATTGACTTACATAAATTTGTTTGGCATCGTATCTTTTCTGTATTTCTGTGAAGATTGACTTACATTAATTTGTTTGGCATCGTATCTTTTCTGTATTTCTGTGAAGATTGACTTACATAAATTTGTTTGGCATCGTATCTTTTCTGTATTTCTGTGAAGATTGACTTACATAAATTTGTTTGGCATCGTATCTTTTCTGTATTTTTGTGAAGATTGACTTACATAAATTTGTTTGGCATCAATATATTTTCTGTATTTCTGTGAAGATTGACTTACATAAATTTGTTTGGCATCGTATATTTTCTGTATTTCTGTGAAGATTGACTTACATAAATTTGTTTGGCATCGTATCTTTTCTGTATTTCTGTGAAGATTGACTTACATAAATTTGTTTGGCATCATATCTTTTCTGTTTCTGTGAAGATTGACTTACATAAATTGTTTGGCATCGTATATTTTCTGTATTTCTGTGAAGATTGACTTACATAAATTTGTTGGCATCGTATATTTTCTGTATTTCTGTGAAGATTGACTTACATAAATTTGTTTGGCATCGTATATTTTCTGTATTTCTGTGAAGATTGACTTACATAAATTTGTTTGGCATCGTATCTTTTCTGTATTTCTGTGAAGATTGACTTACATAAATTTGTTTGGCATCGTATCTTTTCTGTATTTCTGTGAAGATTGACTTACATAAATTTGTTTGGCATCGTATCTTTTCTGTATTTCTGTGAAGATTGACTTACATAAATTTGTTTGGCATCGTATCTTTTCTGTATTTCTGTGAAGATTGACTTACATAAATTTGTTTGGCATCGTATCTTTTCTGTATTTCTGTGAAGATTGACTTACATAAATTTGTTTGGCATCGTATCTTTTCTGTATTTCTGTGAAGATTGACTTACATAAATTTGTTTGGCATCGTATCTTTTCTGTATTTCTGTGAAGATTGACTTACATAAATTTGTTTGGCATCGTATCTTTTCTGTATTTCTGTGAAGATTGACTTACATAAATTTGTTTGGCATCGTATCTTTTCTGTATTTCTGTGAAGATTGACTTACATAAATTTGTTTGGCATCGTATCTTTTCTGTATTTCTGTGAAGATTGACTTACATAAATTTGTTTGGCATCGTATCTTTTCTGTATTTCTGTGAAGATTGACTTACATAAATTTGTTTGGCATCGTATCTTTTCTGTAT
The DNA here is from genome assembly GCA_014843695.1 of Archivesica marissinica. Lineage (NCBI taxonomy): Eukaryota > Metazoa > Mollusca > Bivalvia > Venerida > Vesicomyidae > Archivesica > Archivesica marissinica. The sequence goes on along the minus strand of CM026389.1, from coordinate 61,909,003 downwards.
TTCTGTGAAGATTGACTTACATAAATTTGTTTGGCATCGTATCTTTTCTGTATTTCTGTGAAGATTGACTTACATAAATTTGTTTGGCATCGTATCTTTTCTGTATTTCTGTGAAGATTGACTTACATAAATTTGTTTGGCATCGTATCTTTTCTGTATTTCTGTGAAGATTGACTTACATAAATTTGTTTGGCATCGTATCTTTTCTGTATTTCTGTGAAGATTGACTTACATAAATTTGTTTGGCATCGTATCTTTTCTGTATTTCTGTGAAGATTGACTTACATAAATTTGTTTGGCATCGTATCTTTTCTGTATTTCTGTGAAGATTGACTTACATAAATTTGTTTGGCATCGTATCTTTTCTGTATTTCTGTGAAGATTGACTTACATAAATTTGTTTGGCATCGTATCTTTTCTGTATTTCTGTGAAGATTGACTTACATAAATTTGTTTGGCATCGTATCTTTTCTGTATTTCTGTGAAGATTGACTTACATAAATTTGTTTGGCATCGTATCTTTTCTGTATTTCTGTGAAGATTGACTTACATAAATTTGTTTGGCATCGTATCTTTTCTGTATTTCTGTGAAGATTGACTTACATAAATTTGTTTGGCATCGTATCTTTTCTGTATTTCTGTGAAGATTGACTTACATAAATTTGTTTGGCATCGTATCTTTTCTGTATTTCTGTGAAGATTGACTTACATAAATTTGTTTGGCATCGTATCTTTTCTGTATTTCTGTGAAGATTGACTTACATAAATTTGTTTGGCATCGTATCTTTTCTGTATTTCTGTGAAGATTGACTTACATAAATTTGTTTGGCATCGTATCTTTTCTGTATTTCTGTGATTTATTTTCTGTATTTCTGTGAAGATTGACTTACATAAATTTGTTTGGCATCGTATCTTTTCTGTATTTCTGTGAAGATTGACTTACATAAATTTGTTTGGCATCGTATCTTTTCTGTATTTCTGTGAAGATTGACTTACATAAATTTGTTTGGCATCGTATATTTTCTGTATTTCTGTGAAGATTGACTTACATAAATTTGTTTGGCATCGTATCTTTTCTGTATTTCTGTGAAGATTGACTTACATAAATTTGTTTGGCATCATATCTTTTCTGTATTTCTGTGAAGATTGACTTACATAAATTTGTTTGGCATCGTATATTTTCTGTATTTCTGTGAAGATTGACTTACATAAATTTGTTTGGCATCGTATCTTTTCTGTATTTCTGTGAAGATTGACTTACATAAATTTGTTTGGCATCGTATCTTTTCTGTATTTCTGTGAAGATTGACTTACATAAATTTGTTTGGCATCGTATCTTTTCTGTATTTCTGTGAAGATTGACTTACATAAATTTGTTTGGCATCGTATCTTTTCTGTATTTCTGTGAAGATTGACTTACATAAATTTGTTTGGCATCGTATCTTTTCTGTATTTCTGTGAAGATTGACTTACATAAATTTGTTTGGCATCGTATCTTTTCTGTATTTCTGTGAAGATTGACTTACATAAATTTGTTTGGCATCGTATATTTTCTGTATTTCTGTGAAGATTGACTTACATAAATTTGTTTGGCATCGTATATTTTCTGTATTTCTGTGAAGATTGACTTACATAAATTTGTTTGGCATCGTATATTTTCTGTATTTCTGTGAAGATTGACTTACATAAATTTGCTTAGACATCAATATATTTTCTGTATTTCTGTGAAGATTGACTTACATAAATTTGTTTGGCATCGTATCTTTTCTGTATTTCTGTGAAGATTGACTTACATAAATTTGTTTGGCATTATATCTTTTCTGTATTTCTGTGAAGATTGACTTACATAAATTTGTTTTGCATCGTATATTTTCTGTATTTCTGTGAAGATTGACTTACATAAATTTGCTTAGACATCAATATATTTCTGTATTTCTGTGAAGATTGACTTACATAAATTTGTTTGGCATCGTATCTTTTCTGTATTTCTGTGAAGATTGACTTACATAAATTTGTTTGGCATCAATATATTTTCTGTATTTCTGTGAAGATTGACTTACATAAATTTGTTTGGCATCGTATATTTTCTGTATTTCTGTGAAGATTGACTTACATAAATTTGTTTGGCATCGTATCTTTTCTGTATTTCTGTGAAGATTGACTTACATAAATTTGTTTGGCATCATATATTTTCTGTATTTCTGTGAAGATTGACTTACATAAATTTGCTTAGACATCAATATATTTTCTGTATTTCTGTGAAGATTGACTTACATAAATTTGTTTGGCATCGTATATTTTCTGTATTTCTGTGAAGATTGACTTACATAAATTTGTTTGGCATCGTATCTTTTCTGTATTTCTGTGAAGATTGACTTACATAAATTTGTTTGGCATCGTATCTTTTCTGTATTTCTGTGAAGATTGACTTACATAAATTTGTTTGGCATCGTATCTTTTCTGTATTTCTGTGAAGATTGACATACATTAATTTGTTTGGCATCGTATCTTTTCTGTATTTCTGTGAAGATTGACTTACATAAATGTGTTTGGCATCGTATATTTTCTGTATTTCTGTGAAGATTGACTTACATAAATTTGCTTAGACATCAATATATTTTCTGTATTTCTGTGAAGATTGACTTACATAAATTTGTTTGGCATCGTATCTTTTCTGTATTTCTGTGAAGATTGACTTACATAAATTTGTTAGGCATCGTATCTTTTCTGTATTTCTGTGAAGATTGACTAACATAAATTTGTTTGGCATCGTATCTTTTCTGTATTTCTGTGAAGATTGACTTACATAAATTTGTTTGGAATCGTATCTTTTCTGTATTTCTGTGAAGATTGACTTACATAAATTTGTTTGGCATCATATCTTTTCTGTATTTCTGTGAAGATTGACTTACATAAATTTGTTTGGCATCGTATCTTTTCTGTATTTCAGATTGACTTACATAAATTTGTTTGGCATCATATCTTTTCTGTATTTCTGTGAAGATTGACTTACATAAATTTGTTTGGCATCGTATCTTTTCTGTATTTCTGTGAAGATTGACTTACATAAATTTGTTTGGCATCGTATCTTTTCTGTATTTCTGTGAAGATTGACTTACATAAATTTATTAGGCATCGTATCTTTTCTGTATTTCTGTGAAGATTGACTAACATAAATTTGTTTGGCATCGTATCTTTTCTGTATTTCTGTGAAGATTGACTTACATAAATTTGTTTGGCATCGTATCTTTTCTGTATTTCTGTGAAGATTGACTTACATAAATTTGTTTGGCATCATATCTTTTCTGTATTTCTGTGAAGATTGACTTACATAAATTTGTTTGGCATCGTATCTTTTCTGTATTTCTGTGAAGATTGACTTACATAAATTTGCTTAGACATCAATATATTTTCTGTATTTCTGTGAAGATTGACTTACATAAATTTGTTTGGCATCGTATCTTTTCTGTATTTCTGTGAAGATTGACTTACATAAATTTGTTTGGCATCGTATCTTTTCTGTATTTCTGTGAAGATTGACTTACATAAATTTGTTTGGCATCGTATCTTTTCTGTATTTCTGTGAAGATTGACTTACATAAATTTGTTTGGCATCGTATCTTTTCTGTATTTCTGTGAAGATTGACTTACATAAATTTGTTTGGCATCGTATCTTTTCTGTATTTCTGTGAAGATTGACTTACATAAATTTGTTTGGCATCATATCTTTTCTGTATTTCTGTGAAGATTGACTTACATAAATTTGTTTGGCATCGTATCTTTTCTGTATTTCTGTGAAGATTGACTTACATAAATTTGCTTAGACATCAATATATTTTCTGTATTTCTGTGAAGATTGACTTACATAAATTTGTTTGGCATCGTATCTTTTCTGTATTTCTGTGAAGATTGACTTACATAAATTTGTTTGGCATCGTATCTTTTCTGTATTTCTGTGAAGATTGACTTACATAAATTTGTTTGGCATCGTATATTTTCTGTATTTCTGTGAAGATTGACTTACATAAATTTGTTTGGCATCGTATCTTTTCTGTATTTCTGTGAAGATTGACTGACATAAATTTGTTTGGCATCATATCTTTTCTGTACTTCTGTGAAGATTGACTTACATAAATTTGTTTGGCATCGTATATTTTCTGTATTTCTGTGAAGATTGACTTACATAAATTTGCTTAGACATCAATATATTTTCTGTATTTCTGTGAAGATTGACTTACATAAATTTGTTTGGCATCGTATCTTTTCTGTATTTCTGTGAAGATTGACTTACATAAATTTGTTTGGCATCGTATATTTTCTGTATTTCTGTGAAGATTGACTTACATAAATTTGTTTGGCATCGTATCTTTTCTGTATTTCTGTGAAGATTGACTTACATAAATTTGTTTGGCATCATATCTTTTCTGTATTTCTGTGAAGATTGACTTACATAAATTTGTTTGGCATCGTATATTTTCTGTATTTCTGTGAAGATTGACTTACATAAATTTGCTTAGACATCAATATATTTTCTGTATTTCTGTGAAGATTGACTTACATAAATTTGTTTGGCATCGTATATTTTCTGTATTTTTGTGAAGATTGACTTACATAAATTTGTTTGGCATCGTATCTTTTCTGTATTTCTGTGAAGATTGACTTACATAAATTTGTTAGGCATCGTATCTTTTCTGTATTTCTGTGAAGATTGACTTACATAAATTTGTTTGGCATCATATCTTTTCTGTATTTCTGTGAAGATTGACTTACATAAATTTGTTTGACCTCGTATCTTTTCTGTATTTCTGACAGGATAGCATCTTCTCTATCAGACGTCCCTGTGACCAAGTTGTCATTATCCATACAAGCAACAAGATCACCCTGAAATAAATACAAATCTGGTTACCAGACGCGAAACAAACAATTATGTATGGTAAAACTTGTTTAATATGAATAAGGCAAAGCCTCAAAGCCAGCTCAATCATAGATCCATAGCATAGCTCAATCATAGATCCATAGCATAGCTCAATCATAGATCCATAGCATAGCTCAATCATAGATCCATAGCATAGCTCAATCATAGATCCATAGCATAGCTCAATCATAGATCCACAGCATGGCTCAATCATAGATCCCTAGCATAGCTCAATCATAGATCCATAGCATAGCTCAATCATAGAGCCATAGCATAGCTCAATCATAGATCCATAGCATAGCTCAATCATAGATCCATAGCATAGCTCAATCATAGATCCATAGCATAGTTCAATCATAGATCCATAGCATAGCTCAAACATATATCCATAGCATAGCTCAAACATATATCTATAGCATAGCTCAATCATAGATCCATAGCATAGCTCAATCATAGATCCATAGCATAGCTCAATCATAGATCCATAGCATAGCTCAATCATAGATCCATAGCATAGTTCAATCATAGATCCATAGCATAGCTCAAACATATATCCATAGCATAGCTCAAACATATATCTATAGCATAGCTCAATCATAGATCCATAGCATAGCTCAATCATAGATCCATAGCATAGCTCAATCATAGATCCATAGCATAGCTCAATCATAGATCCATAGCATAGTTCAATCATAGATCCATAGCATAGCTCAAACATATATCCATAGCATAGCTCAAACATATATCTATAGCATAGCTCAATCATAGATCCATAGCATAGCTCAATCATAGATCCATAGCATAGCTCAATCATAGATCCATAGCATAGCTCAATCATAGATCCATAGCATAGTTCAATCATAGATCCATAGCATAGCTCAATGATAGATCCATAGCATAGCTCAATCATAGATCCATATCATAGCTCAATCATAGATACATAGCATAGCTCAATCATAGATCCGTATAATAGCTCAATCATAGATCCATAGCATAGCTCAATCATATATTCATAGCATAGCTCAATCATAGATCAATAGCATAGCTCAATCATAGATCCATAGCATAGCTCAAACATAGATCAATAGCATAGCTCAATCATAGATCCATATCATAGTCCAATCATAGATCCATAGCATAGCTCAATCATAGATCAATAGCATAGCTCAATCATAGATCCATAGCATAGCTCAATCATAGATCCATAGCATAGCTCAATCATAGATCCATAGCATAGCTCAATCATAGATCCATAGCATAGCTCAATCATAGATCCATAGCATAGCTCAATCATAGGTCCATAGCATAGCTCAATCATAGATCCATAGCATAGCTCAAACATATATCCATAGCATAGCTCACACATATATCCATAGCATAGCTCAATCATAGATCCATAGAATAGCTCAATCATGGATCCATAGCATAGCTCAATCATAGATCCATAACATAGCTCAAACATAGATCAATAGCATAGCTCAATCATAGATCCATATCATAGTTCAATCATAGATCCATAGCATAGCTCAATCATAGATCCATAGCATAGCTCAATCATAGATCCATAGCATAGCTCAATCATAGATCCATAGCATAGCTCAATCATAGATCCATAGCATAGCTCAATCATAGATCCATAGCATAGCTCAATTATAGATCCATAGCATAGCTCAATGATAGATCCATAGCATAGCTCAATCATAGATCCATATCATAGCTCAATCATAGATACATAGCATAGCTCAATCATAGATCCGTATAATAGCTCAATCATAGATCCATAGCATAGCTCAATCATAGATCCATAGCATAGCTCAATCATAGATCAATAGCATAGCTCAATCATAGATCCATAGCATAGCTCAATCCGGATGATTGACTCCACAGCTGGAGCTAATAGAACCAATTTCTCCTGTATAAACATGTATGTAAAAAGATATGACTTACAAACAGATGGATCTGTAGGTAAGTGGTTAACACGCTGGACTGGTAATCCAGGTGCGATCACCTGTCTCACCCTAATAAAATTAACAGTCTATCAGATGGGACATTAAACCAAGGTATTGTGTCGGTGCTTTACACTGTGCACGTAAAAGAACCAGAGGAGTGGGTCTCTATCTGTATCATTATCCTCCAAAATTCTACAATGACTAATCTCTTCAGGAGGTGTCACTCATATGGGCAACCGGTAGCGACAATAAATAAACGTAAAACACACATGACTTTCAATGTGATACTGTTACTGCTGCTGTTACTATTTCTACTGTGCAATACAGCAACGTTTATGACACTGTACATATTTTTATTATAAAAATTAAACCAGAATTATGAAATCCTTGAAAAGATTTTGTAGTATGAGTATAGTTCCTAATACAGTGTTTATGTTGGTTGACACATGGTGTTTATGGCAGTTGACAGTATGTTTATAAGAGTTGACACTGTTGGTTGACACATGGTGTTTATGGCAGTTGACAGTATGTTTATAAGAGTTGACACTGTCCATTGACACCTGGTGTTTATGGCAGTTGACAGTATGTTTATAAGAGTTGACACTGTTGGTTGACACATGGTGTTTATGGCAGTTGACAGTATGTTTATAAGAGTTGACACTGTCAGTTGACACATGGTGTTTATGGCAGTTGACAGTATGTTTTTAAGAGTTGACACTGTTGTTTGACACATGGTGTTTATGGCAGTTGACAGTATGTTTATAAGAGTTGACACTGTCCGTTAACACCTGATGTTTATGGCAGTTGACAGTATGTTTATAAGAGTTGACACTGTCCATTGACACATGGTGTTTATGGCAGTTGACAGTATGTTTATAAGAGTTGACACTGTCCATTGACACATGATGTTTATGGCAGTTGACAATATGTTTATAAGAGTTGACACTGTCCGTTGACACATGGTGTTTATGGCAGTTGACAGTATGTTTATAAGAGTTGACACTGTCCATTGACACATGGTGTTTATGGCAGTTGACAGTATGTTTATAAGAGTTGACACTGTTGGTTGACACATGGTGTTTATGGCAGTTGACAGTATGTCTATAAGAGTTGACACTGTCCGTTGACACATGGTGTTTATGGCAGTTGACAGTATGTTTATAAGAGTTGACACTGTCCATTGACACATGGTGTTTATGGCAGTTGACAGTATGTTTATAAGAGTTGACACTGTCTGTTGACACATGGTGTTTATGGCAGTTGACAGTATGTTTATAAGAGTTGACACTGTTGGTTGACACATGGTGTTTATGGCAGTTGACAGTATGTTTATAAGAGTTGACACTGTCCGTTGACACATGGTGTTTATGGCAGTTGACAGTATGTTTATAAGAGTTGACACTGTCCGTTGACACATGGTGTTTATGGCAGTTGACAGTATGTTTATAAGAGTTGACACTGTCAGTTGACACATGGTGTTTATGGCAGTTGACAGTATGTTTATAAGAGTTGACACTGTTGGTTGACACATGGTGTTTATGGCAGTTGACAGTATGTTTATAAGAGTTGACACTGTTGGTTGACACATGGTGTTTATGGCAGTTGACAGTATGTTTATAAGAGTTGACACTGTCCATTGACACATGGTGTTTATGGCAGTTGACAGTATGTTTATAAGAGTTGACACTGTCCATTGACACATGGTGTTTATGGCAGTTGACAGTATGTTTATAAGAGTTGACACTGTCCATTGACACATGGTGTTTATGGCAGTTGACAATATGTTTATAAAAGTTGACACTGTCCGTTGACACATGGTGTTTATGGCAGTTGACAGTATGTTTATAAGAGTTGACACTGTCCATTGACACATGGTGTTTATGGCAGTTGACGGTATGTTTATAAGAGTTGACACTGTCAGTTGACACATGGTGTTTATGGCAGTTGACAGTATGTTTTTAAGAGTTGACACTGTTGTTTGACACATGGTATTTATGGCAGTTGACAGTATGTTTATAAGAGTTGACACTGTCGGTTGACACATGGTGTTTATGGCAGTTGACAGTATGTTTTTAAGAGTTGACACTGTTGTTTGACACATGGTGTTTATGGCAGTTGACAGTATGTTTATAAGAGTTGACACTGTCCTTTGACACATGGTGTTTATGGCAGTTGACAGTATGTTTATAAGAGTTGACACGTTGACACATGCTGTTTATGACAGTTGACAGTATGTTTATAAGAGTTGACACGTTGACACATGCTGTTTATGACAGTTGACAGTATGTTTATAAGAGTTAACACTGTCTGTTGACACATGGTGTTTATGGCAGTTGACAGTATGTTTATAAGAGTTGACACATGATGTTTATGACAGTTGACAGTATGTTTATAAGAGTTGACACTGTCCGTTGACACATGGTGTTTATGGCAGTTGACAGTATGTTTATAAGAGTTGACACTATCGGTTGACACATGGTGTTCATGGCAGTTGACAGTATGTTTATAAGAGTTGACACTGTCCGTTGACACATGGTGTTTATGGCAGTTGACAGTATGTTTATAAGAGTTGACACTGTCCGTTGACACATGGTGTTTATGGCAGTTGACAGTATGTTTATAAGAGTTGACACTGTCCGTTGACTCATGGTGTTTATGGCAGCTGACAGTATGTTTATAAGAGTTGACACTGTTGGTTGACACATGATGTTTATGGCAGTTGACAGTATGTTTATAAGAGTTGACACGTTGACACATGGTGTCTATGGCAGTTGACAGTATGTTTATAAGAGTTGACACTATCGGTTGACACATGGTGTTTATGGCAGTTGCATTTTGCTTATAGGAGTTGACACTGCGTTTATGGAAGCTGGGACATACATCAAGGTTGACACACTGCATTAATGGCATTCAATATACTGTTTAGGTTGACACATTACTTATACGTGAGTTTGACACACTGCTAATAAAGGTCGACACATTACTTATACTAGAGTTTGACACACTCCTAATAAAGGGTGACACATTACTTATATGAGAGTTTGACACACTGCTAATAAAGGGTGACACATTACTTATACGAGAGTTTGACACACTGCTAATAAAGGTCAACACATTACTTATATGAGAGTTTGACACACTGCTAATAAAGGTCGACACATTACTTATATGAGAGTTTGACACACTGCTAATAAAGATTGACACATTACTTATATGAGAGTTTGACACACTGCTAATAAAGGGTGACACATTACTTATACGAGAGTTTGACACACTGCTAATAAAGGGTGACACATTACTTATACGCGAGTTTGACACACTGCTAATAAAGGTCGACACATTACTTATATGAGAGTTTGACACACTGCTAATAAAGATTGACACATTACTTATACGAGAGTTTGACACACTCCTAATAAAGGTTGACGCATTACTTATACGTGAGTTTGACACACTGCTAATAAAGGCCAACACATTACTTATATGAGAGTTTGACACACTGCTAATAAAGGTCGACACATTACTTATATGAGAGTTTGACACACTGCTAATAAAGGGTGACACATTACTTATACGAGAGTTTGACACACTGCTAATAAAGGGTGACACATTACTTATACGCGAGTTTGACACACTGCTAATAAAGGTCGACACATTACTTATATGAGAGTTTGACACACTGCTAATAAAGATTGACACATTACTTATACGAGAGTTTGACACACTCCTAATAAAGGTTGACGCATTACTTATACGTGAGTTTGACACACTGCTAATAAAGGCCGACACATTACTTATATGAGAGTTTGACACACTGCTAATAAAGGTCGACACATTACTTATATGAGAGTTTGACACACTGCTAATAAAGGGTGACACATTACTTATACGCGAGTTTGACACACTGCTAATAAAGGCCGACACATTACTTATATGAGAGTTTGACACACTGCTAATAAAGGTCGCCACATTACTTATATGAGAGTTTGACACACTGCTAATAAAGATTGACACATTACTTATACGAGAGTTTGACACATTCCTAATAAAGGTTGACACATTACTTATATGAGAGTTTGACACACTGCTAATAAAGGTCGACACATTACTTATATGAGAGTTTGACACACTCCTGATAAAGGTTGACACATTACTTATACAAGAGTTTGACACACTGCTAATAAAGGCCGACACATTACATATACGTGAATTTGACACACTGCTAATAAAGGCCGACACATTACTTATATGAGAGTTTGACACACTGCTAATAAAGGTCGACACATTACTTATATGAGAGTTTGACACACTGCTAATAAAGGTCGACACATTACTTATATGAGAGTTTGACACACTGCTAATAAAGATTGACACATTACTTATACGAGAGTTTGACACACTCCTAATAAAGGTTGACACATTACTTATACGAGAGTTTGACACACTGCTAATAAAGGTCGACACATTACTTATATGAGAGTTTGACACACTGCTAATAAAGGTCGACACATTACTTATATGAGAGTTTGACACACTGCTAATAAAGATTGACACATTACTTATACGAGAGTTTGACACATTCCTAATAAAGGTTGACACATTACTTATATGAGAGTTTGACACACTGCTAATAAAGGTCGACACATTACTTATATGAGAGTTTGACACACTCCTGATAAAGGTTGACACATTACTTATACAAGAGTTTGACACACTGCTAATAAAGGCCGACACATTACTTATACGTGAATTTGACACACTGCTAATAAAGGCCGACACATTACTTATATGAGAGTTTGACACACTGCTAATAAAGGTCGACACATTACTTATATGAGAGTTTGACACACTGCTAATAAAGGCCGACACATTACTTATACGTGAGTTTGACACACTGCTAATAAAGGCCGACACATTACTTATATGAGAGTTTGACACACTCCTAATAAAGGCCGACACATTACTTATACGTGAGTTTGACACACTGCTAATAAAGGTCGACAATTTGTGTATATGGGGTTGATACATATATATGGGGTTTATGGCGGTATATATATACTGTCTAAGGCAGCCGACATACTGTTTATGAAAGCTAGTACAATGATGATGAAAGTTAAACCTGTTGTTTGCCTCCTGATGTCCAGATTGCTGATGATATATAGTCCTCCTCCTCCTCGTCCTCCTCCTCATTCCTTCCATCATCAGTCTCCATAGAGGGTGCACCTGTCAAACAAACATATAATGTAAAACACAATAATTTTCAATTAATTGGCTTTGAATTCGCACATCCGTGATGCATCGCGAAATATAAAATCGGGAAGTAGATTTGCCGTAAATCGGTTATCTCGATATATCCTCACAGTACTCATCATTATATTAATACACTTGCGATTATGGCAGTCATTAAACCAAATAAGTACATATATTGATAATCTGAGTGACATCGCACTAAACCAAATAAGTACATATATTGATAATCTGAGTGACATCACATTAAACCAAATAAGTACATATATTGATAATCTGAGTGACATCGCATTGTTGGCAAAGTATTTGCTCGGGTTATTCTCGCAAGACTGCAGGTGGTAGCAGAGCGGATATACCCAGAATCCCAGTGTGGTTTCTGATCTGGCCGATTCACAGTCGACATGATCTTTTCAGTTAGGCAACTCCAGGAAAAGTGTAGGGAGCAACAACAGCCACTGTACCTCGCATTCGTGGACCTAACAAAGGCGTTCGACCTGGTCAGTCGCTGTGGACTTTTCAAACTGCTACACAAGATTGCGAGAGGTTTGATGCCCAACATGTCTACATCCTTGTGAGGGGTTTGATGCCCAACATGTCTACATCCTTGTGAAGGGTTTGATGCCCAAAATGTCTACATCCTTGCGAGGGGTTTGATGCGCAACATGTCTACATCCTTGTGAGGGGTTTGATGCGCAACATGTCTACATCCTTGTGAGGGGTTTGATGCCCAACATGTCTACATCCTTGTGAAGGGTTTGATGCCCAACATGTCTACATCCTTGTGAAGGGTTTGATGCCCAACATGTCTACATCCTTGTGAAGGGTTTGATGCCCAACATGTCTACATCCTTGTGAGGGGTTTGATGCCCAACATGTCTACATCCTTGTGAGGGTTTGATGCCCAACATGTCTACATCCTTGTGAAGGGTTTGATGCCCAACATGTCTACATCCTTGTGAGGGGTTTGATGCGCAACATGTCTACATCCTTGTGAGGGGTTTGATGCCCAACATGTCTACATCCTTGCGAGGGGTTTGATGCGCAACATGTCTACATCCTTGTGAGGGGTTTGATGCGCAACATGTCTACATCCTTGTGAGGGGTTTGATGCCCAACATGTCTACATCCTTGTGAAGGGTTTGATGCCCAACATGTCTACATCCTTGCGAGGGGTTTGATGCGCAACATGTCTACATCCTTGTGAGGGGTTTGATGCGCAACATGTCTACATCCTTGTGAGGGGTTTGATGCCCAACATGTCTACATCCTTGTGAAGGGTTTGATGCCCAACATGTCTACATCCTTGCGAGGGGTTTGATGCGCAACATGTCTACATCCTTGTGAGGGGTTTGATGCGCAACATGTCTACATCCTTGTGAGGGGTTTGATGCCCAACATGTCTACATCCTTGTGAAGGGTTTGATGCCCAACATGTCTACATCCTTGCGAGGGGTTTGATGCGCAACATGTCTACATCCTTGTGAGGGGTTTGATGCGCAACATGTCTACATCCTTGTGAGGGGTTTGATGCCCAACATGTCTACATCCTTGTGAGGGGTTTGATGTGCAACATGTCTACATCCCTGCGAGGGGTTTGATGCGCAACATTTCTACATCCCCGAGAGGGGTTTGATGCTCAACATGTCTACAAATCTTCCTTATCTTCCTAAATCTTCCTTAGGGTCCTCACATCTTCCTTAGGGCCCTCTAATCTTCCTTATCTTCCTAAATCTTCCTTATCTTCCTAAATCTTCCTTAGGGTCCTCAAATCTTCCTTAGGGCCCTCTAATCTTCCTTATCTTCCTAAATCTTCCTTAGGGTCCTCAAATCTTCCTTAGGGCTCTCACATCTTCCTTAGGGCTCTCAAATCTTCCTTAGGGCCTTCAAATCTTCCTTATCTTCCTAAATCTTCCTTATCTTCCTAAATCTTCCTTAGGGCCCTCTAATCTTCCTTATCTTCCTAAATCTTCCTTAGGGCCCTCAAATCTTCCTTAGGGCCCTCAAATCTTCCTTAGGGCTCTCAAATCTTCCTTAGGGCCTTCAAATCTTCCTTAGGGCTCTCAAATCTTCCTTGGGGATGCAAAATCTTGTCTCTAGAGTAGTGCTCATAATGCCTCCCCTCACAAGCTACTAAAATAGCAAGACATACCGCTGCTGAAATCTGCTATGGCCTCGTACATCTGTTTGGCCTCACGTAACTCGTCCTCCTTGGATATGCACAAATGCTTTGTACGACTGAAAATAAAAGAAGCGTATTGAGAGAATTATAAGAGAGGAAAATAGAGGATTGTATGAATTGAGAGGATTGTATGGATTGAGAGGATTGTATGGATTGAGAGGATTGTATGGATTAAGATAATTGTATGGATTGAGAGGATTGTGTGGATTGAGCGGATTGTATCGATTGAGAGCATTGCATGGATGGGGAGGATTGAGAGGATTGTATGGATTGAGAGGATTGTGTGGATTGAGAGGATTGTATGGATTGAGAGCATTGCATGGATGGGGAGGATTGTATGGATTGTGTGGATTGAGAGGATTGTATTGATTGTATGGATTGAGAGGATTGAGAGCATTGCATGGATGGGGAGGATTGTATGGATTGAGAGGATTGTATGGATTGCTGGGATTGTATGGATTGAGAGTATTGTATAGATTGAGAGGAGTGTATGGATTGAGAGGATTGTATGGATTGAGAGGATTGATGGGATTGTATGGATTGAGAGGAGTGTATGGATTGAGATGATTGTATGGATTGAGGGGATTATATGGATTGAGAGGATTGATGGGATTGTATGGATTGAGAGGAGTGTATGGATTGAGGGGATTATATGGATTGAGAGGATTGTATGGATTGAGAGGATTGATGGGATTGTATGGATTGAGAGGAGTGTATGGATTGAGAGGATTGTATGGATTGAGAGGATTGATGGGATTGTATGGATTGAGAGGAGTGTATGGATTGAGAGGATTGTATGGATTGAGATGATTGTATGGATTGAGAGGATTGTATGGATTGAGAGGATTGTATGGATTGATGGGATTGTATGGATTGAGAGGATTGTATGGATTGAGAGGAGTGTATGGATTGAGAGGATTGTATGGATTGAGAGGAGTGTATGGATTGAGAGGATTGTATGGATTAATGGGATTGTATGGATTGATGGGATTGTATGGATTGAGAGGATTGATGAGATTGAGAGGATTGATGGGATTGAGAGGATTGTATAGATTGAGAGGAGTGTATGGATTGATGGGATTATATGGATTGAGAGGATTGTATGGATTGAGAGGATTGAGAGGATTGTATGGATTGAGGGGATTGTATGGATTGAGAGGATTGTATGGATTGAGAAGATTGCATGGATTGAGAGGATTGTATGGATTGAGAGGAGTGTATGGATTGAGAGGATTGTATATATATTGAGAGGAGTGTATGGATTGATGGGATTGTATGGATTGAGAGGATAGTATAGATTGAGAGGAGTGTATGGATTGAGAGGATTGTATGGAGTGAGAGGATTGTATATATATTGAGAGGAGTGTATGGATTGAGAGGATTGTATGGATTGAGAAGATTGTATGGATTGAGAAGATTGCATGGATTGAGAAGATTGCATGGATTGAGAGGATTGATGGGATTGATGGGATTGAGAGGATTGGTGGGATTGAGAGGATTGTATAGATTGAGAGGAGTGTATGGATTGAGAGGATTGTCTGGATTGAGAGGATTGTCTGGATTGAGAGGATTGTATGGATTGAGAGGACTGTATGGATTGAGAGAGTACCAGTACTTAGTTGGACACAAATCAATCTTTGGATACAAATTTAGAGGGCAATACCTCTGGAGGAACCACAGGAATTGGGACTATATACCGGTACAAGGCTTATTCTAGGTCAGAATTGTTGGGAAAAGTGAGAAAGGGTGTGATTGTGTCCTTAAAGTTATGGTGTTATTTAATAAATAACAAAATAGGGTTAAAGTACACAGTAGGAGCATTAGGTGGAGGAAGACCCCAGGTGCCCCTTCAAACAGTATTTCAAGCATTGGCAGGCATCCGGGTAGAACCACCAACCTTCAGCAAGCCAGCTGGATAGCTTCTGCACATGAAATAATACGACACCACAAGTGGGATTCAAGCCTACAGCTGTGAGGGGCTGTGAGGGGCTGTGAGGGGCTGTGAGGGGCTGTGAGGGGCTGTGAGGGGCTGTGAGGGGCTGTGAGGGGCTGTGAGGGGCTGTGAGGGGCTGTGATTTGAAGTACACGACCTTATTGACTCGGCCAAAGTGACCTCGGATATATATTTGAACCAAATTAAATTCCATCTGTCCAGTTTAAAGATATTGCTTCATAACTTACAGTTTTCTCTAGCTTTTAATCCAATCAAAGTGCCAGGATTTCATTAAATGTTTAATCCAATCAAAGTGCCAGGATTTCATTAAATTTTTAATCCAATCAAAGTGCTAGGATTTCATTACATTTTTAATCCAATCAAAGTGCCAGGATTTCATGAAATTTTTAATCCAATCAAAGGTGGAAGTCGTGATAACGCAGTGGATGCGCGTTCGCTTCAGGTGCGATAGGTCCGGAGTTCGAGCCCCGCTGGAGCAGTTACGATTGTGCCCTTAGGCAAGGCATTTAAATTCCACATTGCCTCTTCGCTCTCCTTCATGGCGATGGATTCCATCAGGAATGAGGTCTAGAGAGTGATTAATATAAGTTGAAAGAACTTGTTTTGCAA
Organism: Archivesica marissinica; assembly: GCA_014843695.1. Classification (NCBI taxonomy): domain Eukaryota; kingdom Metazoa; phylum Mollusca; class Bivalvia; order Venerida; family Vesicomyidae; genus Archivesica; species Archivesica marissinica. The sequence goes on along the minus strand of CM026389.1, from coordinate 61,892,150 downwards.
TCGAGCTAAAATAAATTTGTATAAACTAATCCAACCAAATTGCCAGGATTTCATTAAATTTTAATCCAATCAAAGCGCCAGGATTTCATGAAAAAAGGTTGACATGATTTGCATGCTGTAATATATCCCCTTACACATACTTTGCATATAATCTAAAATTAGTACCAATAATTTACCATCGCTTCTCAGTTATACGGCACACATTTTACCTCTTGCTTTTTGCCTAAAAGTTAGGAACACGTCTTACAAGCGCAACATGGAAACCATCGAAACGGTGACGATTTGAACACAAATTATCCTAGATTTATACCCAAAATATGTCTTAAACTACAAGTCTGGTGTTGTAAAGGTTGTGAAAGCCTTTGAAATACTGTGCCAGCACAGAAACCTTAACCCAAACATTGGAATTAAGTCCAACAACAGTTTCAAACCAATTTTTGAGTGAAATGTTGACTGCAGTGTGTTCGTAAAATCTGTCGTTTTGAGAATCAGATGTAGGTCGTGCATCTAATAAGCGGCCTTATAATCAGGTAAATAAGGTAAAACTTACACAGTTTTACTGTTGATCCGGACAACAAGTTGTGCAGCTGGTTCCTGTTCATCAATACATATGTCTTGAATTTCAGTATACATGGCATCAGTATCTGGGATATCATCCGTATCTCCACTGACCTCCATATAAACCGGAAGCTCTTCTTGCTTAGTCTTCTGCTAGAAACGTAAAACATAATGTTCATGTGGGTGACTGAAATCTTACAGTTGCTATACAGTTAGATATGGTGTCTATGCAGTTTTGTATGGTTTCTATGCAGTTTGGTATGGTTTCTATGCAGTTTGGTATGGTTTCTATACAGATTGTTATGGTTTCTATGCAGTTTGATATGGGTTCTATACCATTTGATATGGTTTCTATGCTGTCTGATATGGTTTCTATGCAGTTTGGTATGGTTTCTATACAGATCGCTATGGTTTCTATGCAGTTTGATATGGGTTCTATACCATTTGATATGATTTCTATGCAGTAAGATATGGTTTCTATGCAGTCTGATATGGTTTCTATGCAGTTAGATATGGTTTCTATGCAGTTTGATATGGGTTCTATACCATTTGATATGGTTTCTATGCAGTTAGATATGGTTTCTATGCAGTTTGATATGGGTTCTATACCATTTGATATGATTTCTATGCAGTAAGATATGGTTTCTATGCAGTCTGATATGGTTTCTATGCAGTTAGATATGGTTTCTGTTCAGCTAGATATGGTTTCTATTCAGTTAGATATTGTTTCTATGCAGCTAGATATGGTTTCTATGCAGTTAGATATGGTTTCTATTCAGTCTGACATGGTTTCTATGCAGTTAGATATTGTTTCTATGCAGTTAGATATTGTTTCTATGCAGTTAGATATGGTTTCTATGCAGTTAGATATGGTTTCTATGCAGTTAGATATTGTTTCTATGCAGTTAGATATGGTTTCTATGAAGTTAGATATGGCTTCTATTCAGTTAGATATGGTTTCTATGCAGTTAGATATTGTTTCTATGCAGCTAGATATGGTTTCTATTCAGTTAGATATGGTTTCTATGCAGCTAGATATGGTTTCTATGCAGTTAGATATGGTTTCTATTCAGTTAGATATTGTTTCTATGCAGTTAGATATTGTTTCTATGCAGTTAGATATGGTTTCTATTCAGTTAGATATGGTTTCTATGCAGTTAGATATGGTTTCTATGCAGTTAGATATTGTTTCTATGCAGCTAGATATGGTTTCTATGCAGTTAGATATGGTTTCTATGCAGTTAGATATGGTTTCTATGAGGTTAGATATGGTTTCTATGCAGTTTGATATAGTTTCTACATTGTACAAACTGTATAATATAGATATGTGTATTATATGCATTGTACATATTGCATACTATGGGGGGGGGGTTACAATAGCAAACATTATGTACAAATATGGCAACATCCTTTGTGTGCTGCTTGCATTTGTATTGACCATTAGTTATTTATAGTTCACATTGCACGAGTAATTAGATTTTGTGCAAGCACCAATACTACATGCTAGGAAGCTGGTAGCTGGTGATTGGTACACATATAGGATTATACACTAAGCATAGAGTCCAGTGGTAAACTATCAGATCTGAGATTGAGTCGTCCCCAGTTTTTGTTTTGTTTTTGGGTTTAAAGTAGCACCTACAGCTTAGGTCATATGGTGGAGGATGACATCGGGTGCATGGCGACTCTCCAGCTATTATTGGTGGAGGATGACACCGGGTGCATGGCGACTCTCCAGTTATTATTGGTGGAGGATGACACCGGGTGCATGGTGACTCTCCAGCTAGTATTGGTGGAGGAAGACCCCGGGTGCATGGCAACTCTCCAGCTAGTATTGGTGGAGGAAGACCCCGGGTGCATGGTGACTCTCCAGCTAGTATTGGTGGAGGATGACACGGGTGCATGGCGACTCTCCAGTTAGTATTGGTGGAGGAAGACCCCGGGTGCATGGTGACTCTCCAGCTAGTATTGGTGGAGGAAGACCCCGGGTGCATGGTGACTCTCCAGCTAGTATTGGTGGAGGAAGACCCCGGGTGCATGGTGACTCTCCAGCTAGTATTGGTGGAGGAAGACCCCGGGTGCATGGTGACTCTCCAGCTAGTATTGGTGGAGGAAGACCCCGGGTGCATGGTGACTCTCCAGCTAGTATTGGTGGAGGAAGACACCGGGTGCATGGTGACTCTCCAGCTAGTATTGGTGGAGGAAGACACGGGTGCATGGTGACTCTCCAGCTAGTATTGGTGGAGGATGACACCGGGTGCATGGTGACTCTCCAGCTAGTATTGGTGGAGGATGACACCGGGTGCATGGTGACTCTCCACTAGTATTGGTGAGGATGACACCGGAGCATGGTAACTCCCAGTTATTATTGGTGGAGGAAGACACCGGTGCATGGCGACTCTCCAGTTATTATTGGTGAGGATGACACCGGGTGCATGGCGACTCTCCAGTTATTATTGGTGGAGGATGACACGGGTGCATGGTGACTCTCCAGCTATTATTGGTGGAGGAAGACCCCGGGTGCATGGTGACTCTCAAGCTATTATTGGTGGAGGAAGACACCGGGTGCATGGTGACTCTCCAGCTATTATTGGTGGAGGAAGACCCCGGGTGCATGGTGACTCTCCAGCTATTATTGGTGGAGGAAGACCCCGGGTGCATGGTGACTCTCCAGCTAGTATTGGTGGAGGAAGACCCCGGGTGCATGGTGACTCTCCAGCTAGTATTGGTGGAGGAAGACCCCGGGTGCATGGTGACTCTCCAGCTAGTATTGGTGGAGGAAGACCCCGGGTGCATGGTGACTCTCCAGCTATTATTGGTGGAGGAAGACACCGGGTGCATGGCGACTCTCCAGTTATTATTGGTGGAGGAAGACACCGGGTGCATGGTGACTCTCCAGCTAGTATTGGTGGAGGATGACACCGGGTGCATGGTGACTCTCCAGCTATTATTGGTGGAGGAAGACACCGGATGCCGATGAGCCGTATTTCAGACATGGACGGGCACCCAGGTAGAACCACTGACCTTCAGCAATCTGTATATATGTAGATAGGTAAGCAAGCATGCTGTATATATGTAGATAGGTAAGCAAGCACGCTGTATATATGTAGATAGGTAAGCTAGAACGCTGTATATATGTAGATAGGTAAGCTAGCATGCTGTATATATGTAGATAGGTAAGCAAGCACGCTGTATATATGTAGATAGGTAAGCTAGCAATCTGTATATATGTAGATAGGTAAGCAAGCACGCTGTATATATGTAGATAGGTAAGCTAGCACGCTGTATATATGTAGATAGGTAAGCTAGCACGCTGTATATATGTAGATAGGTAAGCTAGCATGCTGTATATATGTAGATAGGTAAGCAAGCACGCTGTATATATGTAGATAGGTAAGCTAGCAATCTGTATATATGTAGATAGGTAAGCTAGCAATCTGTATATATGTAGATAGGTAAGCTAGCACGCTGTATATATGTAGATAGGTAAGCAAGCACGCTGTATATATGTAGATAGGTAAGCTAGCAATCTGTATATATGTAGATAGGTAAGCTAGCATGCTGTATATATGTAGATAGGTAAGCTAGCATGCTGTATATATGTAGATAGGTAAGCTAGCATGCTGTATATATGTAGATAGGTAAGCAAGCACGCTGTATATATGTAGATAGGTAAGCTAGCATGCTGTATATATGTAGATAGGTAAGCAAGCACGCTGTATATATGTAGATAGGTAAGCTAGCATGCTGTATATATGTAGATAGGTAAGCTAGCACGCTGTATATATGTAGATAGGTAAGCTAGCAATCTGTCTATATGTAGATAGGTAAGCAAGCACGCTGTATATATGTAGATAGGTAAGCTAGCACGCTGTATATATGTAGATAGGTAAGCTAGCAATCTGTATATATGTAGATAGGTAAGCAAGCACGCTGTATATATGTAGATAGGTAAGCTAGCACGCTGTATATATGTAGATAGGTAAGCTAGCAATCTGTATATATGTAGATAGGTAAGCAAGCACGCTGTATATATGTAGATAGGTAAGCTAGCATGCTGTATATATGTAGATAGGTAAGCTAGCAATCTGTATATATGTAGATAGGTAAGCAAGCACGCTGTATATATGTAGATAGGTAAGCTAGCATGCTGTATATATGTAGATAGGTAAGCTAGCATGTTTTGTGTGGTGGATCTGTATATATGTAGATAGGTAAGCAAGCACGCTGTATATATGTAGATAGGTAAGCTAGCACGCTGTATATATGTAGATAGGTAAGCTAGCAATCTGTATATATGTAGATAGGTAAGCAAGCACGCTGTATATATGTAGATAGGTAAGCTAGCACGCTGTATATATGTAGATAGGTAAGCTAGCACGCTGTATATATGTAGATAGGTAAGCTAGCAATCTGTATATATGTAGATAGGTAAGCTAGCATGCTGTATATATGTAGATAGGTAAGCTAGCAATCTGTCTATATGTAGATAGGTAAGCTAGCAATCTGTATATATGTAGATAGGTAAGCTAGCAATCTGTATATATGTAGATAGGTAAGCTAGCAATCTGTATATATGTAGATAGATAAGCTAGCAATCTGTATATATGTAGATAGGTAAGCTAGCACGCTGTATATATGTCGATAGGTAAGCTAGCATGCTGTATATATGTAGATAGGTAAGCTAGCAATCTGTATATATGTAGATAGGTAAGCTAGCATGCTGTATATATGTAGATAGGTAAGCTAGCAATCTGTATATATGTAGATAGGTAAGCTAGCAATCTGTAGATAGGTAAGCTAGCAATCTGTATATATGTAGATAGGTAAGCTAGCAATCTGTATATATGTAGATAGGTAAGCTAGCAATCTGTATATATGTAGATAGGTAAGCTAGCACGCTGTATATATGTAGATAGGTAAGCTAGCAATCTGTATATATGTAGATAGGTAAGCTAGCAATCTGTATATATGTAGATAGGTAAGCTAGCAATCTGTATATATGTAGATAGGTAAGCTAGCATGCTGTATATATGTAGATAGGTAAGCTAGCAATCTGTATATATGTAGATAAGTAAGCTAGCAATCTGTATATATGTAGATAGGTAAGCTAGCACGCTGTATATATGTAGATAGGTAAGCTAGCAATCTGTATATATGTAGATAGGTAAGCTAGCAATCTGTATATATGTAGATAGGTAAGCTAGCACGCTGTATATATGTAGATAGGTAAGCTAGCAATCTGTATATATGTAGATAGGTAAGCTAGCAATCTGTATATATGTAGATAGGTAAGCTAGCATGCTGTATATATGTAGATAGGTAAGCTAGCAATCTGTATATATGTAGATAGGTAAGCTAGCAATCTGTATATATGTAGATAGGTAAGCTAGCAATCTGTATATATGTAGATAGGTAAGCTAGCAATCTGTATATATGTAGATAGGTAAGCTAGCAATCTGTATATATGTAGATAGGTAAGCTAGCATGCTGTATATATGTAGATATGTAAGCTAGCATGCTGTATATATGTAGATATGTAAGCTAGCATGCTGTATATATGTAGATAGGTAAGCTAGCATGCTGTATATATGTAGATAGGTAAGCTAGCAATCTGTATATATGTAGATAGGTAAGCTAGCATGCTGTATATATGTAGATATGTAAGCTAGCATGCTGTATATATGTAGATATGTAAGCTAGCATGCTGTATATATGTAGATAGGTAAGCTAGCATGCTGTATATATGTAGATAGGTAAGCTAGCAATCTGTATATATGTAGATAGGTAAGCTAGCATGCTGTATATATGTAGATATGTAAGCTAGCATGCTGTATATATGTAGATATGTAAGCTAGCATGCTGTATATATGTAGATAGGTAAGCTAGCATGCTGTATATATGTAGATAGGTAAGCTAGCAATCTGTATATATGTAGATAGGTAAGCTAGCAATCTGTATATATGTAGATAGGTAAGCTAGCATGCTGTATATATGTAGATAGGTAAGCTAGCAATCTGTATATATGTAGATAGGTAAGCTAGCAATCTGTATATATGTAGATAGGTAAGCTAGCACGCTGTATATATGTAGATAGGTAAGCTAGCACGCTGTATATATGTAGATAGGTAAGCTAGCAATCTGTATATATGTAGATAGGTAAGCTAGCAATCTGTATATATGTAGATAGGTAAGCTAGCAATCTGTATATATGTAGATAGGTAAGCTAGCAATCTGTATATATGTAGATAGGTAAGCTAGCAATCTGTATATATGTAGATAGGTAAGCTAGCAATCTGTATATATGTAGATAGGTAAGCTAGCAATCTGTATATATGTAGATAGGTAAGCTAGCAATCTGTATATATGTAGATAGGTAAGCTAGCAATCTGTATATATGTAGATAGGTAAGCTAGCAATCTGTATATATGTAGATAGGTAAGCTAGCAATCTGTATATATGTAGATAGGTAAGCTAGCAATCTGTATATATGTAGATAGGTAAGCTAGCAATCTGTATATATGTAGATAGGTAAGCTAGCAATCTGTATATATGTAGATAGGTAAGCTAGCAATCTGTATATATGTAGATAGGTAAGCTAGCAATCTGTAGATATGTAGATAGGTAAGCTAGCAATCTGTATATATGTAGATAGGTAAGCTAGCAATCTGTATATATGTAGATAGGTAAGCTAGCACGCTGTATATATGTAGATAGGTAAGCTAGCATGCTGTATATATGTAGATAGGTAAGCTAGCAATCTGTATATATGTAGATAGGTAAGCTAGCAATCTGTATATATGTAGATAGGTAAGCTAGCAATCTGTATTTAATATATATGTAGATAGGTAAGCTAGCAATCTGTATTTAATATATATGTAGATAGGTAAGCTAGCAATCTGTATTTAATATATATGTAGATAGGTAAGCTAGCAATCTGTATTTAATATATATGTAGATAGGTAAGCTAGCAATCTGTATTTAATATATATGTAGATAGGTAAGCTAGCAATCTGTATTTAATATATATGTAGATAGGTAAGCTAGCAATCTGTATTTAATATATATGTAGATAGGTAAGCTAGCAATCTGTATTTAATATATATGTAGATAGGTAAGCTAGCAATCTGTATTTAATATATATGTAGATAGGTAAGCTAGCAATCTGTATTTAATATATATGTAGATAGGTAAGCTAGCAATCTGTATTTAATATATATGTAGATAGGTAAGCTAGCAATCTGTATTTAATATATATGTAGATAGGTAAGCTAGCAATCTGTATTTAATATATATGTAGATAGGTAAGCTAGCAATCTGTATTTATAGCAATCTGTATTTAATAAGACATGAAGTGAAGCATGTAACAACTCTGCTTAATCACGAAAAATTAGGAATGGCAACGAATGCTGAATTTGGCATTTGAATATTCGAATGATCTTCTGAATAAATATTTGCTACTTTTCTACCTTCTGTTTTGTACAATGACGCAGCACCATTTCCGATTGAAAATGGTGACATGGTAGAATTATATACCGGTACCTCTACTGTCAGCTTTAAGCATTTCTGACCACGCAAATAGCACATGCCATAACAATGCATTGAATGTCTAATATTTACATCACTATTGCATTGAATGTCTAATATTTACATCACTATTGCATTGAATGTCTAATATTTACATCACTATTGCATTTATATATTTACATCACTATTGCATTTATATATTTACATCACTATTGCATTTATATATTTACATCACTATTGCATTGAATGTCTAATATTTACATCACTATTGCATTGATATATTTACATCACTATTGCATTTACTTCGATGAACGTATGTGTCCTGATTGACAATGATGGTTGCTAACTAGTGATGTGCAATCGAAGATACGTCATGCACATTCACAGTGTTAGGCAGCGACCATCGTGAGTAAAGACGTGTCTTACAGTTTACGCTGTTCCAAGGATGATCTATTTACGATTTAAAATTTGAATATTCAAACAAATTTTGCAATCCGTACGAAATACAGAATACCGGTAATATGTGTCCGGTTAGCATAGTGGTTAGCACGCTCACCTCTCACGAAAGATGGTCCGGTGGTTGCCAGACTGGACAGGTGGTTTTTCTCACAGTACTCCAGTTTCCTCCCACACAAATGACCATAATTAATATAATATATATATAATTAATATAAGTTGCTAAAGCTTCATTATCATAATAAATTAAATGAAGTTTATAATTTACTCAATGTACTATTGAAATATACAAAAGGTCATCATTGGATTAGCCGCTGCTTTGTGCGCGACCCTGCCCCTTAAGTCTTTCTATAGAGACCCTTGACAGCCCCTTGTATACCTGTTTTCTCTCGTGCCTCATCAGCAATCCCCTAATCTCATCAGAACTTGTTAGAGCCGAAGGTTTATTGCCAAGTAAATCCGTAGCATTTGGATTCGCCTTTTGCTTCAACAGAATTTCAACTGAACGCCTCTACAAACAAAAATAGAACAGTTTTAATACAACGGTCATGGCAGTGAATGAACAGTGCCATATGACATGGTGGACAACACGTGAAAATAGGCACTTGAATATAATTTACAAAACGTGACGATATAATGGTTTTCAGCAGTCGGTCACCAATGGCGCCAATTGTGACAAAAAACAATACTGGCGCTAAAATTTGTGAATTGGTAAAAATATTTGTCGCAACATGTTTTACCAAATACATGGCTTCAAATATTTATCTGTGAACGATATAGCTCAAGATTTTCCAATTGGCTCTAGTTTTTTTCAATTGGCAACCGAAGTGGTGCAGACAAACATTCAGACAGAGGAAACCCTGGATATCTCAACTACAGTAGGCACCACCAGGTCTCAGAAACAATTTCCCGGCATTTCAATAACTTTCCAATTCCATTGTTGAGAAGTTTTCAATGAACACTTAAGATGACAATTCAATTTAATTCAAACTTTCTTTATTGTCAGAGAATTTACAAAAGAAATAAAATTAGCATTATAGCTATTTACAGACGTACAAATAAATAAATCAGTTTGAAAGTAATAAACAAAGACATTATAACCAATAAAATAATATCAACATTCATGATGTGTCATTCAAAGGTAACGTGCCAAGATCGTGCCATATATGATGCAACTCCACGATAATCCAAATTTATGATAATTATTTCATTTTTATTATATCCAAATTTGGGGGTGGGAGCTATACTTCAACATCAACAAAATGTAGATGGTACCTGATTGAATCGAGCAGCGACGTGGAGCGGTGTCCATCCATAGTTGTCCAGCTGGCTCATGTTGGCATCGTACCGGAACAAAGCCTTCATACAACTCTTGTAACCATTGGCAGCAGCAATGTGAAGCTGCAATGAAGTGAGAGTATTGGTTTAACGATGTATCGGCACAGTTCAGGCTGAGTGAGTATTGGTTTAGCGACGTATTGGCACAGTTCAGGCTGAGTGAGTATTGGTTTAACGACGTATCGGCACAGTTCAGGTGAGTGAGTATTGGTTTAACGATGTATTGGCACAGTTCCGGCTGAGTGAGTATTGGTTTAACATCAGCACAGTTCAGGCTGAGTGAGTATTGGTTTAATGATGTATTGGCACAGTTCAGGCTGAGTGAGTATTGGTTTAACAATGCATCAGCACAGTTCAGGCTGAGTGAGTATTGGTTTAACGATGTATCGGCACAGTTCAGGTGAGTGAGTATTGGTTTAACGATGTATCGGCACAGTTCAGGCTGAGTGAGTATTGGTTTAACAATGTATTGGCACAGTTCCGGCTGAGTGAGTATTGGTTTAACAACGTATTGGCACAGTTCAGGCTGAGTGAGTATTGGCTTAACGACATATCAGCATAGTGCAGGTGTGTGAGTATTGGTTTAACGATGTATTGGCACAGTTCAGGCTGAGTGAGTATTGGTCTAAGGACGTATCGGCACAGTTCATGTGAATGAGTATTGGTTTAACGGCGTATCGGCACAGTTCAGGTGAGTGAGTATTGGTTTAACGACGTATTGACACAGTTCAGGTGAGTATTGGTTTAACAATGCATCAGCACAGTTCAGGCTGAGTGAGTATTGGTTTAACGATGTATTGGCACAGTTCAGGCTGAGTGAGTATTGGTTTAACAATGCATCAGCACAGTTCAGGCTGAGTGAGTATTGGTTTAACGATGTATCAGCACAGTTCAGGCTGAGTGAGTATTGGTTTAACGATGTATCAGCACAGTTCAGGCTGAGTGAGTATTGGTTTAACGATGTATCAGCACAGTTCAGGCTGAGTGAGTATTGGTTTAACGATGTATCGGCACAGTTGAGACTATGTCGCATAGGGTAAAGTATAAGAAGACATTTGTTGTTTCAGACTATGATTATATTTCACAGAATGAACATTGAAAGCATTATTATCATGAGTGGTGCTAGCTTTCTATGTTCTTATTAAATGTGAAATATTATTCGATCATTCACTTAAACAAACAATCGTTTTATATTAGACTGAAAGTGTTTTTATGATACAAATTGATGCAACTGTGCCTAAATGGCACTAGAACGTCGTGTTTAGACGACCAAGAATGTTGTCAGAAATGACGTCACTGAAAGCTTGAGTCCGAAAACTTTCATGTTGACAACATTCCAACATGCAATGGCTAGGTAGCACATGTGCAACATTCCAACATGCAATGGCTAGGTAGCACATGTGCAACATTCCAACATGCAATGGCTAGGTAGCACATGTGTAACATTCCAACATGCAATGGCTAGGTAGCATATGTGCAACATTCCAACATGCAATGGCTAGGTAGCACATGTGCAACATTCCAACATGCAATGGCTAGGTAGCACATGTGCAACATTCCAACATGCAATGGCTAGGTAGCACATGTGTAACATTCCAACATGCAATGGCTAGGTAGCATATGTGCAACATTCCAACATGCAATGGCTAGGTAGCACATGTGCAACATTCCAACATGCAATGGCTAGGTAGCACATGTGCAACATTCCAACATGCAATGGCTAGGTAGCACATGTGTAACATTCCAACATGCAATGGCTAGGTAGCATATGTGCAACATTCCAACATGCAATGGCTAGGTAGCACATGTGCAACATTCCAACATGCAATGGCTAGGTAGCACATGTGCAACATTCCAACATGCAATGGCTAGGTAGCACATGTGTAACATTCCAACATGCAATGGCTAGGTAGCACATGTGCAACATTCCAACATGCAATGGCTAGGTAGCACATGTGCAACATTCCAACATGCAATGGCTAGGTAGCACATGTGCAACATTCCAACATGCAATGGCTAGGTAGCACATGTGCAACATTCCAACATGCAATGGCTAGGTAGCACATGTGCAACATTCCAACATGCAATGGCTAGGTAGCACATGTGCAACATTCCAACATGCAATGGCTAGGTAGCACATGTGCAACATTCCAACATGCAATGGCTAGGTAGCACATGTGCAACATTCCAACATGCAATGGCTAGGTAGCACATGTGCAACATTCCAACATGCAATGGCTGGTAGCACATGTGCAACATTCCAACATGCAATGGCTAGGTAGCACATGTGCAACATTCCAACATGCAATGGCTAGGTAGCACATGTGCAACATTCCAACATGCAATGGCTAGGTAGCACATGTGCAACATTCCAACATGCAATGGCTAGGTAGCACATGTGCAACATTCCAACATGCAATGGCTGGGTAGCACATGTGCAACATTCCAACATGCAATGGCTGGGTAGCACATGTGCAACATTCCAACATGCAATGGCTGGGTAGCACATGTGCAACATTCCAACATGCAATGGCTGGGTAGCACATGTGCAACATTCCAACATGCAATGGCTGGTAGCACATGTGCAAAACTGTGAGAAATCAAATGTGTTTCAACTGGTTTTAAAAAGTGGAGAACCATAAATTTTATTTCACTGATTTCTATATTTCATTGGGCAGCATTAAATAATATATTGTACAGTAAAACCCTTCTAAACCACCTCCGCACTAGAGGAATTCTAAACCACCTCCGCACTAGAGGAATTCTAAACCACCTCTGCACTAGAGGAATTCTAAACCACCTCCGCACTAGAGGAATTCTAAACCACCTCCGCACTAGAGGAATTCCGTTTGGAGGGGTTTTGGGTTAAGATGGGTGTTTAGGGGAGGGGTGGATGAAGTTTTGAACAAATTTCAAAATTTCCGGTTCAACAAGAAATGACACTAATAATATATGTATGCATCAGCAAAGCCAAATCCATGGCCCAGCCGCCCAGGACAAGTGCTAATGACTGCCGATAATATGAAGCCATACATGGTCCGAGACGGATGTTTTCCACGAAGCACTAAATTGTCAATAAACTTGAAACGGCCGTCATCTGACTGGTACACTAATAAATGCATAATATTACAGCGATTATTATTGTGGATTAGAGACTATTATTGTAAGGGAAGTAACTGCTACGGAGCTAAATAAAATTGCAACAGGTTTGTGTCTAAAAATAGATATGGAAGTTCCGTGGTTTGTTTCCGGGAAAGTGCGTACGTACATGCCCAAAGAACATCTTTTTATTAAACGCATCCAACTGGAGAAAACACGGTATAATAATTAAACATCTTTATCACGCCTTTTTATTCTCGCAACAACACCAGTAATGTAAACAATTTGCCGACTGATTATCTGCAATTGAATTTTGAAAACTCCATATGTCTTAAACTTCAGGCGAGCCCAAGATTGTTCGGATCAGAAATTTCTCTGCCGGGCGTTCGGTTTTCAGTGGAAATTTGCAATAGGAATCATAAATGGTTCTTAACACTTGTCTGGTATTCGAAAAAGAGGGGTTTTGGTATATAGAAGGTAATGATGAATAAATAATTCGGTTTGGAAGAAATTCCGCTCTAGAGGGTTCCACAGTATACAAGATTGATAAAAATAAATGCAGAAAATATATGTAGTAAAAATGTATGTATATTACAAGTTAATCACAAATGGGTCAAGTGTTTCTTTCCTCTGTTAAGTATTATTCACCTGTCAAGTGTTGCTTTCCTCTGTTAAGTATTATTCACCTGTCAAGTGGTGATTGCATCTGTTATGTATTATTCACCTGTCAAGTGGTGATTTCCTCTGTTATATGTATTATTCACCTGTCAAGTGGTGATTGCGTCTGTTGTGTTATTCACCTGTCAAGTGGTGATTGCATCTGTTATGTATTATTCACCTGTCAAGTGGTGATTGCCTCTGTTATGTGTTATACACCTGTCAAGTGGTGATTGCATCTGTTATGTGTTATACACCTGTCAAGTGGTGATTGTATCTGTTATGTATTATTCACCTGTCAAGTGGTGATTGTGTCTGTTATACACCTGTCGGATGTGGATTGTCTCTGTTATGTGTTATACACCTGTCGGATGTGGATTGCCTCTGTTATGTGTTATACACCTGACATATGTGGATTGTCTCTTATGTGTTATACACCTGTTGCATGTGGATTGTCTGTTATGTGTTATACACCTGTCGGATGTGGATTGTCTGTTATGTGTTATACACCTGACAGATGTGGATTGCCTCTGTTATGTGCTATACACCTGTCGGATGTGGATTGCCTCTGTTATGTGTTATACACCCGACATATGTGGATTGTCTCTTATGTGTTATACACCTGTTGCATGTGGATTGTCTCTTATGTGTTATACACCTGTCGGATGTGGATTGTCTGTTATGTGTTATACACCTGACATATGTGGATTGTCTGTTATGTGTTATACACCTGTCGGATGTGGATTGTCTGTTATGTGTTATACACCTGACAGATGTGGATTGTCTGTTATGTGTTATACACCTGTCAGATGTGGATTGTCTGTTATGTGTTATACACCTGTCGGATGTGGACTGCCTCTATTATGTGTTATACACCTGTTGCATGTGGATTGTCTCTTATGTGTTATACACCTGTCGGATGTGGATTGTCTGTTATGTGTTATACACCTGACATATGTGGATTGTCTGTTATGTGTTATACACCTGTCGGATGTGGATTGTCTGTTATGTGTTATACACCTGACAGATGTGGATTGTCTGTTATGTGTTATACACCTGTCAGATGTGGATTGTCTGTTATGTGTTATACACCTGTCGGATGTGGACTGCCTCTATTATGTGTTATACACCTGTTGCATGTGGATTGTCTCTTATGTGTTATACACCTGTCGGATGTGGATTGTCTGTTATGTGTTATACACCTGACATATGTGGATTGTCTGTTATGTGTTATACACCTGTCGGATGTGGATTGTCTGTTATGTGTTATACATCTGTCAGATGTGGATTGTCTGTTATGTGTTATACACCTGTCAGATGTGGATTGCCACTGTTCAGACTTGAACACCATATTGTGTATAACAGGGCTAATTGAAAATGGCCTGAAGAAGACAAGATGGGCAGGGGTGAGGAGACACCTTACCAATGTAACACCGTCCTTGTTCAGCTGGTTGATATCGGTGGCCAATGGTAGACTTTTAATATGATTTAAAGCTTCTATTGCTCGCATCTGTCGCTTTCCGTGCAACACCTCTCCAGTTAGTCCTAGCAATGAATCAAACAGAACAGTCAATATGAAGTGATGTACAATATGAAGTGATGTACAATATGAAGTGATGTACAATATGAAGTGATGTACAATATGAAGTGAAGTACAATATGAAGTGATGTACAATATGAAGTGATGTACAATATGAAGTGATGTACAATATGAAGTGATGTACAATATGAAGTGATGTACAATATGAAGTGATGTACAATATGAAGTGATGTACAATATGAAGTGATGTACAATATGAAGTGATGTACAATATGAAGTGATGTACAATATGAAGTGATGTACAATATGAAGTGATGTACAATATGAAGTGATGTACAATATGAAGTGATGTACAATATGAAGTGATGTACAATATGAAGTGATGTACAATATGAAGTGATGTACAATATGAAGTGATGTACAATATGAAGTGATGTACAATATGAAGTGATGTACAATATGAAGTGAAGTACAATATGAAGTGATGTACAATATGAAGTGATGTACAATATGAAGTGATGTACAATATGAAGTGATGTACAATATGAAGTGATGTACAATATGAAGTGATGTACAATATGAAGTGAAGTACAATATGAAGTGATGTACAATATGAAGTGATGTACAATATGAGGTGATGTACGATATGAAGTGATGTACGATATGAAGTGATGTACGATATGAAGTGATGTACGATATGAAGTGATGTACGATATGAAGTGATGTACGATATGAAGTGATGTACGATATGAAGTGAAGTACGATATGAAGTGAAGTACGATATGAAGTGATGTACGATATGAAGTGATGTACGATATGAAGTGATGTACAATATGAAGTGATGTACAATATGAAGTGATGTACAATATGAAGTGATGTACAATATGAAGTGATGTACAATATGAAGTGATGTACAATATGAAGTGATGTACAATATGAAATGATGTACAATATGAAGTGATGTACAATATGAAGTGATGTACAATATGAAGTGATGTACAATATGAAGTGATGTACAATATGAAGTGATGTACAATATGAAGTGATGTACAATATGAAGTGATGTACAATATGACGTGATGTACAATATGAAGTGATGTACAATATGACGTGATGTACAATATGAGGTGATGTACAATATGAAGTGATGTACAATATGAAGTGATGTACAATATGAAGTGATGTACAATATGAAGTGATGTACAATATGAAGTGATGTACAATATGAAGTGATGTACAATATGAAGTGATGTACAATATGAAGTGATGTACAATATGAAGTGATGTACAATATGAAGTGATGTACAATATGAAGTGATGTACAATATGAAGTGATGTACAATATGAAGTGATGTACAAGTGATGTACAATATGAAGTGATGTACAATATGAAGTGATGTACAATATGAAGTGATGTACAATATGAAGTGATGTACAATATGAAGTGATGTACAATATGAAGTGATGTACAATATGAAGTGATGTACAATATGAAGTGATGTACAATATGAAGTGATGTACAATATGAAGTGATGTACAATATGAAGTGATGTACAATATGAAGTGATGTACAATATGAAGTGATGTACAATATGAAGTGATGTACAATATGAAGTGATGTACAATATGAAGTGATGTACAATATGAAGTGATGTACAATATGAAGTGATGTACAATATGAAGTGATGTACAATATGAAGTGATGTACAATATGAAGTGATGTACAATATGAAGTGATGTACAATATGAAGTGATGTACAATATGAAGTGATGTACAATATGAAGTGAAGTACAATATGAAGTGATGTACAATATGAAGTGATGTACAATATGAAGTGAAGTACAATATGAAGTGATGTACAATATGAAGTGATGTACAATATGAAGTGATGTACAATATGAAGTGATGTACAATATGAAGTGATGTACGATATGAAGTGATGTACGATATGAAGTGATGTCGATATGAAGTGATGTACAATAT
>CM026389.1:61850753-61873994 GCA_014843695.1 Archivesica marissinica | reverse complement strand
ATGTACGATATGAAGTGATGTACAATATGAAGTGATGTACAATATGAAGTGATGTACAATATGAAGTGATGTACAATATGAAGTGATGTACAATATGAAGTGATGTACAATATGAAGTGATGTACAATATGAAATGATGTACAATATGAAGTGATGTACAATATGAAGTGATGTACAATATGAAGTGATGTACAATATGAAGTGATGTACAATATGAAGTGATGTACAATATGAAGTGATGTACAATATGAAGTGATGTACAATATGACGTGATGTACAATATGAAGTGATGTACAATATGACGTGATGTACAATATGAGGTGATGTACAATATGAAGTGATGTACAATATGAAGTGATGTACAATATGAAGTGATGTACAATATGAAGTGATGTACAATATGAAGTGATGTACAATATGAAGTGATGTACAATATGAAGTGATGTACAATATGAATGTGAAGTGTTGTACAATATGATGTGATGTACAATATGAAGTGGTACAATATGAAGTGATGTACAATAGAAGTGATGTACAATATGAAGTGATGTACAATATGAAGTGATGTACAATATGAAGTGATGTACAAAATGAAGTGATGACAATATGAAGTGGATGACACAATATGAAGTGATGTACAATATGAAGTGATGTACAATATGAAGTGATGTACAATTGAAGTGATGTACAATATGAAGTGATGTACAATATGAAGTGATGTACAATATGAAGTGAGTACAATATGAAGTGAGTACAATATGAAGTGATGTACAATATGAAGTGATGTACAATATGAAGTGAGTACAATATGAAGTGATGTACAATATGAAGTGATGTACAATATGAAGTTGATGTACAATATGAAGTGAAGTACAATATGAAGTGATGTACACTATGAAGTGATGTACGATATGAAGTGATGTACGATATGAAGTGATGTACGATATGAAGTGATGTACGATATGAAGTGATGTACGATATGAAGTGATGTACGATATGAAGTGATGTACGATATGAAGTGATGTACGATATGAAGTGATGTACGATATGAAGTGATGTACGATATGAAGTGATGTACAATATGAAGTGATGTACAATATGAAGTGATGTACAATATGAAGTGATGTACAATATGAAGTGATGTACAATATGAAGTGATGTACAATATGAAGTGATGTATGAAGTGATGTATGAAGTGATGTACAATATGAAGTGATGTATGAAGTGATGTATGAAGTGATGTATGAAGTGATGTATGAAGTGATGTATGAAGTGATGTATGAAGTGATGTATGAAGTGATGTATGAAGTGATGTATGAAGTGATGTATGAAGTGATGTATGAAGTGATGTATGAAGTGATGTACAATATGAAGTGATGTATGAAGTGATGTATGAAGTGATGTATGAAGTGATGTATGAAGTGATGTATGAAGTGATGTACAATATGAAGTGATGTATGAAGTGATGTATGAAGTGATGTACAATATGAAGTGATGTATGAAGTGATGTACAATATGAAGTGATGTACAATATGAAGTGATGTATGAAGTGATGTACAATATGAAGTGATGTACAATATGAAGTGATGTATGAAGTGATGTATGAAGTGATGTACAATATGAAGTGATGTATGAAGTGATGTATGAAGTGATGTATGAAGTGATGTATGGAGTGATGTATGAAGTGATGTATGAAGTGATGTATGAAGTGATGTATGAAGTGATGTATGAAGTGATGTATGAAGTGATGTATGAAGTGATGTATGAAGTGATGTATGAAGTGATGTATGAAGTGATGTATGACGTGATGTACAATATGAAGTGATGTATGAAGTGATGTACAATATGAAGTGATGTATGAAGTGATGTACAATATGAAGTGATGTATGAAGTGATGTATGAAGTGATGTATGAAGTGATGTACAATATGAAGTGATGTATGAAGTGATGTATGAAGTGATGTATGAAGTGATGTATGAAGTGATGTATGACGTGATGTACAATATGAAGTGATGTATGAAGTGATGTACAATATGAAGTGATGTATGAAGTGATGTACAATATGAAGTGATGTATGAAGTGATGTATGAAGTGATGTATGAAGTGATGTATGAAGTGATGTATGACGTGATGTACAATATGAAGTGATGTATGAAGTGATGTACAATATGAAGTGATGTATGAAGTGATGTACAATATGAAGTGATGTATGAAGTGATGTATGAAGTGATGTATGAAGTGATGTACAATATGAAGTGATGTATGAAGTGATGTATGAAGTGATGTATGAAGTGATGTATGAAGTGATGTATGACGTGATGTACAATATGAAGTGATGTATGAAGTGATGTACAATATGAAGTGATGTATGAAGTGATGTAAATATGAAGTGATGTATGAAGTGATGTATGAATGATGTATGAAGTGATGTATGATTGTGTATGAAGTGATGTACAATATGAGTGATGTATGAAGTGATGTACAATATGAAGTGATGTATGAAGTGATGTATGAAGTGATGTATGAAGTGATGTATGAAGTGATGTATGAAGTGATGTACAATATGAAGTGATGTACAATATGAAGTGATGTACAAGTGATGTACAATATGAAGTGATGTACAATATGAAGTGATGTACAATATGAAGTGATGTACAATATGAAGTGATGTACAATATGAAGTGATGTACAATATGAAGTGATGTACAATATGAAGTGATGTACAATATGAAGTGATGTACAATATGAAGTGATGTACAAGTGTGTTATGAAGTGATGTACAATATGAAGTGATGTATGAAGTGATGTACAATATGAAGTGATGTATGAAGTGATGTACAATATGAAGTGATGTATGAAGTGATGTACAATATGAAGTGATGTATGAAGTGATGTATGAAGTGATGTATGAAGTGATGTACAATATGAAGTGATGTATGAAGTGATGTATGAAGTGATGTATGAAGTGATGTACAATATGAAGTGATGTATGAAGTGATGTATGAAGTGATGTACAATATGAAGTGATGTATGAAGTGATGTATGAAGTGATGTACAATATGAAGTGATGTATGAAGTGATGTACAATATGAAGTGATGTACAATATGAAGTGATGTATGAAGTGATGTACAATATGAAGTGATGTACAATATGAAGTGATGTATGAAGTGATGTACAATATGAAGTGATGTACAATATGAAGTGATGTATGAAGTGATGTATGAAGTGATGTACAATATGAAGTGATGTATGAAGTGATGTATGAAGTGATGTATGAAGTGATGTATGAAGTGATGTATGAAGTGATGTATGAAGTGATGTATGAAGTGATGTATGAAGTGATGTATGAAGTGATGTATGAAGTGATGTATGAAGTGATGTATGAAGTGGTATGAAGTGATGTATGAAGTGATGTATGAAGTGATGTATGAAGTGATGTACAATATGAAGTGATGTATGAAGTGATGTATGAAGTGATGTATGAAGGATGTATGAAGTGATGTATGAAGTGATGTATGAAGTGATGTACAATATGAAGTGATGTATGAAGTGATGTATGAAGTGATGTACAATATGAAGTGATGTATGAAGTGATGTACAATATGAAGTGATGTACAATATGAAGTGATGTATGAAGTGATGTACATATGAAGTGATGTACAATATGAAGTGATGTATGAAGTGATGTATGAAGTGATGTACAATATGAAGATGTATGAAGTGATGTATGAAGTGATGTATGAAGTGATGTATGAAGTGATGTATGAAGTGATGTATGAAGTGATGTATGAAGTGATGTACAATATGAAGTGATGTATGAAGTGATGTATGAAGTGATGTACAATATGAAGTGATGTATGAAGTGATGTACAATATGAAGTGATGTACAATATGAAGTGATGTATGAAGTGATGTACAATATGAAGTGATGTACAATATGAAGTGATGTATGAAGTGATGTATGAAGTGATGTACAATATGAAGTGATGTACAATATGAAGTGATGTATGAAGTGATGTACAATATGAAGTGATGTACAATATGAAGTGATGTATGAAGTGATGTATGAAGTGATGTACAATATGAAGTGATGTATGAAGTGATGTATGAAGTGATGTATGAAGTGATGTATGAAGTGATGTATGAAGTGATGTACGAAGTGATGTACGAAGTGATGTACGAAGTGATGTACGAAGTGATGTATGAAGTGATGTATGAAGTGATGTATGAAGTGATGTATGAAGTGATGTATGAAGTGATGTATGAAGTGATGTATGAAGTGATGTATGAAGTGATGTATGAAGTGATGTATGAAGTGATGTATGAAGTGATGTATGAAGTGATGTATGAAGTGATGTATGAAGTGATGTATGAAGTGATGTACAATTACACTTTATTAACCCTTTGCCTGCCCAGTAAATAAAATCACATTTCTGTGTATAGCAATTTTAGACTTAATTTGGTATTATTTTAAAAGAATACATCTCTGAAATGAATAGCAAACACCATAGATCCTGATCAGATGCCGCGACTGATCTGGATCTATGTTGTTTGCTATTCATTTCAGAGATGTATTCTTTTAAAATAATACCAAATTAAGTCTAAAATTGCTATACAGAGATGAAATGTCACATTGACTACAAAACATATTTATATGATCGAGTGGTCTTTCTGCATCTGTACAAAAATAAAGAACATGATATATGAATGCCATTTTATACAGTGAAACCTGTGTTAGTGGTCAGTGGTCACCACTATTAAGCAGCCAACCTGAATTAAGCAGCCAGTTTCCAGATTCCAAATATGTTAAGAAGCCACCTGTGCTAAGCAGCTAATTTCTGTCAATCCCTAAACTGGCTGCTTAATACAAGTTTGACTGTATATGAATGCAATTTTATATTCAAATACACGAAACATATCGGTCAAAAGCCGATGCTTGGCATCACCGTCCCAAATACGGCGGTCCTGATCCTGTGAATTGTTCCCCGATTTAAACTTTCAATGATGTATACATGTATATGCTACGTGGAAGACTGCTCATTTCTACTATAACAGTAAAATATTTACAAATATTATAACTGCAATAAGTTACGTGATGAAAAAGGTAGAGATATGAATTTTTATGTAATGCAGAATGTATGCGGCATCCAAGTTGACAAACCACTACTTCGTCATACATGCCCCCCCCTGACAACCCACTACTTCGTCATACATGCCCCCCCTGACAACCCACTACTTCGTCATACATGCCCCCCCCTGACAACCCACTACTTCGTCATACATGCCCCCCCCTGACAACCCACTACTTCGTCATACATGCCCCCCCCTGACAACCCACTACTTCGTCATACATGCCCCCCCCTGACAACCCACTACTTTGTCATACATGCCCCCCCCTGACAACCCACTACTTCGTCATACATGCCATCCCCCCAGTACAACCCACTACTTCGTCATACATGCCCCCCCCTGACAACCCACTACTTCGTCATACATGCCCCCCCCTGACAACCCACTACTTCGTCATACATGCCCCCCCTGACAACCCACTACTTCGTCATACATGCCCCCCCCCGACAACCCACTACTTCGTCATACATGCCCCCCCCCCCCCTGACAACCCACTACTTCGTCATACATGCCCCCCCTGACAACCCACTACTTCGTCATACATGCCCCCCCTGACAACCCACTACTTCGTCATACATGCCCCCCCCTGACAACCCACTACTCGTCATACATGCCCCCCCCTGACAACCCACTACTTCGTCATACATGCCCCCCCCCCTGACAACCACTACTTCGTCATACATGCCCCCCCCTAACAATCCACTACTTCGTCATACATGCCCCCCCCCCTGACAACCCACTACTTTGTTGTACATGCCCCCCCTGACAACCCACTACTTCGTCATACATGCCCCCCCCCTGACAACCCACTACTTCGTCATACATGCCCCCCCCCCTGACAACCCACTACTTCGTCATACATGCCCCCCCTCCCTGACAACCCACTACTTCGTCATACATGCCCCCCCTCCCCATCCTACAGTTTTATTGCATTTTTGCAGTTTAAGAATTTCATGGGCCAATCTGCAGGTCTGGACTGTCAGGGCCAATCTGCAGGCCTGGACCGTCAGGGGCAATCTGCAGGCCTGGACTGTCAGGGGCAATCTGCAGGCCTGTACCATCAGGGCCATATAATAGCTACGTCTCTGATTCTTGGTAAAAAAGTTTGCGAAACAAGCTTTAACAGCTTATCTTAATCACTCTTGTTGGCGCGGATGAAAGCGTACATATGATCAGAGAAAACCAACCTGTCCGATCTGGTGTCCATGGTACCATATCCCGGTCCAAGGATCGAATATGGATTGCAATGGTGAGAAGTGAGCAAGCTAACAACTGCGTTAATCGGACAGCCGTGTAGCAACAGTAATGAGAAACTATTTTACAGAATTTTCTTACCATGACTTTCCATGTGTTTAGTTACCATTGCTTTCACCTCTGAGCCATCGCTGGCCTGATCAACGGCAAAAAACCCATCTACATCAATAGCTGTAACGTCAGCCCCATTCTGAAATATTACACATGAAATATGCAATAACCTAGCCACGGAACCGCAATTATAAAGTACATACGGGCAGCGAAACATGAAATGGGGGACCAGGGCAGGGAAATAAATACGAGATGGGGGACTTGGATAGGGAAACACGAGATGGGGGACATGGTCAGGGAAACATGAGATGGGGGAGATGGGCAGGGAAACATGAGATGGGGACATGGGCAGGTAAACATGAGATGGGGGACAGGGGCAGGGAAACATGAGATGGGGGACATGGCAGGAAACTGGGGGGACATGGGCAGGGAAACATGAGATGGGGGAACAGGGCAGGGAAACATGAGATTGGGGATATGGGCAGAAACATGAGATGGGGGAGATGGGCAGGGAAACATGAGATGGGGGACAGGGGCAGGAAACATGAGATGGGGATATGGGCAGGTAAACATGAGATGGGGATATGGGCAGAGAAACATGAGATGGGGGAGATGGGCAGGGAAACATGAGATGGGGACAGGGGCAGGGAAACATGAGATGGAACATGGTGCAGGGAAACATGAGATGGGGATATGGGCAGAGAAACATGAGATGGGGGAGATGGGCAGGGAAACATGAGATGGGGAAGGGGCAGGAGATGGGGAGATGGGCAGGGAAACATGAGATGGGGGACAGGGGCAGGGAAACATGAGATGGGGAGACAGGGGCAGGGAAACATGAGATGGGGGAGATGGGGACATGGGCAGGGAAATATGAGATGGGCAGGTAAACATGAGAGGGGGACAGGGGCAGGGAAACATGAGATGGGGGACATGGGCAGGGAAATATGAGATGGGGGACATGGGCAGGGAAATATGAGATGGGGGACATGGCCAAGGAAACACGAGATGGGGGACATGGTCAGGGAAACATGAGATGGGGGAGATGGGCAGGGAAACATGAGATGGGGGACATGGGCAGGTAAACATGAGATGGGGGACAGGGGCAGGGAAACATGAGATGGGGACATGGGCAGGGAAACTGGGGGGACATGGGCAGGGAAACATGAGATGGGGAACAGGGGCAGGGAAACATGAGATTGGGGATATGGGCAGAGAAACATGAGATGGGGGAGATGGGCAGGGAAACATGAGATGGGGGACAGGGGCAGGGAAACATGAGATGGGGGATATGGGCAGGTAAACATGAGATGGGGGATATGGGCAGAGAACATGAGATGGGGGAGATGGGCAGGGAAACAGTAGGGAGAACATGAGATGGGGAACAGGGGCAGGGAAACATGAGATGGGGGACATGGTCAGGGAAACATGAGATGGGGAGATGGCAGGGAACATGAGATGAAGAGAAACATGAGATGGGGGAGATGGGCAGGGATGGGATGGGAGAAATGAACAGGGGGCAGGCAATGGGGGGATGGGCAGGGAAACATGAGAGGGGACATGGGCAGGTAAACATGAGATGGGGGACAGGGGCAGGGAAACTGAGATGGGGGACATGGGCAGGAAATATGAGATGGGGACATGGGCAGGGAAATGATGAGAGGGGGATGGCATGAGGCATGGGGAAACATGAGATGGGGGACATGGCAGGGAAACATGAGATGGGGGATATGGGCAGGGAAATATGAGATGGGGGACAGGGCAGGGAAACATGAGATGGGGGACATGGCAGGGAAATATGAGATGGGGGACAAGGGCAGGGAAATATGGATGGGGGACTTGGGCAGGGAAATATATGGGGGATATGGGCAGGAAACATGAGGGGGGGACAAGGGCAGGGAAATGATGGGGGGACATGGGCAGGGAAATATAGATGGGGGACATGGGCAGGAAATACGAGATGGGGGACCAGGGCAGGGAAATGAGATGGGGGGACATGGGACATGGGCATGGGCACACGAGAATATGAGGCAGGGAACATGAGATGGGGACATGGGCAGGAAATGAGATGGAGGGAAACATGGGGCAGGAAAATATGAGATGGGGGACTGGGCAGGGAAACATAGATGGGGACATGGCAGGACAGATGGGGGACATGGGCAGGGAAACATGATGGGGGACATGGGCAGGGAAACATGAGATGGGGGGACATGGGCAGGGAAACATGAGATGGGGGACATGGGCAGGAAACATGAGATGGGGGACATGGGCAGGGAAATATGAGATGGGGGATTGGACAGGGAATATGAGATGGGGGATATGGGCAGGGAAATATGAGATGGGGGCAAGGGAAATGAGATGGGGGACACATGGGAGATGGGGGCACATGATGGGACAGGGAAAATGAGGGGGGACATGGGCAGGGAAACATGAGATGGGGGACATGGGCAGGGAAACTGAGATGGGAGACATGGGCAGGGAAATGAGATGGGGCAGGGCAGGAAACTGAGATGGGCATGGGAAACATGAGATGGGGACATGGGCAGGGAAACATGAGATGGGGACAAGGGCAAGGCAGGGAACATGGGGGGGACATGGGCAGGGATATGAGATGGGGGACAAGGGCAGGAACATGAGATGGGGGACATGGCAGGGAAACATGAGATGGGGGACATGGGCAGGGAAACATGAGATGAGGGACATGGGCAGCGAAATATGAGATGGGGGACCGGGGCAGGGAAATATGAGATGGGGACAAGGGCATTTGAGATAATGGGGGGACTTGGGCAGGGAAACATGAGATGGGAGACATGGGTAGGGAAATATGAGATGGGGGACATGGGCAGGGAAACATGAGATGGGGGACCGGGACAGGGAAATATGGAAACATGACATGGGGCAAATGATTTCTACTCTTAACCGTACGTTTATGAGAAGATTCACCATCTCCGGAGAGTCACATGAGCATGCGGTGTGTAGTGGTGACCACCAATCATCGTCGAGAATGTTTACGTCTGCCCCACTAGATATCAGCAACTCTCCCGCGCCAACATTGTCTTCTGCAGCGCACTGTAAGAATTACATTGTCGCATTAATTTCATCTGATATGGCAGAAAAACATTTTGTTTTTGGGGGGGGGGGGGGTTAAACTCACACAAACAGCTTCGGTCATACGGCGACTCTCGTGGTATTATTGGTCGATGAAGACCTGGTTTCAGGCACAGACGGACACATGGGTAGAACCACGGATCTTCTGCAAGCCAGCTGAATAGCTTCCTCGTATGAAGGAAATCGACAACCCCAGTTGAATTTGAACCTACAGTGGTGACTGGAAGGTAACAGTAACAACTTGGCCATATAACATGTTGTAAACATCCATAAATGAGCTGGGTTTCATCTAGACAATTTGGAAGACATGTTTTGTATTTGTAAACATCCATAAATGAGCTGGGTTTCGCCTAGACAATTTGGAAGACATGTTTTGTATTTGTAAACATCCATAAATGAGCTGGGTTTCGCCTAGACAATTTGGAAGAACGTTTTGTATTTGTAAACATCCATAAATGAGCTGGGTTTCGCCTAGACAATTTGGAAGAACGTTTTGTATTTGTAAACATCCATAAATGAGCTGGGTTTCGCCTAGACAATTTGGAAGAACGTTTTGTATTTGTTTTGTTTTGTAAACATCCATAAATGAGCTGGGTTTCGCCTAGACAATTTGGAAGAACGTTTTGTATTTGTAAACATCCATAAATGAGCTGGGTTTCGCCTAGACAATTTGGAAGAACGTTTTGTATTTGTAAACATCCATAAATGAGCTGGGTTTCGCCTAGACAATTTGGAAGACATGTTTTGTATTTGTAAACATCCATAAATGAGCTGGGTTTCGCCTAGACAATTTGGAAGAACGTTTTGTATTTGTAAACATCCATAAATGAGCTGGGTTTCGCCTAGACAATTTGGAAGAACGTTTTGTATTTGTAAACATCCATAAATGAGCTGGGTTTCGCCTAGACAATTTGGAAGAACGTTTTGTATTTGTAAACATCCATAAATGAGCTGGGTTTCGCCTAGACAATTTGGAAGACATGTTTTGTATTTGTAAACATCCATAAATGAGCTGGGTTTCGCCTAGACAATTTGGAAGACATGTTTTGTATTTGTAAACATCCATAAATGAGCTGGGTTTCATCTAGACAATTTGGAAGACATGTTTTGTATTTGTAAACATCCATAAATGAGCTGGGTTTCGTCTAGACAATTTGAAAGACATGTTTTGTATTTGTAAACATCCATAAATGAGCTGGGTTTCGCCTAGACAATTTGGAAGACATGTTTTGTATTTGTAAACATCCATAAATGAGCTGGGTTTCATCTAGACAATTTGGAAAACATGTTTTGTATTTGTAAACATCCATAAATGAGCTGGGTTTCGCCTAGACAATTTGGAAGAACGTTTTGTATTTGTAAACATCCATAAATGAGCTAGGTTTCGTCTAGACAATTTGGAAGACATGTTTTGTATTATGAAGACTGTAATATAGCTATATTTCTGGTCGGGAAATGGGAAACAAACATCTTTTTTATTACAGTCTTAGTTGCTGACTTTACCAATAAGCTGGTAGCGGATCAGTAGTCCAGTGGTTAACATGTAATCCATGGGTCGCCGGTTCGATCCCCGCTATACAATACTAAATTGACTCGTATCATAGTCTTTCGGGTGAGACTTTAAACCGAGGTCTCGTTTACACCGTATATGTAAAAAGAATGAGGAAACATTGGAATGGGTCTCTGTCTGTATTATTGCACTATCCTCCAAAAAATAACTAATCTCTTCAGGAGGCGTCGCTCATATGGGCAACCGGTAGCGACGATAAATAAACGTAAAATACAAACACAATAAGCTGGCCTTCACAGTCGTTTCAACACTTGCGTGCTAAACACATACTATTATAACCAACAGCTAATCAAATCTATGCTTCAATATCAACATGATGTAATCAATTTCATCTACTTTGTCAAGTCAGAGATCTAAAGACTTGTGAGAAACCATATTCAATCATGCACTTATTGTTGTCAATTACAAATGTCTTCAAAGCTTTTCGCCCTGTAGGACTAGTGATCTGAAAAATCCACTTGCCCTTTAAGTAAACTGTCACTTGCCCTAAGTAAACTGTCACTTGCCCTAAGTAAACTTTCACTTGCCCTAAGTAAACTTCCACTTGCCCTAAGTAAACTTTCACTTGCCCTCAGTAAACTTTCAATTGCCCTCAGTAAACTTTCAATTGTCCTCAGTAAACTTTCACTTGCCCTCAGTAAACTTTCAATTGCCCTCCATAAACGTTCACTTGCCCTCAGTAAACTTTCAATTGCCCTCAGTAAACTTCCACTTGCCCTCAGTAAACTTCCACTTGCCCTCAGTAAACTTTCAATTGCCCTCAGTAAACTTTCAATTGCCCTCAGTAAACTTTCACTTGCCCTCCATAAACTTTCACTTGCCCTCCATAAACTTTCACTTGCCCTCCATAAACTTTCATTGGCCCTCCATAAACTTTCACTTGCCCTCCATAAACTTTCACTTGCCCTCCATAAACTTTCACTTGCCCTCCATAAACTTTCATTGGCCACTCATCCAACATTTATTCAACTGAACTGGCAGTGTCTAATTAAATGACAAAACATAACCTTATAATTACTATTGTAATACTAGAATTATCGAAACAAAATATCATTTTCTTCTTATTTGCCCTAAATTTAGAGATCTAAGAATAAAATATCACTATTATTTCACTTGGACTAGCCTACTAAACATTTTCAAGTTTATGACTTTCTTACAGAAACTAATAGGAAAATTGTTCAAAACTTCTGCAAATTTATATATTACACAAATTTAGCAAGAAATTAACAGCTTTCTCCCATTCAACACCAAGTAACTGACATGGACTGCTGATGCATGATATTTTTAGATCAATAACTTAATAAGAAAATTACATTTGGACCAGTTCATTTATCAAAATGGATAATTTTGGCTCGTCATGAGCCAGCTCATCTGGAGCTACATTTTTTGTAAGTCTATTTAAGAGGTCTATAGTGATGAAAGGATTAAGAATCTACAACCATTGACGCTCTTCTGAAAATGTATCAATGCTTTTCCATTATACTTTGTTTATGTATTGTTTGCTATAAATATGTTATCATATTTAATGTAATAACTAACCCGCCTCCGTGGTCGAGTGGTTATGGTCACTGCCCGCCTCCGTGGTCGAGTGGTTATGGTCACTGCCCGCCTCCGTGTTCGAGTGGTTATGGTCACTGCCCACCTCCGTGGTCGAGTGGTTATGGTCACTGCTGACTTGTAGACAACTAGAAACTATTATCACTGATGGTCACGGGTTCGAGCACTGCTCAGACCGTGTCCCTTTAAATGAAAAAGTTGGCAGTTTCTTACAGAAGTTGCTCAGGAAAGGTGTTGTTAGGTAGACTGCCCGTCGCTTAAATGGGCAACCGGTAGCGACATTAAATAAACTTAAATTTAAAAAAAACTTTATTGAATTGATTACGCCACTGTACAAATAAGAGTTGTATTTTGGCTATATTGGCGATCAGTAACGATTCTGCCAAAACCTCGCAATATTGCATTTTAAGCTACCGTCAATATAAACAAAGCTAAAGCAAATGCGTAGTTTTCAATATGGAGGCCAATTTGACAGCTATATCTAAATCCCAGATGAATCCGGTTCCGAATAGAATTGTGAGTGAGTGAGTATTTGGTTTAACGGCGCATCAGCACAGTTCAGGCTATATCGCACCGGGTTAAGTATATTGTATACAGGATATCTACAATTAAAAATAATACAGTCTGTTTGTATTAAAATTGTAATGACGAAAGGTCAATTGCAACCAAATTTATCAAGCTGTAAAAATGATAAAAAAAGGTCAGTTGTAAAACTTACAATTTATGGAAAAGACGTGATTCTTTTAAAAATGCAAATAATGTGTCGAAAATAAAAGCTCCTTCATTGTCACAACTGTATAATATTTTCGACGAACGAGTGCTAAATCTACACAGTGAATTAAGATGTGTTCAACATTTATAGAGGAATGGCATGGTATACACCATGGTGGATCCTCTCTTTTCAAACGGGTATGTCCAAGTCTCAACCGTGACATTACTGTTTCCTCTCCATAGTAGTACGATTTATTGGCATATATATCTGTGTTATATGGTTTTAATTTTGGCGGGAAAAATGAAATGCGCCAATTTAAGACATCGCCAATACAAAGCTAACATTTGGCACCGCAGTTATGTTACGCTATACAGTATGCCAATTGTTATGTACAAACCTGCCAACATCTGGTGATTGGGGTTTTGAAGAGGGAGATTGGGGTTTTGAAGAGGGAGATTGGGGTTTTGAAGAGGGGGTTTTGAAGAGGGGGTTTTGAAGAGGGAGATTGGGGTTTTGAAGAGGGAGATTGGGGTTTTGGAGATTTTTTCGTAGACATTTCTCATGCAACATATAATTTAAACTAATATAAATTTCTAATGAGCTAAGACTGGGGAAACGATGCTAAACACGCGGACATTCGAATTGCAAACTTTATAAATTTCTCATGAGCCAAGACATACATATGGCTGGGGAAATTATGCTAAACACACGGACATTCGAATTGCAAACTTTATAAATTTCTCATGAGCCAAGACATACATATGGCTGGGGAAACGATGCTAAACATTTGAATTGCAAACCTGTCAATATTGTTGCTCTTGGCAATATTACCGAATTGCATGTTCCACAATGATCTTATTGGAAGAGGAAGACCCGCTTCTCAAAGCCAACTCTCCGGACCTTATTGTAAGACCCGCTTCTCAAAGCCAACTCTCCGGACCTTATTGGAAGACCCGCTTCTCAAAGCCAACTCTCCGGACCTTATTGGAAGACCCGCTTCTCAAAGCCAACTCTCCGGATCTTATTGGAAGAGGAAGACCCGCTTCTCAAAGCCAACTCTCCGGACCTTATTGGAAGAGGAAGACCCGCTTCTCAAAGCCAACTCTCCGGACCTTATTGGAAGAGGAAGACCCGCTTCTCAAAGCCGCCTCTCCGGACCTTATTGGAAGACCCGCTTCTCAAAGCCGCCTCTCCGGACCTTATTGGAAGACCCGCTTCTCAAAGCCGCCTCTCCGGATGTTATTAGAAGACCCGCTTCTCAAAGCCGCCTCTCCGGACCTTATTGGAAGACCCGCTTCTCAAAGCAGTATTTAAGGCACGGACAGGCACTCAGATAGCACATGCTCTCCCGCATGGTTTGCCGGCGGCGAGGGTAAATACAAACGTAACCATCATCACCACAGATAGAACCACCGACCTTCCTAACATGAAAGAATATGACACCTCAATGGGATTCATATGTACAACGGTGAGCAGCTAGTGATACAAAGTTAAGCGAACATAACCACTCGGTCACGGAGGCCCCAGTTTGGAATCTATATTTGTAAAATTTGTTTTTTAACCCCATAACCCACCAATCACAACTAAAGTCGCTTTTGCAAACAGCAGAGAGCCAGATCGGGCGACACAGAACGTGCCCTCTCAATAGGCTCTACGCTGTTTGCTATTTGGATAGTCGAGCTAAAACACCTGTCTGAATCTTATCAGGATCTATGTTGTTTGCACATTATGTCCAATTTATTAAGGCTTAACCCATTCAACACCAAGTAACTGACATGGACTGGTCCATGATATTTTTAGACCAATAAATTAATAACAAAATTACATTTGGATCAGTTCATTTATCAAAATGGGTAAATTTTTTTCTAAAAATAGTTATATTACTTGAAAAAAGTGCAGATCCTGATGAGACGGCTCGTCACGAGCCGACTCATCTGGATCTACACTTTTTTGTAAGCCAATTTAGAAGTCTGTGGTGTTGAAAGGGTTAAACTTAGAGGTAATGATTGCACGCCATGACAAATGAGGTTTTAATCCCTGTGTTAATGTGAGTGGTACATACCCTATGGAGCAACGATGTCCCATTCCCCGCTGTAACATTTGGCTCACATCCATTGGTAAGACAACTTGCCACTGAAATATGAAGTGAACACAAAATCTAGCAACATATTATATTAAAGTCTCAGTATATTATATTAAAGTCCTGTGTGAGCGTTCTTTCTTCTTCAATATTGTTAAACTTGGGAACCCACCTTTTTATATATTTATTAATGACAGGGGCGTGACTTGATCGTGATATATGTGTAGATTCCATAATGACAGGGGCGTGACTTGATCGTGATATATGTGTAGATTCCATAATGACAGGGGCGTGACTTGATCGTGATATATGTGTAGATTCCATAATGACAGGGGCGTGACTTGATCGTGATATATGTGTAGATTCCATAATGACAGGGGCGTGACTTGATCGTGATATATGTGTAGATTCCATAATGACAGGGGCGTGACTTGATCGTGATATATGTGTAGATTCCATAATGACAGGGGCGTGACTTGATCGTGATATATGTGTAGATTCCATAATGACAGGGGCGTGACTTGATCGTGATATATGTGTAGATTCCATAATGACAGGGGCGTGACTTGATCGTGATATATGTGTAGATTCCATAATGACAGGGGCGTGACTTGATCGTGATATATGTGTAGATTCCATAATGACAGGGGCGTGACTTGATCGTGATATATGTGTAGATTCCATAATGACAGGGGCGTGACTTGATCGTGATATATGTGTAGATTCCATAATGACAGGGGCGTGACTTGATCGTGATATATGTGTAGATTCCATAATGACAGGGGCGTGACTTGATCGTGATATATGTGTAGATTCCATAATGACAGGGGCGTGACTTGATCGTGATATATGTGTAGATTCCATAATGATAGAGGATCCAGAAGATTTTGAATGTGTATATCGCCACAGCTATATTCTGAGGGTATATCCTTATGTATAGACAGTGCGTATAGGAATCTACAACACTGAGTGATATTGTAAATAAATATCAATGAAGGGAGATCATTCATAAAAAATATTTATTTCACATAATTCTTTTCATTTTTGAGCAGAACTTCAAAATTTGGCTTAAACCTTGAACTATGTATTATTGTTGGGAAAGGCTTAAACCTTGAACTATGTATTATTGATGGGAAAGGCTTAAACCTTGAACTATGTATTATTGTTGGGAAATATCAGTGTGCAGCACATGAGTTGCATCAAACTGGCTTCCCGTCTTATAAGCGAGTCTAAAAAAAAAATATTTTAAAAATGTGTTTTAATGTCTTTAAAATTTAATGGTATCCATAATTACATTTTAGAAAAGATATCTCTCAGACACTGAACATTTCTTTAACAAACACTGGCCAAACATGCAATTTATATATGGTCTGGTGTCCATTTTATCAACCTGTCTTATATGTGAGTGCATGCCAAAACACACAGATTTCAGAACCAAAGTAGGGGGGGGGTTGTGTTATAGTCGAGATCGCTTTATATGTGAGTGCATGCCAAAACACACAGATTTCAGAACCAAAGTAGGGGGGGTTGTGCTATAGTCGAGATCGCCTTATATGTGAGTGCATGCCAAAACACACAGATTTCAGAACCAAAGTAGGGGGTGGGGGTTGTGTTATAGTCGAGATCGCTTTATATTGAGTGCATGCCAAAACACACAGATTTCAGAACCAAAGTGGGGGGGGGGGTCTTATAGTTGAGATCACCGTATATGTGAGTGCATGCCAAAACACACAGATTTCAGAACCAAAGTAGGGGGGGTTGTGTTATAGTCGAGATCACCGTATATGTGAGTGCATGCCAAAACACACAGATTTCAGAACCAAAGTAGGGGGGGTTGTGTTATAGTCGAGATCACCGTATATGTGAGTGCATGCCAAAACACACAGATTTCAGAACCAAAGTAGGGGGGGTTGTGTTATAGTCGAGATCGCCGTATATGTGAGTGTGGACGGTACCTATTATCATTGCTGAATATTTATTTGGCTGTTTTTAGATGTAAAGCTGTGACAACACTAAATCGTTTTTGAAAAAGATCTCGAATCTAGAACTAGACTTTTATAAATGTTTTTTTCTTACAATATTGATGAACATTCAAGCTCCTGTGAGGTAACCTGGCAGTTATTCAGTGTTAGTGAAACCGAACTGAACAAGCAACAACACCCTGTGCAACCCGATAAGGTGACAATTACTGTGCAAGATAATTCCAAGAATTGACAGATAAAACACACGTCACCTAGTTCAATCCATGTTCATGAGCTGTTGCGTCAAGTTTCACACTAATGAAACTTTGTAGCATCGACTTGTGTGTGTCTTACGTTTATTTATCGTCGCTACCGGTTGCCCATATGAACGACGCCTCCTGGAGATATTATAGTCATTTTAGATTTTTGGAGAATAGTGCAATGATACTGACAGATACCCATTACAGGGTATCCTCTGGTTCTTGTACGTGCACGGTGTAAAGCACTGACACGAGACCTCGGTTTAAAGTCCCATTTGAAAGACTGTTAATTTTATTAGGGTCAGACGGGGGATCGAACATGCGATCCCTGGATTCAGACGGATATCTCGTGATCTTCCAATTTTATGTGATGGTGGATGCCCCTGGAAACCCTCATGCCATCCAAATACCCTCAGAACCATGATTAGGCATGGGCAGAAACAACCGCATGCCAGCCAGATACCCTCCAAACCATGATTAGGCATGGGCAGAAACAACCGCATGCCAGCCGGATACCCTCCAAACCATGATTAGGCATGGGCAGAAACAACCGCATGCCAGCCGGATACCCTCCAAACCATGATTAGGCATGGGCAGAAACAACCGCATGCCAGCCGGATACCCTCAGAACCATGATTAGGCATGGGCAGAAACAACCGCATGCCAGCCGGATACCCTCCAAACCATGATTAGGCATGGGCAGAAACAACCGCATGCCAGCCGAATACCCTCCAAACCATGATTAGGCATGGGCAGAAACAACCGCATGCCAGCCGAATACCCTCAGAACCATGATTAGGCATGGGCAGAAACAACCGCATGCCAGCCAGATACCCTCAGAACCATGATTAGGCATGGGCAGAAACAACCGCATGCCAGCCGGATACCCTCAGAACCATGATTAGGCATGGGCAGAAACAACCGCATGCCAGCCAGATACCCTCCAAACCATGATTAGGCATGGGCAGAAACAACCGCATGCCATCCAAATACCCTCAGAACCATGATTAGGCATGGGCAGAAACAACCGCATGCCAGCCGGATACCCTCCAAACCATGATTAGGCATGGGCAGAAACAACCGCATGCCAGCCGAATACCCTCAGAACAATGATTAGCCATGGGCAGAAACAACCGCATGCCAGCCGGATACCCTCAGAACCATTTTTAGGCATGGGCAGAAACAACCGCATTGCATGCCAGCCGGATACCCTCAGAACCATGCTTAGGCATGGGCAGAAACAATCGCATGCCAGCCGGATATCCTCAGAACCATGCTTAGGCATGGGCAGAAACAACCGCATGCCAGCCGGATATCCTCCATTACACACGACAAGAATGACTAGGGCTCAAGCTCCGAGTGCACCTGCAGAGAGTAAAATGGTAACAATATCTCCCTTAGCAATTTCTTCTTCTTTTTTGGGGGCGAGGGGGAACAGACATACGGAACACAATGGAGAAATTAGGCTGAGTGTATCAGTTTATGAGAATGAGGAGTGAATCTTTGCATGCTAGAATTGAAAATTACAGTCAGATATGTCATGGAATTTCATTACCCTGGAGAAATGATGAAATAGTAGGCAAGATTAATGTTTGAGTATATGCATGATCTTTATAATAGTTATTTGTTGATTTGCTTCTGGCTTCTGGCTTCTGGATGCTGGAACTGGATGTTTAGAATTAGTGAACGTCATAATTTGTGACCTTGGTGGTACTGCATCTAGCATATGCTCAAAATGTGAAACTGAGGATATGTCATCATTTGCAGACACAATTGAACAGGGGTAAACAAAAATGAAAATATCAAAAAAATGTAGGTGGTCGACCACCTATTTGCACGGTTTCTTTCAAGCATACGATGAAGGGGGAAACCAAAACTCCTGCACTGAAACTGTTTATGTTGACTGGATTGTTATGCTGGGTTGATGGACGTGTGGAAAATAGCCTCAGCTGTGGTCTGTATTTGTGGTCTGGAAATGGCAGCACATCAAAAGTGAAAATAGGAACAAGTTTCAATTGGTATCTTTCTGCCATGTTTTTGTGAAGCTGTAGTCACTGTGGTCATAATTGATTGATTTCTTTCTGCCATGTTTTTGTGAAGCTGTAGTCACTGTGGTCATAATTGATTGATTTCTTTCTGTCATGTTTTTGTGAAGCTGTAGTCACTGTGGTCATAATTGATTGATTTCTTTCTGTCATGTTTTTGTGAAGCTGTAGTCACTGTGGTCATAATTGAATGATTTCTTTCTGCCATGTTTTTGTGAAGCTGTAGTCACTGTGGTCATAATTGAATGATTTCTTTCTGTCATGTTTTTGTGAAGCTGTAGTCACTGTGGTCATAATTGATTGATTTCTTTCTGCCATGTTTTTGTGAAGCTGTAGTCACTGTGGTCATAATTGATTTATTTCTTTCTGCCATGTTTTTGTGAAGCTGTAGTCACTGTGGTCATAATTGATTGATTTCTTTCTGCCATGTTTTTGTGAAGCTGTAGTCACTGTGGTCATAATTGATTGATTTCTTTCTGCCATGTTTTTGTGAAGCTGTAGTCACTGTGGTCATAATTGAATGATTACCTTCTTTCAGGCTGTGCGCAGAATATTTTCTCGGAGGAATTGTAGAATTGATACCGATGCGATTAGTCTTGGAGTGAAAATAACTGCAGCCATACGATCATTGTAGAAATTGAATATGGACCGTCAAGAAAACCTCTTTTCTTAAAGAAATACACTGAAACATGCATTAATAATGCATTTCACCGTTTACACCCATAAAATATAACTTAAATATTCAAATTAACCTCCAACATAAATTAAGCATATCTCATGTGGTAAAATTGAACGATTTGAAACTAATACAGGATATGCAGCTCTCCTTTCATGTGAAATCTAATTTGTGAAAATTGTTTAATGTAATTAACCTGGTTTAGGCTAAAACAGTTAACTACAAAAAGTAGTGTGTCCATGTATGTGGGGAATGGAGATAAAACAGTTTACTACAAAGAGTAGTGTCCATGTATGTGGGGAATGAAGATAAAACAGTTTACTACAAAGAGTAGTGTGTCCATGTATGTGGGGAATGGAGATAAAACAGTTAACTACAACGAGTAGTGTGTCCATGTATGTGGGGAATGGAGATAAAACAGTTACTACAACGAGTAGTGTGTCCATGTATGTGGAGAATGGAGATAAAACAGTTTACTACAAAGAGTAGTGTCCACGTATGTGGGGAATGGAGATAAAACAGTTAACTACAAAGAGTAGTATGTCCACGTATGTGGGGAATGGAGATAAAACAGTTAACTACAAAGAGTAGTGTCCATGTATGTGGGGAATGGAGATAAAACAGTTAACTACAAAGAGTAGTGTGTCCATGTATGTGGAGAATGGAGATAAAACAGTTAACTACAAAGAGTAGTGTCCATGTATGTGGGGAATGGAGATAAAACAGTTAACTACAAAGAGTAGTGTGTCCATGTATGTGGGGAATGGAGATAAAACAGTTAACTACAAAGAGTAGTGTGTCCATGTATGTGGAGAATGGAGATAAAACAGTTAACTACAAAGAGTAGTGTCCATGTATGTGGGGAATGGAGATAAAACAGTTAACTACAAAGAGTAGTGTGTCCATGTATGTGGGGAATGGAGATAAAACAGTTAACTACAAAGAGTAGTGTGTCCATGTATGTGGGGAATGGAGATAAAACAGTTAACTACAAAGAGTAGTGTCCATGTATGTGGGGAATGGAGATAAAACAGTTTACTACAAAGAGTAGTGTGTCCACGTATGTGGGGAATGGAGATAAAACAGTTAACTACAAAGAGTAGTGTCCACGTATGTGGGGAATGGAGATAAAACAGTTAACTACAAAGAGTAGTGTGTCCATGTATGTGGGGAATGGAGATAAAACAGTTAACTACAAATAAGTTTATGGAGCCTCAACTAACAAAATTCCATGTAACAATTAATCAATTTATTAATAAACAAAGTTTATATTCAAAGAGAAAGCACACTGGAAACATCAACAGCACAATACACACAAACATCAACATGACACACAAACATCAACATGACACAATACACACAAACACAAACATGACACAATACACAAACACGACACGACACGACACGACACGACACGACACGACACGACACGACACGACACGACACGACACGACACGACACGACACGACACGACACGACACGACACGACACGACACGACACGACACGACACGACACGACACGACACGACACGACACGACACGACACGACACGACACGACACGACACGACACGACACGACACGACACGACACGACACGACACGACGACACGACACACACACACACACACACACACACACACACCACACACACACACACACACACACACACACACACACCACACACACACACACACACACACACTACACACATACATCAACATGACACAAGACACACACATCAACATGACACAAGACACACACATCAACATTACTTATCAAGTACAGGTTATGCAGTATTACTTATCAAGTACAGGTTATGGAGTATTACTTATCAAGTACAGGTTATGGAGTATTACTTATCAGGTACAGGTTATGCAGTATTACTTATCAAGTACAGGTTATGGAGTATTACTTATCAAGTACAGGTTATGGAGTATTACTTATCAGGTACAGGTTATGCAGTATTACTTATCAAGTACAGGTTATGGAGTATTACTTATCAAGTACAGGTTATGGAGTATTACTTATCAAGTACAGGTTATGGAGTATTACTTATCAGGTACAGGTTATGCAGTATTACTTATCAAGTACATGTTATGCAGTATTACTTATCAGGTACAGGTTATGCAGTATTACTTATCAAGTACAGGTTATGCAGTATTACTTATCAAGTACAGGTTATGGAGTATTACTTATCAGGTACAGGTTATGCAGTATTACTTATCAAGTACAGGTTATGGAGTATTACTTATCAAGTACAGGTTATGGAGTATTACTTATCAAGTACAGGTTATGGAGTATTACTTATCAGGTACAGGTTATGCAGTATTACTTATCAAGTACATGTTATGCAGTATTACTTATCAGGTACAGGTTATGCAGTATTACTTATCAAGTACAGGTTATGCAGTATTACTTATCAAGTACAGGTTATGGAGTATTACTTATCAGGTACAGGTTATGCAGTATTACTTATCAGGTACAGGTTATGCAGTATTACTTATCAAGTACAGGTTATGCAGTATTACTTATCAAGTACAGGTTATGGAGTATTACTTATCAAGTACAGGTTATGCAGTATTACTTATCAAGTACAGGTTATGGAGTATTACTTATCAAGTACAGGTTATGGAGTATTACTTATCAGGTACAGGTTATGCAGTATTACTTATCAAGTACAGGTTATGGAGTATTACTTATCAGGTACAGGTTATGGAGTATTACTTATCAGGTACAGGTTATGCAGTATTACTTATCAAGTACAGGTTATGGAGTATTACTTATCAAGTACAGGTTATGGAGTAATACTTATCAGGTACAGGTTATGGAGTATTAC
>CM026389.1:61773219-61849753 GCA_014843695.1 Archivesica marissinica | reverse complement strand
GTACAACCACCAACAGCTCACATGTAGGCCATATATAGACTCAAGTACAACCACCAACAGTTCACATGTAGGCCATATGGAGACTCGAGTACAACCACCAACAGCTCACATGTAGGTCATATATAGACACGAGTACAACAACCAACAGCTCACATGTAGGTCATATGGAGACCCGATTACAACCACCAACAGCTCACATGTAGGTCATATGGAGACTCAAGTACAACTACCAACAGCTCACATGTAGGTCATATGGAGACGCGAGTACAACCACCAACAGCTCACATGTAGGTCATATGGAGACCGGAGTACAACCACCAACAGCTCACAGTTAGGTCATAGATAGACCCGAGTACAACCACCAACAGCTCACATGTAGGCCATATGGAGACGCGAGTACAACCACCAACAGCTCACACGTAGGTCCTACATAGACCCGAGTACAACCACCAACAGCTCACATGTAGGTCATACATAGACCCGAGTACAACCACCAACTGCTCACATGTAGGTCATATGGAGACCCGATTACAATCACCAACAGCTCACATGTAGGTCATATGGAGACCCGAGTACAACCACCAACAGCTCACATGTAGGTCATATGGAGACCCGATTACAACCACCAACAGCTCACATGTAGGACATATGGAGACGCGAATACAACCACCAACAGCTCACATGCAGGTCATATGGAGACTCAAGTACAACTACCAACAGCTCACATGTAGGTCATATGGAGATGCGAGTACAACCACCAACAGCTCACATGTAGGTCATATGGAGACCGGAGTACAACCACCAACAGCTCACAGTTAGGTCATAGATAGACCCGAGTACAACCACCAACAGCTCACATGTAGGCCATATGGAGACGCGAATACAACCACCAACAGCTCACATGCAGGTCATATGGAGACCCGAGTACAATCACCAACAGCTCACATGTAGGTCATATATAGACCCGAGTACAACCACCAACAGCTCACATGTAGGTCATATATAGACCCGAGTACAACCACCAACAGCTCACATGTAGGTCATATATAGACCCGAGTACAACTACCAACAGCTCACATGTAGGCCATATGGAGACGTGAGTACAACCACCAACTGCTCACATGTAGGTCATATGGAGACCCGATTACAATCACCAACAGCTCACATGTAGGTCATATGGAGACCCGAGTACAACCACCAACAGCTCACATGTAGGTCATATGGAAACCCGAGTACAACCACCAACAGCTCACATGTAGGCCATATATAGACTCGAGTACAACCACCAACAGCTCACATGTAGGTCATATGGAGACCCGATTACAATCACCAACAGCTCACATGTAGGTCATATGGAGACCCGAGTACAACCACCAACAGCTAACATGTAGGCCATATATAGACTCGAGTACAACCACCAACAGCTCACATGTAGGTCATATGGAGACCCGATTACAATCACAAACAGCTCACATGTAGGTCATATGGAGACCCGAGTACAACCACCAACAGCTCACATGTAGGTCATATATAGACTCGAGTACAACCACCAACAGCTCACATGTAGGTCATATATAGACCCGAGTACAACCACCAACAGCTCACATGTAGGTCATATATAGACCCGAGTACAACAACCAACAGCTCACATGTAGGTCATATGGAGACTCGAGTACAACCACCAACAGCTCACATGTAGGTCATATGGAGACCCGAGTACAACCACCAACAGCTCACATGTAGGTCATATGGAGACTCGAGTACAACCACCAACAGCTCACATGTAGGTCATATGGGGACTCGAGTACAACCACCAACAGCTCACATGTAGGTCATATGGAGACTCGAGTACAACCACCAACAGCTCACATGTAGGTCATATGGAGACCCGAGTACAACCACCAACAGCTCACATGTAGGTCATATGGAGACTCGAGTACAACCACCAACAGCTCACATGTAGGTCATATGGAGACTCGAGTACAACCACCAACAGCTCACATGTAGGTCATATGGAGACTCGAGTACAACCACCAACAGCTCACATGTAGGTCATATGGAGACCCGAGTACAACCACCAACAGCTCACATGTAGGTCATATGGAGACTCGATTACAACCATCAACAGCTCACATGTAGGTCATATATAGACCCGATTACAACCACCAACAGCTCACATGTAGGTCATATATAGACCCGAGTACAACCACCAACAGCTCATATGTAGGTCATATATAGACCCGATTAAAACCATCAACAGCTCACATGTAGGTCATATATAGACATGATTACAACCACCAACAGCTCACATGTAGGTCATATATAGACCCGATTACAACCATCAACAGCTCACATGTAGGTCATATATAGACCCGAGTACAACCACCAACAGCTCACATGTAGGTCATATATAGACCCGAGTACATCCACCAACAGCTCACATGTAGGTCATAAATAGACACGATTACAACCATCAACAGCTCACATGTAGGTCATATATAGACACGATTACAACCACCAACAGCTCACATGTAGGTAATATATAGACACGATTACAACCATCAACAGCTCACATGTAGGTAATATATAGACACAATTACAACCATCAACAGCTCACATGTAGGTAATATATAGACACGATTACAACCACCAACAGCTCACATGTAGGTCATATATAGACCCGAGTACAACCACCAACTGCTCACATGTAGGTCATATATAGACCCGATTACAACCACCAACAGCTCACATGTAGGTCATATATAGACCCGATTACAACTATCAACAGCTCACATGTAGGTCATATATAGACCCGAGTACAACCACCAACAGCTCACATGTAGGTCATATATAGACCCGAGTACAACCACCAACAGCTCACATGTAGGT
Organism: Archivesica marissinica; assembly: GCA_014843695.1. Classification (NCBI taxonomy): domain Eukaryota; kingdom Metazoa; phylum Mollusca; class Bivalvia; order Venerida; family Vesicomyidae; genus Archivesica; species Archivesica marissinica. The sequence goes on along the minus strand of CM026389.1, from coordinate 61,846,864 downwards.
CATATATAGACACGATTACAACCATCAACAGCTCACATGTAAGTAATATATAGACCCGAGTACAACCACCAACAGCTCACATGTAGGTCATATATAGACACGAGTACAACCACCAACAGCTCACATGTAGGCTATATATAGACTCAAGTACAACCACCAACAGTTCACATGTAGGCCATATGGAGACTCGAGTACAACCACCAACAGCTCACATGTAGGTCATACATAGACACGAGAACAACCACCAACAGCTCACATGTAGTTCATATATAGACACGAGTACAACAACCAACAGCTCACATGTAGGTCATATGGAGACCTGATTACAACCACCAACAGCTCACATGTAGGTCATATGGAGACTCAAGTACAACTACCAACAGCTCACATGTAGGTCATATGGAGACCCGATTACAACCACCAACAGCTCACATGTAGGCCATATGGAGACGCGAGTACAACCACCAACAGCTCACATGTAGGTCATATGGAAACCCAAGTACAACCACCAACAGCTCACATGTAGGCCATATATAGACTCGAGTACAACCACCAACAGCTCACATGTAGGTCATATGGAGACCCGATTACAATCACCAACACCTCACATGTAGGTCATATGGAGACCCGAGTACAACCACCAACAGCTAACATGTAGGCCATATATAGACTCGAGTACAACCACCAACAGCTCACATGTAGGTCATATGGAGACCCGATTACAATCACAAACAGCTCACATGTAGGTCATATGGAGACCCGAGTACAACCACCAACAGCTCACATGTAGGTCATATGGAGACTCGAGTACAACCACCAACAGCTCACATGTAGGTCATATATAGACCCGAGTACAACCATCAACAGCTCACATGTAGGTCATATATAGACTCGAGTACAACAACCAACAGCTCACATGTAGGTCATATGGAGACCGAGTACAACCACCAACAGTCACATGTAGGTCATATGGAGACCTGAGTACAACCACCAACAGCTCACATGTAGGTCATATGGAGACTCGAGTACAACCACCAACAGCTCACATGTAGGTCATATGGGGACTCGAGTACATCCACCAACAGCTCACATGTAGGTCATATGGGGACTCGAGTACAACCACCAATAGCTCACATGTAGGTCATATGGAGACCGAGTACAACCACCAACAGCTCACATGTAGGTCAAACACACACCAACCACAAAAGACTCGAGTACAACCACCAACAGCTCACATGTAGGTCATATGGAGACTCGAGTACAACCACCAACAGCTCACATGTAGGTCATATATAGACCCGAGTACAACCACCAACTGCTCACATGTACGTAATATGGAGACTCGAGTACAACCACCAACAGCTCACATGTAGGTCATATGGAGACCCGATTACAACCATCAACAGCTCACATGTAGGTCATATATAGACACGATTACAACCACCAACAGCTCACATGTAGGTCATATATAGACCCGAGTACAACCACCAACAGCTCACATGCAGGTCATATATAGACCCGAGTACAATCACAAACAGCTCACATGTAGGTCATATATAGACCCGAGTACAACCACCAACAGCTCACATGTAGGTCATATGGAGACCCGATTACAATCACCAACAGCTCACATGTAGGTCATATGGAGACCCGAGTACAACCACCAACAGCTCACATGTAGGTCATATATAGACTCGAGTACAACCACCAACAGCTCACATGTAGGTCATATATAGACCCGATTACAACCACCAACAGCTCACATGTAGGTCAAGTCATATATAGACACGATTACAACCACCAACAGCTCACATGTAGGTCATATATAGACCCGAGTACAACCACCAACAGCTCACATGTAGGTCATATATAGACCCGATTACAACCATCAACAGCTCACATGTAGGTCATATATAGACACGATTACAACCACCAACAGCTCACATGTAGGTCATATATAGACACGATTACAACCATCAACAGCTCACATGTAGGTCATATATAGACACGATTACAACCACCAACAGCTCACATGTAGGTCATATATAGACCCGATTACAACCACCAACAGCTCACATGTAGGTCATATATAGACCCGATTACAACCATCAACAGCTCACATGTAGGTCATATATAGACACGAGTACAACCACCAACAGCTCACATGTAGGTCATATATAGACCCGAGTACAACCACCAACAGCTCACATGTAGGTCATATATAGACACGATTACAACCATCAACAGCTCACATGTAGGTCATATATAGACACGATTACAACCACCAACAGCTCACATGTAGGTCATATATAGACACGATTACAACCACCAACAGCTCACATGTAGGTCATATATAGACCCGAGTACAACCACCAACAGCTCACATGTAGGTCATATATAGACACGATTACAACCACCAACAGCTCACATGTAGGTCATATATAGACCCGAGTACAACCACCAACAGCTCACATGTAGGTCATATATAGACCCGAGTACAACCACCAACAGCTCACATGTAGGTCATATATAGACTCGAGTACAACCACCAACAGCTCACATGTAGGTCATATATAGACCCGAGTACAACCACCAACAGCTCACATGTAGGTCATATATAGACACGAGTACAACCACCAACAGCTCACATGTAGGTCATATATAGACACGAGTACAACCACCAACAGCTCACATGTAGGTCATATGGAGACCCGAGTACAACCACCAACAGCTCACATGTAGGTCATATGGAGACCCGAGTACAACCACCAACAGCTCACATGTAGGTCATATGGAGACTCAAGTACAACTACCAACAGCTCACAATTAGGTCATATGGAGACGCGAGTACAACCACCAACAGCTCACATGTAGGTCATATGGAGACCGGAGTACAACCACCAACAGCTCACAGTTAGGTCATAGATAGACCCGAGTACAACCACCAACAGCTCACATGTAGCCATATGGAGACGCGAGTACAACCACCAACAGCTCACACGTAGGCCATATGGAGACCCGAGTACAACCACCAACAGCTCACATGCAGGTCATATGGAGACCCGAGTACAATCACCAACAGCTCACATGTAGGTCATATATAGACCCGAGTACAACCATCAACAGCTCACATGTAGGTCATATATAGACCCGAGTACAACCACCAACAGCTCACATTTAGGTCATATATAGACCCGAGTACAACCACCAACAGCTCACATGTAGGCCATATGGAGACTCGAGTACAACCACCAACAGCTCACATGTAGGTCATATATAGACCTGAGTATAACCACCAACTGTTCACATGTAGGTAATATGTAGACTCGAGTACAACCACCAACAGCTCACATGTAGGTCATATGGAGACTCGTGTACAACAACCAACCTACCACAAGCTTCCTCGCATGAAAAACATTAACACACCTAGTGGGATTCAAACCAACAGTGGTTAGTGGCAAGTGATGACCAACAGTGGTTAGTGGCAAGTGATGACCAACAGTGGTTAGTGGCAAGTGATGACCAACAGTGGTTAGTGGCAAGTGATGACCAACAGTAGTTAGTGGCAAGTGATGACCAACAGTGGTTAGTGGCAAGTGATGACCAACAGTGGTTAGTGGCAAGTGATGACCAACAGTGGTTAGTGGCAAGTGATGACCAACAGTGGTTAGTGGCAAGTGATGACCAACAGTGGTTAGTGGCAAGTGATGACCAACAGTGGTTAGTGGCAAGTGATGACCAAAGTAGAATCATTTTAAAAAATGATCTAAAAAACTTTCCAATCTATTGTACGTCTTGTTGCATGTTACGTTAGGGTTTATTCTAGGGGTGGGTCACAAAAGGAGAAGAGTGGGTCAGTTAAGGAGCAGAATTGGTCAGAAAAGGAGCAGAGTGGGTCAGAAAAGGAGAATAGTGGGTCAGAAAAGGAGCAGAGTGGGTCAGAAAAGGGGAAGAGTGGGTCAGAAAAGGAGAAGAGTGGGTCAGAAAAGGAGAAGAGTGGGTCAGAAAAGGAGCAGAGTGGGTCAGAAAAGGAGAAGGGTGGGTCAGAAAAGGAGAAGAGTGGGTCAGAAAAGGAGCAGAGTGAGTCAGAAAAGGAGAAGAGTGGGTCAGAAAAGGAGAAGAGTGGGTCAGAAAAGGAGAAGAGTGGTCAGAAAAGGAGAAGAGTGGTCAGAAAAGGGGAAGAGTGGGTCAGAAAAGGGAAGATGGGTCAGAAAAGGGGAAGAGTGGGTCAGAAAAGGAGAAGATTGGGTCAGAAAAGGAGCAGAGTGGGTCAGAAAAGGGGAAGAGTGGGTCAGAAAAGGAGAAGAGTGGGTCGGAGAAGAGTGGGTCAGAAAAGGAGCAGAGTGGGTCAGAAAAGAGGCATGGTGCATTTGAGCCGTGATGAAGTGTGGGGGGGGGGGGGGCCGAAGGGAGGTATTTTGAGGTTAGTCCCTAGAAAATGATGTTAAATTATGCTATTTGATATCAAAGTCAATACATATTGGTGAACAGGACGAGGTCCAATTTATATAGGTTTGCCACCCGAAGGCACCTGTTCAGGCTTACATGTATATAAAAAAGGGTGGGGCTAAATAGGACAAGGCCCCCATTCCGCTCTAGAAAAAAAAACCTATACATGTACATGTAGTTACAGCAAGCATATTTGATGAATCAATTAGTTTAAACAATATTTATTTCTTTGAATATACATAGTCTAGTATACATAATATGTACATACATGTAGGATTGAGGAGAAAGCAACTTGCTTATATGGTTACCTCTTTCCCATGGGAAATAACAAGTTTAGATCGATATTTATCTCTTCCCATGGGAAATGACAAGCTTAGATAGAGTTTTACCTGACCGGTCATCAAAGTTATCCAAGGTAATAATTATGAACTCTCCCATGGGAAATGACAAGCTTAGATAGAGTTTTACCTGACCGGTCATCAAAGTTATCCAAGGTAATAATTATGAACTCTCCCATGGGAAATGACAAGCTTAGATAGAGTTTTACCTGACCGGTCATCAAAGTTATCCAAGGTAATAATTATGAACTCTCCCATGGGAAATGACAAGCTTAGATAGAGTTTTACCTGACCAGTCATCAAAGTTATCCAAGGTAATATGAACTCTCCCGTGGGGAATGACAAGTTTAGATCGAGTTTTACCTGACCAGTCATCAAAGTTATCCAAGGTAATATGAACTCTCCCGTGGGAAATGACAAGTTTAGATCGAGTTTTACCTGACCGGTCATCAAAGTTATCCAAGGTAATATGAACTCTCCCGTGGGAAATGACAAGTTTAGATCGAGTTTTACCTGACCGGTCATCAAAGTTATCCACTGCATATTGTAACATCAACTCCTTCAGGAAATGAACATTCCCATGGCCAGTTTTCCTGGGTAGCAGTTCTCTCCCCCTATCCGACTTCTGAAACTCCAGATACTTTTCTATCTGAAGACAAAATGGATAACACTTGTGGAATAAATCACAGTCCAAATGTACTAGTATTTACTGGGGTATTAGTTGGGAATGAAGCGCTGGTTAATAGTCTTCATTGGGGTATGAGTTACCTTGTGTTAAGGAATGAAGCATTGGTTAATAGTCTTCATCGGGGTATGAACTACATTGGGTGGGTTTAAAATGTGCGGAGCAGGAGAGTGTAGGCATGGGGAGCGGGTGAGTGTAGTCATGGGGATTGGGGGAGAGTAGACATGGGGAGCGGGGGAGAGTAGACATGGGGAGCGGGGGAGAGTAGACATTGTGAGCAGGGGGGAGTAGGCTTGGGGTGTGGGGGAGTGTAGGCATGGGGAGTGGGGGAGTGTAGGCATGGGGATTGGGGGAGTAGGCATGGGGAGCGGGGGAGAGTAGACATGGGGAGGGGAGTTTGCATGGTGAGCAGGGGGGAGTAGGCTTGGGGAGTGGGGGAGTGTAGGCATGGGAGCAGGGGAGAGTAGACATGGGGAGTGGGGGGAGTGTAGGCATGGGGAACAGGGGAGTGCAGGTATGAGGAGCAGGGGAGTGTAGGTATGGGGAGTGGGAGTGTAGGGGAACAGGGGAGTGTAGGCATGGGGAGCAGGGGAGTGTAGGTATGGGGATGGGAGTGTAGGGAACAGGGTAGTGTAGTATGGGGAGTGGGAGTGTAGGGGAACAGGGAAGTGTAGGTATGGGGAGTGGGAGTGTAGACATGGGGAACAGGGGAGTGTAGGCATGGGGAGCAGGGGAGTGTAGGCATGGGGAGTGGGGGGTGTAGGCATGGGGAGTGGGGAGTGTAGGCATGGGGAGTGGGGAGTGTAGACATGGGGAACAGGGGAGTGTAGGCATGGGGAGTGGGGGAGTGTAGGCATGGGGAGTGGGGGAGTGTAGGCATGGGGAGCAGGGGAGTGTAGGCATGGGGAGTGGGGGAGTGTAGGCATGGGTAACAGGGGAGTGTAGGCATGGGGAGCAGGGAGTGTAGGCATGGTGAGCAGGGGAGTGTAGGCATGGGGAGTGGGGGAGTGTAGGTATGGGGAGCAGGGGAGTGTAGGCATGGGGAGCAGAAGAGTGTAGCCATGGTGAGCAGGGGGGTGTAGGCATGGTGAGCAGGTGAGTGAGTGTAGACATGGGGAACAGGGGAGTGTAGGCATGGGGAGCAGGGGAGTGTAGGCATGGGGAGTGGGGGAGTGTAGGCATGTGGAACAGGGGATTGCAGACATGAGAAACAGGGGAGTGTAGGCATGGGGAGCAGAAGAGTGTAGGCATGGTGAGCAGGGGGTGTAGGCATGGTGAGCAGGGGAGTGAGTGTAGGCATGGGGAGTGTGGGAGTGTAGGCATGGGGAGCAGAAGAGTGTAGGCATGGTGAGCAGGGGAGTGTGTGCATGGGGAGAAGGGGAGTGTAGGCATGGGGAGTGTGGGAGTGTAGGCATGGGGAGCAGGGGAGTGTAGGCATGTGGAACAGAGGAGTGTAGGCATGGGGGTGGGGGAGTGTAGGCATGGGGAGTGGGGGAGTGTAGGCATGGTGAGCAGGGGAGTGTAGGCATGGGGAGCAGAAGAGTGTAGGCATGGTGAGCAGGGGATTGCAGACATGAGAAACAGGGGAGTGTAGGCATGGGGAGCAGAAGAGTGTAGGCATGGTGAGCAGGGGGGTGTAGGCATGGTGTGCAGGGGAGTGAGTGTAGGCATGGGGAGTGTGGGAGTGTAGGCATGGGGAGCAGAAGAGTGTATGCATGGTGAGCAGGGGAGTGTAGGCATGTGGAACAGGGGAGTGTAGGCATGGGGAGTGGGGGTGTAGGCATGGGGAGCAGGGAGTGTTGACATGGGGAGCAGGAGAGTGTAGGCATGGGGAGCAGGGAAGTGTAGGCATTGTGGAGCGGGGGAGTGTAGGCATGGGGAACAGGATGAGTGTAGGCATGGGAGTGGGATACTGTAGGCATGGGGAGCAGGGGGATTGTAGGCATGGGGAGCGGGGGAGTGTAGCATGGGGAGCAGGAAAGTGTAGGCATGGGAAGTGTAGGCATGGGGAGCGGGGGAAGTGTAGGCATGGGAAGTGTAGGCATGGGGAGCGGGGAAGTGTAGGCATGGGGAGCGGGGGAGTGTAGCATGGGGAGCAGGAAAGTGTAGGCATGGGAAGTGTAGGCATGGGGAGCGGGGAAGTGTAGGCATGGGGAGCGGGGAAGTGTAGGCATGGGGAGTGGGGAAGTGTAGGCATGGGGAGCGGGGAAGTGTAGGCATGGGGAGTGGGGAAGTGTAGGCATGGGGAGTGGGGAAGTGTAGGCATGGGGAGCGGGGAAGTGTAGGCATGGGGAGTGGGGAAGTGTAGGCATGGGGAGCGGGGAAGTGTAGGCATGGGGAGTGGGGAAGTGTAGGCATGGGGAGCGGGGAAGTAATGGGGAGCGGGGAAGTGTAGGCATGGGGAGCGGGAGTGTAGGCATGGGGAGCGGGGAAGTGTAGGCATGGGGAGCGGGGAAGTGTAGGCATGGGGAGCGGGGAAGTGTAGGCATGGGGAGCGGGGAAGTGTAGGCATGGGGAGCGGGGAAGTGTAGGCATGGGGAGCGGGGAAGTGTAGGCATGGGGAGGGGAAGTGTAGGCATGGGGAGCGGGAAGTGTAGGCATGGGGAGCGGGGAAGTGTAGGCATGGGAGCGGGGAAGTGTAGGCATGGGGAGCGGGGAAGTGTAGGCATGGGGAGCGGGGAAGTGTAGGCATGGGGAGCGGGGAAGTGTAGGCATGGGAAGTGTAGGCATGGGGAGCGGGGAAGTGTAGGCATGGGAAGTGTAGGCATGGGAAGTGTAGGCATGGGGAGCGGGAAGTGTAGGCATGGGAAGTGTAGGCATGGGAAGTGTAGGCATGGGAAGTGTAGGCATGGGGAGCGGGGAAGTGTAGGCATGGGAAGTGTAGGCATGGTGAGCAGGGGAGTGTAGGCATGGGGAGCAGGAGTGTAGGCATGGGGAGCGGGGGAGTGTAGGTATGGGGGTGGGAGTGTAGGCATGGGAGTGGGGGAGTGTAGGCATAAGGAGTGGGGAAGTGTAGGCATGGGGAGTGGGGAAGTGTAGGCATAGGGAGTGGGGAAGTGTAGGCATGGGGAGCGGGGGAGTGTAGGCATGGGGAGCAGGGAAGTGTAGGCATGGGGAGCAGGGAAGTGTAGACATGGGGAGCGGGGAAGTGTAGGCATGGGGAGCGGGGAAGTGTAGGCATGGGGAGCGGGAAGTGTAGGCATGGGGAGTGGGGAAGTGTAGGAATGGGGAAGTGTAGGCATGGGGAGCGGGGAAGTGTAGGCATGGGGAGCGGGGAAGTGTAGGCATGGGGAGCGGGGAAGTGTAGGCATGGGGAGCGGGAAGTGTAGGCATGGGGAGCAGGGAAGTGTAGGCATGGGGAGTAGGGAAGTGTAGGCATGGGGAGCAGGGAAGTGTAGGCATGGGGAGTGGGGAAGTGTAGGCATGGGGAGTGGGGGAAGTGTAGGCATGTGGAGTGGGGACGTGTAGGCATGGGGAGCAGGGAAGTGTAGGCATGGGGAGTGGGGAAGTGTAGGCATGGGGAGCGGGGAAGTGTAGGCATGGGGAGTGGGGAAGTGTAGGCATGGGGAGCGGGGAAGTTGTAGGCATGGGGAGTGGGGAAGTGTAGGCATGGGGAGTGGGGAAGTGTAGGCATGGGGAGCAGGGAAGTGTAGGCATGGGGAGCGGGGAAGTGTAGGCATGGGGAGCGGGGAAGTGTAGGTATAGGGAGCGGGGGAGTGTAGGAGGGATGGCGGGTGTGCGAGTGTAGTCTTGGTAAGTGAGTGCAACAGGCGTTCATTATGCGGAACCGGCATTTATATAATACGAAGACTTGTCTCAGTTAAATAAACAAGTATTTATGTCGGTGAAACGAAAAATGCCAAATGAAGTTAGCCGTGCTTTCACCAGAAATGGCGTTATTTAATACATCACCAAAACTGACCAAATGAAAACAGTACAATACCAAGACTATCAGCTTTGGCTAGACCTCCCGTGGCCGACACGTGGTGCGCAGTCCCCCGTCAACAGACAGAACACCAACAGAGAGAGACATTGAATAACATTGACCACAACATGTATTCATAACAGTCACTAATGAGTACAAAATCCACACAAACAATTAAAACACAAATTATAATAATTATTATACTGATCATCACAATTCAATATTCCTTAAACTGGCCAATTCAGATACATGTATATTGACATTACAGACCAAAACCAGAATTCCACATGATTCATATTATAGACTATTATGTTTTATTCAGATGTGGTGTATTGCATAACACCAGTATATAATATAATTTGTGAACCATGAAATGGTGTGTACATGTACCTGTCTTTGTCTGATCTGTCTGCATACTTTCTGTCTCTGTTGGAGTGGTAACTCAGAGAGGAAACTCTGGTCCAAATCCATCCTTATATCAATTAATCTAATCTGTACTCATACAGGCATCCAGATCTGTACTCATACAGGCATCAGGCATCAAGATCTGGAAATGGAAAGCAATCAATTACATTAATAGTTATTAGGTTTGCTACTGACCCTCAACGGAGCTATGTGGGGGGGGGGGGTGAGGTGTTAGCCGGGGTCAGTAAAATCTATAGGGGGGTGAGGAGTTAGCCGGGGGTCAGTACAATCTAGGGGATGTTAGCCGGGGTCAGTAAAATCTAGGGGGGGGTGTTAGCCATGGTCAGTAAAATCTATAGGGGGGGGTTAGGTGTTAGCCGGGGTCAGTACAATCTAGGGGGGGGTGAGGTGTTAGCCAAGGTCAGTACAATCTATGGAGGGGTGAGGTGTTAGCCGGGGTCAGTACAATCTATGGTGGGTGAGGTATTAGCCGGGGTCAGTACAATCTATGGGGGGTGAGGTGTTAGTCGGGGTCAGTACAATCTATGGGGGGGTGAGGAGTTAGTCGGGGTCAGTACAATCTATGGGGGGTGAGGTATTAGTCGGGGTCAGTACAATCTATAGTGGGTGAGGTATTAGCCGGGGTCAGTACAATCTATGGGGGGTGAGGTGTTAGCCGGGGTCAGTACAATCTATGGAGGGGTGAGGTGTTAGACGGGGTCAGTACAATCTATGGGGGGGTGAGGTGTTAGCCAAGGTTAGTACAATCTATTGGGGGTGAGGTATTAGCCGGGGTCAGTACAATCTATGGGGGGTGAGGTGTTAGCCAAGGTTAGTACAATCTATTGGGGGTGAGGTGTTAGCCGGGGTCAGTACAATCTATTGGGGGTGAGGTTTTAGCCGGGGTACAATCTATGGGGGGTGAGGTGTTAGCCAAGGTTAGTACAATCTATAGGGGGGTGAGGTGTTAGCCAAGGTTAGACCAATCTATAGGGGGGTGAGGTGTTAGCCGGGGTCAGTACAATCTATGGGGGGGGTGAGGTGTTAGCCAAGGTCAGTACAATCTATGGGAGGTGAGGTGTTAGCCGGGGTCAGTACAATCTATGGGGCGGTGTGGTGTTAGCTGGGGTCAGTACAATCTATTGGGGGTGAGGTGTTAGCCAAGGTCAGTACAATCTATGGGGGGTGAGGTGTTAGCCAAGGTCAGTACAATCTATGGGAGGTGAGGTGTTAGCCGGGATCGGTACAATATATGGGGGGGTGAGGTGTTAGCCAAGGTCAGTACAATCTATGTACATATCTGTACTGTATCTACTAGAGACTTTACATATCTGTACTGTATCTACTAGAGACTTTACATATCTGTACTGTATCTACTAGAGACTTTACATATCTGTATCTACTAGAGACTTTACATATCTGTATCTACTAGAGACTTTACATATCTGTACTGTATCTACTAGAGACTTTACATGTCTGTATCTACTAGAGACTTTACATATCTGTACTGTATCTACTAGAGACTTTACATATCTGTATCTACTAGAGACTTTACATATCTGTATCTACTAGAGACTTTACATATCTGTACTGTATCTACTAGAGACTTTACATATCTGTACTGTATCTACTAGAGACTTTACATATCTGTATGTATCTACTAGAGACTTTACATATCTGTACTGTATCTACTAGAGACTTTACATATCTGTACTGTATCTACTAGAGACTTTACATGTCTGTACTGTATCTACTAGAGACTTTACATATCTGTACTGTATCTACTAGAGACTTTACATATCTGTATCTACTAGAGACTTTACATATCTGTACTGTATCTACTAGAGACTTTACATATCTGTACTGTATCTACTAGAGACTTTACATATCTGTATCTACTAGAGACTTTACATATCTGTATCTACTAGAGACTTTACATATCTGTATCTACTAGAGACTTTACATATCTGTATCTACTAGAGACTTTACATGTCTGTATCTACTAGAGACTTTACATATCTGTATCTACTAGAGACTTTACATATCTGTACTGTATCTACTAGAGACTTTACATATCTGTACTGTATCTACTAGAGACTTTACATGTCTGTACTGTATCTACTAGAGACTTTACATATCTGTACTGTATCTACTAGAGACTTTACATATCTGTACTGTATCTACTAGAGACTTTACATATCTGTACTGTATCTACTAGAGACTTTACATATCTGTACTGTATCTACTAGAGACTTTACATATCTGTATCTACTAGAGACTTTACATGTCTGTATCTACTAGAGACTTTACATATCTGTATCTACTAGAGACTTTACATGTCTGTATCTACTAGAGACTTTACATATCTGTACTGTATCTACTAGAGACTTTACATATCTGTATCTACTAGAGACTTTACATGTCTGTATCTACTAGAGACTTTACATGTCTGTATCTACTAGAGACTTTACATATCTGTATCTACTAGAGACTTTACATGTCTGTATCTACTAGAGACTTTACATACCTGTACTGTATCTACTAGAGACTTTACATGTCTGTATCTACTAGAGACTTTACATGTCTGTACTGTATCTACTAGAGACTTTACATATCCGTACTGTATCTACTAGAGACTTTACATATCTGTATCTACTAGAGACTTTACATATCTGTATCTACTAGAGACTTTACATGTCTGTATCTACTAGAGACTTTACATGTCTGTATCTACTAGAGACTTTACATATCTTATCTACTAGAGACTTTACATATCTGTACTGTATCTACTAGAGACTTTACATATCTGTACTGTATCTACTAGAGACTTTACATGTCTGTACTGTATCTACTAGAGACTTTACATATCTGTACTGTATCTACTAGAGACTTTACATATCTGTACTGTATCTACTAGAGACATTACATATCTGTACTGTATCTACTAGAGACTTTACATATCTGTACTGTATCTACTAGAGACTTTACATATCTGTATCTACTAGAGACTTTACATGTCTGTATCTACTAGAGACTTTACATGTCTGTATCTACTAGAGACTTTACATATCTGTATCTACTAGAGACTTTACATGTCTGTATCTACTAGAGATTTTACATATCTGTACTGTATCTACTAGAGACTTTACATATCTGTATCTACTAGAGACTTTACATGTCTGTATCTACTAGAGACTTTACATGTCTGTATCTACTAGTGACTTTACATATCTGTATCTACTAGAGACTTTACATATCTGTACTGTATCTACTAGAGACTTTACATATCTGTACTGTATCTACTAGAGACTTTACATATCTGTATCTACTAGAGACTTTACATGTCTGTACTGTATCTACTAGAGACATTACATACCTGTACTGTATCTACTAGAGACTTTACATATCTGTATCTACTAGAGACTTTACATGTCTGTACTGTATCTACTAGAGACTTTAAATATCTGTACTGTATCTACTAGAGACTTTACATACATGTACTGTATCTACTAGAGACTTTACATATCTGTATCTACTAGAGACTTTACATATCTGTATCTACTAGAGACTTTACATGTCTGTATCTACTAGAGACTTTACATGTCTGTATCTACTAGAGACTTTACATGTCTGTATCTACTAGAGACTTTACATGTCTGTACTGTATCTACTAGAGACTTTACATACCTGTATCTTCTAGAGACTTTACATGTCTGTATCTACTAGAGACTTTGCATGTCTGTATCTACTAGAGACTTTACATGTCTGTACTGTATCTACTAGAGACTTTACATGTCTGTATCTACTAGAGACTTTACATGTCTGTATCTACTAGAGGCTTTACATGTCTGTATCTACTAGAGACTTTACATGTCTGTACTGTATATACTAGAGACTTTACATGTCTGTATCTACTAGAGACTTTACATATCTGTATCTACTAGAGACTTTACATGTCTGTACTGTATCTACTAGAGACTTTACATGTCTGTATCTACTAGATACTTTACATATCTGTACTGTATCTACTAGAGACTTTACATGTCTGTATCTACTAGAGACCTTACATATCTGTATCTACTAGAGACCTTACATATCTGTATCTACTAGAGACTTTACATATCTGTACTGTATCTACTAGAGACTTTACATACCTGTACTGTATCTACTAGAGACTTTACATGTCTGTATCTACTAGAGACCTTACATACCTGTACTGTATCTACTAGAGACTTTACATACCTGTACTGTATCTACTAGAGACTTTACATACCTGTACTGTATCTACTAGAGACCTTACATACCTGTACTGTATCTACTAGAGACCTTACATACCTGTACTGTATCTACTAGAGACCTTACATACCTGTACTGTATCTACTAGAGACCTTACATACCTGTACTGTATCTACTAGAGACCTTACATACCTGTACTGTATCTACTAGAGACCTTACATACCTGTACTGTATCTACTAGAGACTTTACATACCTGTACTGTATCTACAAGAGACTTTACATGTCTGTATCTACTAGAGACCTTACATACCTGTACTGTATCTACTAGAGACTTTACATGTCTGTATCTACTAGAGTTTACATATCTGTACTGTATCTACTAGAGACTTTACATATCTGTACTGTATATACTAGAGACCTTACATGTCTGTATCTACTAGAGACCTTACATACCTGTACTGTATATACTAGAGACTTTACATGTCTGTATCTACTAGAGACTTTACATATCTGTACTGTATCTACTAGAGACTTTACATATCTGTACTGTATATACTAGAGACTTTACATATCTGTATCTACTAGAGACTTTACATATCTGTATCTACTAGAGACTTTACATATCTGTACTGTATCTACTAGAGACTTTACATGTCTGTATCTACTAGAGACTTTACATATCTGTACTGTATCTACTAGAGACTTTACATATCTGTATCTACTAGAGACTTTACATGTCTGTATCTACTAGAGACTTTACATGTCTGTACTGTATCTACTAGAGACTTTACATATCTGTACTGTATCTACTAGAGACTTTACATGTCTGTATTGTATCTACTAGAGACTTTACATATCTGTACTGTATCTACTAGAGACTTTACATATCTGTACTGTATCTACTAGAGACTTTACATATCTGTACTGTATCTACTAGAGACTTTACATATCTGTACTGTATCTACTAGAGACTTTACATATCTGTACTGTATCTACTAGAGACTTTACATGTCTGTATCTACTAGAGACTTTACATGTCTGTATCTACTAGAGACTTTACATATCTGTATCTACTAGAGACTTTACATGTCTGTATCTACTAGAGACTTTACATACCTGTACTGTATCTACTAGAGACTTTACATGTCTGTATCTACTAGAGACTTTACATGTCTGTACTGTATCTACTAGAGACTTTACATATCCGTACTGTATCTACTAGAGACTTTACATATCTGTATCTACTAGAGACTTTACATATCTGTATCTACTAGAGACTTTACATGTCTGTATCTACTAGAGACTTTACATGTCTGTATCTACTAGAGACTTTACATATCTTATCTACTTGAGACTTTACATATCTGTACTGTATCTACTAGAGACTTTACATATCTGTACTGTATCTACTAGAGACTTTACATGTCTGTACTGTATCTACTAGAGACTTTACATATCTGTACTGTATCTACTAGAGACTTTACATATCTGTACTGTATCTACTAGAGACATTACATATCTGTACTGTATCTACTAGAGACTTTACATATCTGTACTGTATCTACTAGAGACTTTACATATCTGTATCTACTAGAGACTTTACATGTCTGTATCTACTAGAGACTTTACATATCTGTATCTACTAGAGACTTTACATGTCTGTATCTACTAGAGATTTTACATATCTGTACTGTATCTACTAGAGACTTTACATATCTGTATCTACTAGAGACTTTACATGTCTGTATCTACTAGAGACTTTACATGTCTGTATCTACTAGTGACTTTACATATCTGTATCTACTAGAGACTTTACATATCTGTACTGTATCTACTAGAGACTTTACATATCTGTACTGTATCTACTAGAGACTTTACATATCTGTATCTACTAGAGACTTTACATGTCTGTACTGTATCTACTAGAGACATTACATACCTGTACTGTATCTACTAGAGACTTTACATATCTGTATCTACTAGAGACTTTACATGTCTGTACTGTATCTACTAGAGACTTTAAATATCTGTACTGTATCTACTAGAGACTTTACATACATGTACTGTATCTACTAGAGACTTTACATATCTGTATCTACTAGAGACTTTACATATCTGTATCTACTAGAGACTTTACATGTCTGTATCTACTAGAGACTTTACATGTCTGTATCTACTAGAGACTTTACATGTCTGTATCTACTAGAGACTTTACATGTCTGTACTGTATCTACTAGAGACTTTACATACCTGTATCTTCTAGAGACTTTACATGTCTGTATCTACTAGAGACTTTGCATGTCTGTATCTACTAGAGACTTTACATGTCTGTACTGTATCTACTAGAGACTTTACATGTCTGTATCTACTAGAGACTTTACATGTCTGTATCTACTAGAGGCTTTACATGTCTGTATCTACTAGAGACTTTACATGTCTGTACTGTATATACTAGAGACTTTACATGTCTGTATCTACTAGAGACTTTACATATCTGTATCTACTAGAGACTTTACATGTCTGTACTGTATCTACTAGAGACTTTACATGTCTGTATCTACTAGATACTTTACATATCTGTACTGTATCTACTAGAGACTTTACATGTCTGTATCTACTAGAGACCTTACATATCTGTATCTACTAGAGACCTTACATATCTGTATCTACTAGAGACTTTACATATCTGTACTGTATCTACTAGAGACTTTACATACCTGTACTGTATCTACTAGAGACTTTACATGTCTGTATCTACTAGAGACCTTACATACCTGTACTGTATCTACTAGAGACTTTACATACCTGTACTGTATCTACTAGAGACTTTACATACCTGTACTGTATCTACTAGAGACCTTACATACCTGTACTGTATCTACTAGAGACCTTACATACCTGTACTGTATCTACTAGAGACCTTACATACCTGTACTGTATCTACTAGAGACCTTACATACCTGTACTGTATCTACTAGAGACCTTACATACCTGTACTGTATCTACTAGAGACCTTACATACCTGTACTGTATCTACTAGAGACCTTACATACCTGTACTGTATCTACTAGAGACCTTACATACCTGTACTGTATCTACTAGAGACTTTACCTACCTGTACTGTATCTACAAGAGACTTTACATGTCTGTATCTACTAGAGACCTTACATACCTGTACTGTATATACTAGAGACTTTACATGTCTGTATCTACTAGAGTTTACATATCTGTACTGTATCTACTAGAGACTTTACATATCTGTACTGTATATACTAGAGACCTTACATGTCTGTATCTACTAGAGACCTTACATACCTGTACTGTATATACTAGAGACTTTACATGTCTGTATTTACTAGAGACTTTACATATCTGTACTGTATCTACTAGAGACTTTACATATCTGTACTGTATATACTAGAGACCTTACATATCTGTATCTACTAGAGACTTTACATATCTGTATCTACTAGAGACTTTACATATCTGTACTGTATATACTAGAGACTTTACATGTCTGTATCTACTAGAGACTTTACATATCTGTACTGTATCTACTAGAGACTTTACATATCTGTATCTACTAGAGACTTTACATGTCTGTATCTACTAGAGACTTTACATGTCTGTACTGTATCTACTAGAGACTTTACATATCTGTACTGTATCTACTAGAGACTTTACATGTCTGTATTGTATCTACTAGAGACTTTACATATCTGTACTGTATCTACTAGAGACTTTACATACCTGTACTGTATCTACTAGAGACTTTACATATCTGTACTGTATCTACTAGAGACTTTACATACCTGTACTGTATCTACTAGAGACTTTACATATCTGTACTGTATCTACTAGAGACTTTACATGTCTGTATCTACTAGAGACTTTACATACCTGTACTGTATCTACTAGAGACTTTACATGTCTGTATCTACTAGAGACTTTACATACCTGTACTGTATCTACTAGAGACTTTACATGTCTGTATCTACTAGAGACTTTACATACCTGTACTGTATCTACTAGAGACTTTACATGTCTGTATCTACTAGAGACTTTACATGTCTGTACTTACTACTAGAGACTTTACATATGACTGTATCTACTAGAGACTTTACATATCGTACTGTATCTACTAGAGACTTTACATATCTGTATCTACTAGAGACTTTACATATCTGTATCTACTAGAGACTTTACATGTCTGTATCTACTAGAGACTTTACATGTCTGTATCTACTAGAGACTTTACATATCTTATCTACTTGAGACTTTACATATCTGTACTGTATCTACTAGAGACTTTACATATCTGTACTGTATCTACTAGAGACTTTACATGTCTGTACTGTATCTACTAGAGACTTTACATATCTGTACTGTATCTACTAGAGACTTTACATATCTGTACTGTATCTACTAGAGACATTACATATCTGTACTGTATCTACTAGAGACTTTACATATCTGTACTGTATCTACTAGAGACTTTACATATCTGTATCTACTAGAGACTTTACATGTCTGTATCTACTAGAGACTTTACATGTCTGTATCTACTAGAGACTTTACATATCTGTATCTACTAGAGACTTTACATGTCTGTATCTACTAGAGATTTTACATATCTGTACTGTATCTACTAGAGACTTTACATATCTGTATCTACTAGAGACTTTACATGTCTGTATCTACTAGAGACTTTACATGTCTGTATCTACTAGTGACTTTACATATCTGTATCTACTAGAGACTTTACATATCTGTACTGTATCTACTAGAGACTTTACATATCTGTACTGTATCTACTAGAGACTTTACATATCTGTATCTACTAGAGACTTTACATGTCTGTACTGTATCTACTAGAGACATTACATACCTGTACTGTATCTACTAGAGACTTTACATACCTGTACTGTATCTACTAGAGACTTAAACATATCTGTATCTACTAGAGACTTTACATACCTGTACTGTATCTACTAGAGACTTTACATATCTGTATCTACTAGAGACTTTACATACCTGTACTGTATCTACTAGAGACTTTACATATCTGTATCTACTAGAGACTTTACATATCTGTACTGTATCTACTAGAGACTTTACATATCTGTATCTACTAGAGACTTTACATATCTGTATCTACTTGAGACTTTACATATATGTACTGTATCTACTAGAGACTTTACATGTCTGTATCTACTAGAAACTTTACATATCTGTATCTACTAGAGACTTTACATATCTGTATCTACTAGAGACTTTACATGTCTGTTCTGTATCTACTAGAGACTTTACATGTCTGTATTGTATCTACTAGAGACTTTACATGTCTGTACTGTATCTACTAGAGACTTTACATATCTGTATCTACTAGAGACTTTACATGTCTGTATCTACTAGAGACTTTACATATCTGTATCTACTAGAGACTTTACATGTCTGTATCTACTAGAGACTTTACATATCTGTACTGTATCTACTAGAGACTTTACATATCTCTATCTACTAGAGACTTTACATATCTGTATCTACTTGAGACTTTACATATCTCTATCTACTTGAGACTTTACATACCTGTACTGTATCTACTAGAGACTTTACATGTCTGTATCTACTAGAGACTTTACATACCTGTACTGTATCTACTAGAGACTTTACATATCTGTACTGTATCTACTAGAGACTTTACATATCTGTATCTACTAGAGACTTTACATATCTCTATCTACTAGAGACTTTACATATCTGTATCTACTTGAGACTTTACATTCTTCTGTATCTACTAGAGACTTTACATGTCTGTTCTGTATCTACTAGAGACTTTACATGTCTGTATGTATCTACTAGAGACTTTACATGTCTGTACTGTATCTACTAGAGACTTTACATATCTGTATCTACTAGAGACTTTACATGTCTGTATCTACTAGAGACTTTACATATCTGTATCTACTAGAGACTTTACATGTCTGTATCTACTAGAGACTTTACATATCTGTACTGTATCTACTAGAGACTTTACATATCTGTATCTACTAGAGACTTTACATATCTGTATCTACTTGAGACTTTACATATCTCTATCTACTTGAGACTTTACATACCTGTACTGTATCTACTAGAGACTTTACATGTCTGTATCTACTAGAGACTTTACATACCTGTACTGTATCTACTAGAGACTTTACATATCTGTACTGTATCTACTAGAGACTTTACATATCTGTATCTACTAGAGACTTTACATATCTCTATCTACTAGAGACTTTACATATCTGTATCTACTTGAGACTTTACATATCTGTATCTACTAGAGACTTTACATATCTGTACTGTATCTACTAGAGACTTTACATATCTGTATATACTAGAGACTTTACATATCTGTACTGTATCTACTAGACTTTACATACCTGTACTGTATCTACTAGAGACTTTACATACCTGCACTGTATCTACTAGAGACTTTACATATCTGTATCTACTAGAGACTTTACATACCTGTACTGTATCTACTAGAGACTTAACATATCTGTATCTACTAGAGACTTTACATACCTGTACTGTATCTACTAGAGACTTTACATATCTGTATCTACTAGAGACTTTACATGTCTGTATCTACTAGAGACTTTACATATCTGTACTGTATCTACTAGAGACTTTACATATCTCTATCTACTAGAGACTTTACATATCTGTATCTACTGAGACTTTACATATCTCTATCTACTTGAGACTTTACATACCTGTACTGTATCTACTAGAGACTTTACATGTCTGTATCTACTAGAGACTTTACATACCTGTACTGTATCTACTAGAGACTTTACATATCTGTACTGTATCTACTAGAGACTTTACATATCTGTATCTACTAGAGACTTTACATATCTCTATCTACTAGAGACTTTACATATCTGTATCTACTTGAGACTTTACATATCTGTATCTACTAGAGACTTTACATATCTGTACTGTATCTACTAGAGACTTTACATATCTGTATATACTAGAGACTTTACATATCTGTATCTACTTGAGACTTTACATATCTGTATCTACTAGAGACTTTACATATCTGTACTGTATCTACTAGAGACTTTACATATCTGTATATACTAGAGTCTTTACATATCTGTACCGTATCTACTAGACTTTACATACCTGTACTGTATCTACTAGAGACTTTACATATCTGTATCTACTAGAGACTTTACATATCTGTATCTACTTGAGACTTTACATATCTGTATCTACTAGAGACTTTACATATCTGTACTGTATCTACTAGAGACTTTACATATCTGTATATACTAGAGTCTTTACATATCTGTACCGTATCTACTAGACTTTACATACCTGTACTGTATCTACTAGAGACTTTACATATCTGTATATACTAGAGACTTTACATATCTGTATCTACTGAGACTTTACATATCTGTATCTACTAGAGACTTTACATATCTGTACTGTATCTACTAGAGACTTTACATATCTGTATCTACTAGAGACTTTACATACCTGTACTGTATCTACTAGAGACTTAAACATATCTGTATCTACTAGAGACTTTACATACCTGTACTGTATCTACTAGAGACTTTACATATCTGTATCTACTAGAGACTTTACATACCTGTACTGTATCTACTAGAGACTTTACATATCTGTATCTACTAGAGACGTTACATATCTGTACTGTATCTACTAGAGACTTTACATGTCTGTACTGTATCTACTAGAGACTTTACATGTCTGTACTGTATCTACTAGAGACTTAAACATATCTGTATCTATGAGAGACTTTACATATCTGTATCTACTAGAGACTTTACATATCTCTATCTACTTGAGACTTTACATATCTGTACTGTATCTACTAGAGACTTTACATATCTGTATCTACTAGAGACTTTACATATCTGTACTGTATCTACTAGAGACTTTACATGTCTGTACTGTATCTACTAGAGACTTTACATGTCTGTACTGTATCTACTAGAGACTTAAACATATCTGTATCTATGAGAGACTTTACATATCTGTATCTACTAGAGACTTTACATATCTCTATCTACTTGAGACTTTACATATCTGTACTGTATCTACTAGAGACTTTACATATCTGTATCTACTAGAGACTTTACATATCTGTACTGTATCTACTAGAGACTTTACATGTCTGTACTGTATCTACTAGAGACTTTACATGTCTGTATCTACTAGAGACTTTACATATGTACTGTATCTACTAGAGACTTTACATATCTGTACTGTATCTACTAGAGACTTTACATATCTGTATCTACTAGAGACTTTACATGTCTGTATCTACTAGAGACTTTACATATCTGTATCTACTAGAGACTTTACATGTCTGTATCTACTAGAGACTTTACATATCCGTACTGTATCTACTAGAGACTTTACATATCTGTACTGTATCTACTAGAGACTTTACATATCTGTATCTACTAGAGACTTTACATGTCTGTATCTACTAGAGACTTTACATATCTGTATCTACTAGAGACTTTACATGTCTGTATCTACTAGAGACTTTACATATCTGTACTGTATCTACTAGAGACTTTACATATCTCTATCTACTAGAGACTTTACATATCTGTATCTACTTGAGACTTTACATATCTCTATCTACTTGAGACTTTACATACCTGTACTGTATCTACTAGAGACTTTACATGTCTGTATCTACTAGAGACTTTACATACCTGTACTGTATCTACTAGAGACTTTACATATCTGTACTGTATCTACTAGAGACTTTACATATCTGTATCTACTAGAGACTTTACATATCTCTATCTACTAGAGACTTTACATATCTGTATCTACTTGAGACTTTACATATCTGTATCTACTAGAGACTTTACATATCTGTACTGTATCTACTAGAGACTTTACATATCTGTATATACTAGAGACTTTACATATCTGTATCTACTTGAGACTTTACATATCTGTATCTACTAGAGACTTTACATATCTGTACTGTATCTACTAGAGACTTTACATATCTGTATATACTAGAGTCTTTACATATCTGTACCGTATCTACTAGACTTTACATACCTGTACTGTATCTACTAGAGACTTTACATATCTGTATATACTAGAGACTTTACATATCTGTATCTACTTGAGACTTTACATATCTGTATCTACTAGAGACTTTACATATCTGTACTGTATCTACTAGAGACTTTACATATCTGTATATACTAGAGTCTTTACATATCTGTACCGTATCTACTAGACTTTACATACCTGTACTGTATCTACTAGAGACTTTACATACCTGTACTGTATCTACTAGAGACTTTACATATCTGTATCTACTAGAGACTTTACATACCTGTACTGTATCTACTAGAGACTTAAACATATCTGTATCTACTAGAGACTTTACATACCTGTACTGTATCTACTAGAGACTTTACATATCTGTATCTACTAGAGACTTTACATACCTGTACTGTATCTACTAGAGACTTTACATATCTGTATCTACTAGAGACGTTACATATCTGTACTGTATCTACTAGAGACTTTACATGTCTGTACTGTATCTACTAGAGACTTTACATGTCTGTACTGTATCTACTAGAGACTTAAACATATTTGTATCTATGAGAGACTTTACATATCTGTATCTACTAGAGACTTTACATATCTCTATCTACTAGAGACTTTACATATCTGTACTGTATCTACTAGAGACTTTACATATCCATACTGTATCTACTAGAGACTTTACATATCTGTACTGTATCTACTAGAGACTTTACATATCTGTATCTACTAGAGACTTTACATATCTGTATCTACTTGAGACTTTACATATCTGTACTGTATCTACTAGAGACTTTACATGTCTGTATCTACTAGAAACTTTACATATCTGTATCTACTAGAGACTTTACATATCTGTATCTACTAGAGACTTTACATGTCTGTTCTGTATCTACTAGAGACTTTACATGTCTGTACTGTATCTACTAGAGACTTTACATGTCTGTACTGTATCTACTAGAGACTTTACATATCTGTATCTACTAGAGACTTTACATGTCTGTATCTACTAGAGACTTTACATATCTGTATCTACTAGAGACTTTACATGTCTGTATCTACTAGAGACTTTACATATCTGTACTGTATCTACTAGAGACTTTACATATCTCTATCTACTAGAGACTTTACATATCTGTATCTACTTGAGACTTTACATATCTCTATCTACTTGAGTCTTTACATACCTGTATTGTATCTACTAGAGACTTTACATGTCTGTATCTACTAGAGACTTTACATACCTGTACTGTATCTACTAGAGACTTTACATATCTGTACTGTATCTACTAGAGACTTTACATATCTCTATCTACTAGAGACTTTACATATCTGTATCTACTTGAGACTTTACATATCTGTATCTACTAGAGACTTTACATATCTGTACTGTATCTACTAGAGACTTTACATATCTGTATATACTAGAGACTTTACATATCTGTACTGTATCTACTAGACTTTACATACCTGTACTGTATCTACTAGAGACTTTACATACCTGTACTGTATCTACTAGAGACTTTACATATCTGTATCTACTAGAGACTTTACATACCTGTACTGTATCTACTAGAGACTTAAACATATCTGTATCTACTAGAGACTTTACATGTCTGTATCTACTAGAGACTTTACATGTCTGTATCTACTAGAGACTTTACATATCTGTATCTACTAGAGACTTTACATGTCTGTATCTACTAGAGACTTTACATATCTGTACTGTATCTACTAGAGACTTTACATGTCTGTACTGTATCTACTAGAGACTTTACATGTCTGTACTGTATCTACTAGAGACTTAACATATCTGTATCTATGAGAGACTTTACATATCTGTATCTACTAGAGACTTTACATATCTCTATCTACTTGAGACTTTACATATCTGTACTGTATCTACTAGAGACTTTACATATCTGTATCTACTAGAGACTTTACATATCTGTACTGTATCTACTAGAGACTTTACATGTCTGTACTGTATCTACTAGAGACTTTACATGTCTGTACTGTATCTACTAGAGACTTAACATATCTGTATCTATGAGAGACTTTACATATCTGTATCTACTAGAGACTTTACATATCTCTATCTACTAGAGACTTTACATATCTGTATCTACTAGAGACTTTACATGTCTGTATCTACTAGAGACTTTACATATCTGTATCTACTAGAGACTTTACATGTCTGTATCTACTAGAGACTTTACATATCTGTACTGTATCTACTAGAGACTTTACATATCTGTACTGTATCTACTAGAGACTTTACATATCTGTATCTACTAGAGACTTTACATGTCTGTATCTACTAGAGACTTTACATATCTGTATCTACTAGAGACTTTACATGTCTGTATCTACTAGAGACTTTACATATCCGTACTGTATCTACTAGAGACTTTACATATCTGTACTGTATCTACTAGAGACTTTACATATCTGTATCTACTTGAGACTTTACATATCTGTACTGTATCTACTAGAGATTTTACATGTCTGTACTGTATCTACTAGAGACTTTACATATCTGTACTGTATCTACTAGAGACTTTACATATCTGTACTGTATCTACTAGAGACTTTACATATCTGTATCTACGAGAGACTTTACATATCTGTACTGTATCTACTAGAGACTTTACATATCCGTACTGTATCTACTAGAGACTTTACATATCTGTACTGTATCTACTAGAGACTTTACATATCTGTATCTACTAGAGACTTTACATATCTGTATCTACTTGAGACTTTACATATCTGTACTGTATCTACTAGAGACTTTACATGTCTGTATCTACTAGAAACTTTACATATCTGTATCTACTAGAGACTTTACATATCTGTATCTACTAGAGACTTTACATGTCTGTATCTACTAGAGACTTTACATATCTGTTCTGTATCTACTAGAGACTTTACATATCTGTACTGTATCTACTAGAGACTTTACATATCTGTATCTACTAGAGACTTTACATATCTGTATCTACTAGAGACTTTACATGTCTGTATCTACTAGAGACTTTACATATCTGTACTGTATCTACTAGAGACTTTACATATCTGTATCTACTAGAGACTTTACATATCTGTATCTACTAGAGACTTTACATATCTGTATCTACTAGAGACTTTACATATCTGTATCTACTAGAGACTTTACATATCTGTACTGTATCTACTAGAGACTTTACATGTCTGTACTGTATCTACTAGAGACTTTACATATCTGTATCTACTAGAGACGTGACATGTCTGTATCTACTAGAGACTTTACATGTCTGTATCTACTAGAGACTTTACATATCTGTACTGTATCTACTAGAGACTTTACATATCTGTACTGTATCTACTAGAGACTTTACATGTCTGTATCTACTAGAGACTTTACATATCTGTATCTACTTGAGACTTTACATATCTGTATCTACTAGAGACTTTACATATCTGTATCTACTAGAGACTTTACATATCTGTATCTACTTGAGACTTTACATATCTGTATCTACTAGAGACTTTACATATCTGTATCTACTAGAGACTTTACATATCTGTATCTACTAGAGACTTTACATATCTGTATCTACTAGAGACTTTACATATCTGTATCTACTTGAGACTTTACATATCTGTATCTACTAGAGACTTTACATATCTGTATCTACTTGAGACTTTAAATATCTGTATCTACTTGAGACTTTACATATCTGTATGTACTAGAGACTTTACATATCTGTATCTACTAGAGACTTTACATATCTGTATTTACTTGAGACTTTACATATCTGTACTGTATCTACTAGAGACTTTACATATCTGTATCTACTAGAGACTTTACATATCTGTACTGTATCTACTAGAGACTTTACATATCTGTATCTACTAGAGACTTTACATACCTGTATCTACTAGAGACTTTACATATCTGTACTTTATCTACTAGAGACTTTACATGTCTGTACTGTATCTACTAGAGACTTTACATGTCTGTACTGTATCTACTAGAGACTTTACATGTCTGTACTGTATCTACTAGAGACTTTACATGTCTGTACTGTATCTACTAGAGACTTTACATATCTGTACTGTATCTACTAGAGACGTTACATATCTGTACTGTATCTACTAGAGACTTTACATATCTGTATCTACTAGAGACTTTACATGTCTGTATCTACTAGAGACTTTACATATCTGTATCTACTAGAGACTTTACATATCTGTATCTACTAGAGACTTTACATATCTGTATCTACTAGAGACTTTACATGTCTGTATCTACTAGAGACTTTACATATCTGTATCTACTAGAGACCTTACATATCTGTATATACTAGAAACTTTACATATCTGTATCTATTAGAGACTTTATATATCTGTATCTACTAGAGACTTTACATGTCTGTATCTACTAGAGACTTTACATGTCTGTATCTACTAGAGACTTTACATATCTGTATCTACTAGAAACTTTACATATCTGTACTGTATCTACTAGAGACTTTACATATCTGTACTGTATCTACTAGATACTTTACATATCTGTACTGTATCTACTAGAGACTTTACATACTTGTACTGTATCTACTAGAGACTTTACATATTTGCTCAATGACACTACAAATGTGGCCTGACCGAGTATCGAACCCGGGACCGTTCAATTCTAAATCCGATGCTCTACCACTGGACCACAGATATGCCACACCGTATCAGTTTCGGTGAAAATATTCTCCCAATGATTTGCTTGTTTATATTCGTCTGCTGGACCAGTCACATGACAGTTGCATCAGCCTACCGATACACTAGTGGTGTCTGTGGTCCAGTGGTAGAGCGTAGGATTTGGAATCAAACGGTCCCGGGTTCGATACTCGGTCTGGCCACATATTCAGTGTCATTGAGCAAGGCACCTCACACACATTGCTTAGTACTGGTTAATCGCTTAGATCGGCTAAGATTGCCCAGGAAAATATGTCTAAGTCCCCGCGAGGGGTTTGACATTAAAGGAACATACATACATACACTCAACGGAATGCTATTGAACCATGCTTCAGCTCTGTCAGCGAAATAACCCTAGAACTATATAAATATTTTAAATACGGATGAAAATACGCCTAGCATAGGAATAGGCCGATCATAGGAATACGCCTAGCATAGGAATACGCCGATCATAGGAATACGCCTAGCATAGGAATACACCGATCATAGGAATACGCCTAGCATAGGAATATGCCGATCATAGGAATACGCATAGCATAGGTTCCACCACTCTACATCAATCAATATGGGTGGCACGATTTACCCAATTCTAGATTTGTGTGGAATTGGGTAGAATTGGGTAAATCATGCTGCCGATCAATATGAGATTTATTTGTCGAAATGGAGCTAAATAAAACAAACTTTAAAAGATTACCAAATGAATGTATACACTACATGTAGATAGTAAACTTTTTTTATAATAAGTTACCTTTTGTTTACATCGCGGAAACATGTGATACTGATAGAATTAAATAACGTAACACAGCCACTGTGTATAAAATATAATGTATTTTTGCCTTGTGTGTCTGTACTCTGTACACTACTTCTGTGCTCTACACTTTCCTAATCAAATAATTGTATCCCTTTGTTTTTCACTTTATGAATTAAAAACTCCGTCTGCAATAACTATTTAATAAATTCCAGCTATTGCTTTCATACATTCAAGTTACAATCTAACAGAGTTTAGCTATTTTGGGGAATTTACGGATTTTACCCGTTGTATTCCGGGTACGTAAACGGTTAGTCACCACCAATACTCGTGACAATAGGTCATACACCGCGAAATCGAGATAATTATAGCATAGGTATGAATAGATGTGCAATTTACAACCGCGACATAATTATACAGAATAATTGGATAGTTCCAACATCACTTCAAGTTATACATTGGGGCGACATAGCACCGTTTTATTGTCATGATATACAACGTATTATTGTCACGATCCACATGGGGCTTATTGTTACGATCCACATGGGGGCTTATTGTCACGACCTACATGGGTTTATTATCACAATATGTATGTGCCTTTGTCACGATTTACAGTGGCTATTAGTCACGATCCACTTGTTTATTGTCACGATCCACAAATGATTATTGTCACGACCCACATAGGGTGCCTTTTGTCATGATTTCCATGTGGCCTATTGTCATGATCTAGGGTGCATTATGGGTATATCACGGTACTAGCTATTTAAATCTAAAACACGCACGCACGCACGCACACACGCACGCACGCACGCACGCACGCACACATACACATACAGATAATACCTCCCAAATGGGGAGGTATGATTTTTACAACCAGAATGGGGAGTTCTTCATTATTGCACTAGTGGCGTTAAGGCACAAACAAATACACTTGGATACTCTGTGAAATGATATAGAATACAGTATATCAGTTTATGTTAATGGTTTCGCCTTTTAATATTTTAACAGCAAAGTGGGGAGTTTGGCATACACCTTCAACTGTGGAGTGTATGATTATTTACTAATTAACGGGGAGATTTTACATACACCTCCAACTGTGGAGTGTATGATTATTTACTAATTAACGGGGAGATTTGGCATACACCTTCAACTGTGGAGTGTATGATTATTTACTAATTAACGGGGAGATTTTACATACACCTCCAACTGTGGAGTGTATGATTTTATATTAATAATGCTGTTATGCTGTTTACAAGTCTAATCTTGGTGTATGTTTGCTTAATAAGTACATGGGCTGGAATCGCTTTCACTGTTTCTGAAATCCTGGAGCTGAGCTCCCATAAGCAAACAAAAACGGAAGTACAATGAACCACAACATGTCTATATACTAGTTTAATTGCTATCTCATTGTATAGAGAATATAAAACAGAGTCCTTCATATAAATAATAATTTCAAATATATGTAAATGTCTATCCAAATATACGTGAACATCTATTGCATCGATGTAACGTCATTTCTAAAATAATACGTATATACAGAGAATTAATCTTCAGATTAATCAACTAAAATCAAAATTTAAT
This sequence comes from Archivesica marissinica, assembly GCA_014843695.1. Lineage (NCBI taxonomy): Eukaryota > Metazoa > Mollusca > Bivalvia > Venerida > Vesicomyidae > Archivesica > Archivesica marissinica. The sequence continues at coordinate 61,816,648 of CM026389.1, read as the reverse complement.
TCAGTAATCTGTTGCTACGGTATGGGTAATTTCATTATAATAGTATAGTGTTGTTTATTTATTCAACTCATTACCTTTTAATATATTTGTTGTTCCGTCTGACCGTGAATAACTAATTATATGAAATACATGTACACTGATAATATGAAAAGATAAGAGCACTGGGTTATATTCTGAGAGAAACTTGAGAAAACCCAAACGAATACATTGTTATACAAATAGCACATTAAGATTTATACATTTAGCTTTCCTTGCCTCTGTAAAGTGTTAATTGAGTTTCTGCAGCTCATTTTGAATACAATTACAAATAGCAGTTTTTCCCGGGAGTTTTCCAGTTAGAATGTATCTATCTAAATATCTATGTACTGCGAACTTTTCCTCAGTGGACCAGGATACTTCTTTTGCGGTTGCTTTCCTGAAAATGATAATTTGACCAATTTACATATTGGTATTCGGACTTAAAAATACTTGTTTATATTATACAATATACATGTATTTGTACAAGGATTGGCGGTAAGCATCCAATTGACCCATGTTATTGGAAAGGCAACTCCTTATAAATACATAATGACATCTGGTACAGATGTACACCTGAATATCGCTTGAAGTACTCTCATGTTTACATAGTATTCCACAATCGGAGTAACATACATGAGACAGTAAGTGCAACAGTGAAGACGTTGGCATATACCTTTGTTAGATTTGTGTTCAATTGTAGACTCCTGAGACAAATTGGACTCGGGTCGTTCTCTTTGGTAATTTATTAAGCTTTCCTGCTGCCCCGTCTCACTTTCATTTCCTTCCGAAGAACCTATAGTATTAGTAAAGAAAATATGGTTTAAAGTGCATATACAATATAATACATCATAGCAAACTACAGCATAAATAATGGCAAGTGGGTCGGGTCACAAGTTCTCAAAACATTAGATTCGACCCTTCCCAAAGAAAATATGAATGACCACATATACGCTTTCATCCCAGCCAACGAGAGTGATTAATATAAGTTTGTTAAAACTTGCTTCGCAATCGTTGTAAAATAAACAAAGTATTAAAAAAAAGAAGAAAGAAAATATGTTACCTCTCTTATTCCTCAAATACACTTTTGTTTAGTGAAACTTACTGTACACTATTAATACATAGTTATCTATTTAGAACCAATAGGTCGGTATATTATATTAATATGCATGTGTATATGATTTAAAATAACATGCATAGCGACATTTCCCTTACCTTCCTCTATATCAATGTCGTCAAGGCTTACATCATTTAGCCTCATTCCCGTACAGAAGCCCGGCTTGCCACTTTCCACCGCCAGAAGTAGTTTTGAAACCTTAGCCACTTGTACAGTAGCTTCTGGCAGACGATACTATTCTCGGTGGACACGAATGTCATGACTGAGAAACTGAGCCAGAATGTCTAGTTCGTTGTCTTTCAAATTCATAATTTGGCTAGTGGTTGCTATATGTTTTCTCAATTTCGATGACCTTAGACGTTCTGGATCCTCAGCTCCGCAAGCCTTTGCGAACCTTCTCAAACAATCTGTTCCTCTAATATGTGTCTCCGCATGCCTGTTAGGGAACATATATTGGTTATTGGGAGCTTCTATCACAGCTCTTCTTTCTATCAGTAAATCAATATGATTTTTCACTTGGCCAGTGAACAGGACAGGCACTGTCCTCCCTTTTTCCCCTACAATTTATGTGCGATAGAACACTCAGCATAATTCTTTTACAAGTTTCGACAAGCCGCTCTCGAATTCCCCTTTGGACAGACGTTTACCGTCATAATCTTTCAATGTCATCTTTGACACTTCTCCCGCTCGTCGACGATTGAAGGTTATTGTCTATGTTATGGTAACTTCCACACGATGTGTCCAACACCGTGGCAGCATATCTTTCTCGTGTCTTGATTGAAGTATGGATGCGTTATCTTCTGCCTCTGACTTAAGGTATTCACTGAGACGCTTTATATCCTCAGTTAATGGCAATATACCTTTTGGATTATTGCGTTTTGCTAAGTACAGAGACTTCAGTGCATTGTATGATACTTCATCAGTCCATCTTAAGTCAATGAATTTGCACAACTCTTCAGCACGGCATTCAAGATCACGATCTCTCGTCTCAATTCCTCTGGCAACTACGAGTTTTAGACATTTCTGAATTGAATGTCCCAGTTTTAATGCTAAGGGTGGTGTTCTGTACCTATTAGTGGTACTATCAAAACCAGAGACAAATTTGTTACTTTCCACTAAAAGACTAAAATATGTTGGATCCATAAAAGCAATTAAAGCCTTGTTAGGAGAATTGTCTCCCCCCTAAGCTCTTGAAGCAGGCATGCTAACTCTCGCAGTTTAGTCCGAATATATCCATGTTGTTCCCTATCGTGACCATGAATGCTGCACAGTTTCTCTCCGTATAAGATTATAAGGTCATCGCTTTTTGCATTCGTCCAATATTGTCAACTCTCATGTAGCTTAATACATTTGACAACAGATTGCTGCTACTACTTTTCTTTGGCAACAGTAATAAGCTTGCAATTGCGTGTTTTCTTTTCATCTTACCAGCTCCTCGATTTTTTGGGGCGAATTTACAAGTGTGTCGCCATAAGTGACGTCTCGGATAATAGCTAGCCGAAGCAAAACTGACATGGTCCATAATCATTGACATGTCCATTACTTTCATTCACCCTTCCTCGGACGATAAGCTATAACAAACTCTCCCTCCTCAGTCTTTAATACGTTAGTATTATGAAGGTGATTACCGATGTTTCTTATCCTCTCGTAAATCATGTCTTTCTCTAACTTGTTATATTCAAGTATGTACCTAGTAACTTCTTCCTCCTCTTTATGAACTGCAAGCAGATGTTCTTTTATCTTTGACCGTCCTTTGCCACATACAATAACATGTCTTATCATAATGACGATGACCAACCTTGTTTGTCTCTTGGATATATTCTTGTTTGAAACTTCTGATTGGGCTCCGGCCGTAATATTATCTTCTGCGGTAGCTTGTATTTCTTCATGTGATTGATTTTCTCTTGAGGTGCTTGGCATGTATTCACTATCCTTGACATTTAATATTGCCTCTTTCTGTTGTCTATACCCCGGCGCGATATACTGGAGCGTATCTGGTGGTTTAAGGAGTTGATGCAGATTTGGAGGAAATGGCACTATTTCTGAGCAATCGAAATAATTAGATGTCCCTGGTATATAGTCACGTCACTGTCATTCAAGCTATCCTAGTGAAAATAAATAATAAATCCATAGATATAAATTGCATTTTGCTAAGCGAAATATGAATTAATAATGCTTTTATGTTAATGACTATATTGCATTATTTCTTTCATAACCACTGTAATTCCTCATTCACATTCTGAGAAATACACAAATTCAGTCTTGTACCAGGATCCCGAATTAAACCCTTAGTAGTTGGGGTCTTGTGGTTTGTAAATTCTTGTCTTTTAATATATTAATTGCGTTACCTTTCGTATTACATTAACAAATCTCAATCGAATTTAATAATTTTACAGGTCATGAAAACTAAATTTGGAAAAAGAAGTTTCATGTATTTTATAAATTTTGTAAAATGTGTTAATTTCAGCAGCATCAATAACCATGTGTCTAATTCAGAAATATTCTTTCACTGTAACTTTGTTCTGATTAAAATTGTGTGTATGAAGTACTAATTTTATAAAATATAAAAAGTATAAGTGAACATTGTGAGGAGAACATTCTTCACACTAAGGACCTTAAAACATGACATTGTGTACAGCCACAGATACTATGGCTGTGATAAATTGATCAAAGAACAAACAGTGAAATCTTAATACATGTACATACATCCAATTCCTCATTGACATCATATTCGCTGGATCCGTCTGCACATGCTACATAGGAGTCAACAGAGATTCAATACAGACCATTCATTTGGCGGGAAGTGTATTAGTTTTTATCAGCAAGACTGGGGAGGTGGCGAATGATCTAATATACACACGGCACTTCATTCTGCAATGTTTGTGTATACAAATGTGAGGTGATAACCTACTAAGTTGGGAGTATGTCAGATATGCATACGGTTAATAGAGGTTACGTATTCAATTGTGCTGAGATCGGTTTAGATAATGAAGTGAAACGGGGACCTCAATGTCTCCCCGTTCTGTTGGTGTGTATTCTCGCGAAACTCCCCGGCACGCACGCACGCACGCACGCACGCACGCACGCACGCACGCACGCACGCACGCACGCACGCACGCACGCACGCACGCACGCACGCACGCACGCACGCACGCACGCACGACACATGCAATCATAAGTCATGTGATCTACGAGCGAAACATGCAATCATAAACCATGTGATCTACGAGCGACACATGCAATCATAAGCCATGTGATCTACGAGCGACACATGCAATCATAAACCATGTGTTCTACGAGCGACACATGCAATCATAAGCCATATGATCTACGAGCGAAACATGCAATCATAAGTCATGTGATCTACAAGCGAAACATGCACTCATAAGCCATGTGATCTGCGAGCGAAACATGCAATCATAAGCCATGTGATCTACGAACGAAACATGCAATCATAAGCCATGTGATCTACGAACGAAACATGCAATCATAAGCCATGTGATCTACGAGCGAAGCACAATTGTTTTCTGATTGTTTATGGATGATATTTGATAAAATATTCATATTATCTCACTACAATCCCGGTACCGTTGGGAAATTACCGATATAACATTTAGGGATCGTTTAGGGTTAGTGTCTGATTGAGTACATAATCATTGCAATTAAACAAAAGAGACTTTGCATGTGGAATAACTGAGTTATTAAAATTATTGTTAGTTGTTCTATGTTTGATTTTGGAACATAATAAAAACGCAAAAAATATTAAAATACAATGTATTATGTTTGGCATAAAATACCATATTTTCTCTGTGTGTTAGGCTTAATTAGCGTCGCTAACAGTTGCCCACACGAGCGACGCTTAATGAAAAATGTAGTCCTATTGTTGGAGTACATTCGAACCTGTCTTAAGCAGCCAGCCAAGGGAATCACAGAACGTGGCTGCTGAGCACTTAGCTTAATAGAGGTCAAATGTATAATAATACAACATATTGTGAATCTGGCTGCCTAGTACAGATTGACTGCTTAATGGAGGTGACCGCTTACACAGGTTTGATTTATAGTGCAATGATGCAGACATATACACCACCGCAGTCGTTCATCTGGTTCTGATACGTGCACGGTGTTAAGCACCGTTGTTCTTTTTTGCGTTTATTTACCGGCGCTACCGGTTGCACATATGAGCGACTCCTCCTGAAGAGATTAGTAATTTAGATTATTGGAGGATAGGGCAATGATACAGACATAGACCTATTCCAGAGTCTCCTCTGGTATAAGGCGAGAGTGATTAATATAAGTTGTTACAACATGCTTCGCAACCGTTGTTTACATAAATATAGTTTAAGTTTTAAATTAAACTTGCCAAACAAAATGGCGACCAATAGAAGATCTGATCAGTTTAGCAATAGGGGTTTGGCGATAGTAATTTTATAATCATAAGAAGCGATAGTGGAATACCATTGCTAACATGCTTTGCAAAGGAAACAACGATAAAAACAGAGGAAAACACTTAATAGGACCTATCTATCTACGTTTAGTGAGTATTCAGGGGCAGTAACTGGCCGATGTCTATAATACTCCCAATATTGCTACACATTCAGATGAAAGGTAAAAGTGCTCATGTCGACCCCCTCCCTTCAAATCCCGTCCCCTCCCCCAGGAAATTGCGTTGAAAAGCCGACTCATTTCCCGTCATGCATCTCCAATTAATGGTTCTACTGCTGACGTTTCTATTCTCGTAACATTAAATACAATTTTATCCGGTTTTATTTTACTTTTGAAACAACTATCTAATATACATGCATCTGTAGTGCATTCTGTGCTGACGTTGCGGCGTTTTCTGCACATATCATGTCGCATTTACACATGCTCATTATGCTGATACGATGTCAGAAATCAAAATCCGTTCGTCTATAAACGGCGTTTTAACAACGTTAGCTTATAGTCTGGTTATTGTCAGATTGGCGTGATCCAGACACACAATTTTCTCCCGTTTTATGAGATTTTTAAAAAATTAAATATCTTGTTAATTCCTTTTTATTGTTTTTTGTTTTTGTTTTGTTTGTTTTTTTATTCCTCATAATTTCATAGTATTATTAACATAATATATATACAGATAAGTACATAGCATGACAGTATCAACGTTATGCATTACTTAATATAGTATGTGCATAGTCATTATTATAAACAAATGAGGTTTTTATATATGTTGTGTGGGGGACTATAAAAATATGTTTATGGGATCAGTGTTGACATGAAAATTAATGTCGACCAAAAGAGGTTATATAAGGTGTTTATGTAAAGTTGACAAATTCGAAGCTGAGATGAAAAAAATGTGGACTTATGTATATGACACTTCAAAACGGTCTGATGAAAAGCTGTCTAGTGTTACAGATAAGGTAGAAAGCACAGATTTTGCTCTTGGTGTGGTAAATGAGAAGGTACTGGAAGTCGAGAGAGAGAAGGATTTGTTGAAGGAGGAAGTTATTTACTTACAGTCACAGTCAATGCGGAATAACCTTGTGTTTGGAAATATAGCAGAGGCCCCGACTGAGGTCCCGGAAGACACAGAGAAGAAATTACGAGAATTCCTAGTAGATAAGATGAAGATAGCTAGAAAGTTGGTGGATGACATGCAGTTCGAGCGTGTGCACAGGATGGGCCAAAAACAGATGCGAGAGGGAAAACATAGGAACATAGTGGCAAAGTTTACTCTGTTTAAGGAACGCGAGTATGTACGTAAACAGTGGAAAGCATTGCAAGGTACCAACTATTTTGTATTTGAACAATTCCCGAAAGAGGTAAACGACAAACGGAAAAAGCTGATACCAAGGATGAAGGAGGAGAAGCAGAAGGGTAACAGAGCTTGGATATCATATGACACTTTATATGTAAACGGTCGACCAGTGAAGGAGAGCAGTGAAACCTAGGGGTACACAGAGGGTGAACTTGATGTTTTATCCTGGAATATAAATGGTTTAACTAGTGATAAAAAACATTCACCTGATTTCCTTAACCTTATCACAAAAAATGACATTATCTTTCTATTCGAAACATGGACCAATAAAGACAGTGATATTGAACTTTCGGGATATAAGTCGTATAATTTCTATAGACGATTCCAAAACCGCAACGCTAAGCGTTGTAGTGGAGGTGTTGTTCTATACTATAAAGATCATTTGTCACCGGGTATTCGTATCATTAGAACGCATTATGACACTATTATATGGATAAAATTAGACCGACATTTTTTCCACTTTGACAAGGACGTTTTTATATGTGGAACCTATATCTGGTGTGAAAATTCACCAGCTTACAATATTGCTGCTGTTGATTTATTTGATACCATACAAAATGATATACATGAATTTGATGACTTAGGGCATATGTATCTCGTGGGAGACTGGAACAGCCGGGTTGGCGTGAAACACGATTTTATTGATTGCGATGTTTTAAATATGAATATTGATGATATTGATTATGTGCCAGATAGTAACCTGCACCGGGCCTCAATGGATAAAACGTGTAATAGTTTCGGTGTAAAATTGCTTGACTTATGTAAAGCCACGGGTATTCGCATAGCTAACGGACGCTTATATGATGACGTAAACGGTGCATACACATTTGCAAATACACAAGGTGCATCGGTAATTGATTTACTTCTATTGAAAGAAAACGATTTTCCTTTGCTATGTAATTTTTGTGTAAGCCCATTTAATGAATATAGTGACCATGCGGGCATATTGTTTGTATTGAAATGTAATGTTAGTATAGATAACGGATATGATGAAAAGGGGGTGAGCTTTAAATGGGACGATAGTCAAAAAAATGTTTTCCGCTCACGTATTATTGCACGATTGAATGATTTTAATCGCATAACGAATACAATTAATATACATAGTAGAGAATCTGTCAATGATTTGTTGAATAATTTTACCAATGCAATCCGAGAAGTTGCGGACCCGTTATTTGAGAAATCGTTTAAGCGTAATAAATATGCACCATGTTTTAATGATACACCTATAGTCAGTCAAGCGGAATGGTTTGACAATGAATGTATTCAAGCCAGAAATGTGTATGTAAGTTCACAGCATGTATTTAACAGGCTTAAATCTAAGTCTAGTAGAGAGCAGTTTTGTTATAATAAAAAACATTACAAAGATTTATGTAAGAAAAAACGAAATGCTAGCAAACATAAGAAATTACTAGAAATTGAAAAATTGAAACATGCTAAGCCAAAACAGTTTTGGAAATATTTTAAACGAAAAAATAAAAATTCGGTATCTAATAATATAACTATTGAAGATTTTAAAAAGTACTTTTCAGAGTTGGGCAACGATGCTTCTCAAACTGAAAACCCGGATGCAGAGAATTTTTGTGATAACCATGACTTTGATCATTTAGATTGTTCATTTGATGAGCTTGACAGGCTTATTACTATTGAAGAAATTTCAACTGCTGTGAAGACTTTACAAACGGGTAAAGCCATGGGTAATGATTTTATTATGAATGAATATTTAATTACAGGTATTGATATTTTGTCAGGTCACATATGTGATATTTTTAATGCTATCCTGGACTCTGGTTACTTTCCAGAGAAATGGACGGAAGGAGTTATTATCCCGTTGCATAAAAAGGGTGATGCAAATAATGTAAATAACTATAGGGGAATAACATTAGTAAGCTGTTTGTCTAAATTGTTTACTTCAGTTTTAAATAAAAGAATAGTTAATTTCTGTGAATCAAACAATGTAATATCGGATGCTCAATTTGGATTTAGAAAAGGGCGTTCAACAGTTGATGCCCTATTCACTTTAAGTAATATAATTCAAAATTATTTGTTTAATAACAAACGACTATATTGTGTATACGTTGACTTATGTAAATGTTTTGATACTATTTATAGAAATGCCCTGTGGATGAAATTATACAAATGTGGTATACAAGGAAAGCTTTTAAGGATTATTAAAGATATGTACCAAAAGGTTAAGTCTTGTGTTAGAAACTGTAACAGTTATACTGATTATTTTGAATATGCGGTTGGCCTAAGGCAAGGGGAGATAATGTCTCCTATTTTATTTTCATTATTTGTCGAAGATCTCGAACTATTTTTGCAAGAAAATAATAATTCAGGACTGTTAATAGATGATATTGTATTAATGTTACTGTTATTCGCAGACGATATGGTTATATTTGGTAAAACACCACTAGAACTACAAACTAACTTAAATATGTTGCATGAATATTGTGAGCTATGGGGCTTAAAAGTTAATACAGCAAAAACTAAGATAATGGTGTTTCGTAAAAGGGGCGGCCTACTACCGAATGAATCATGGACATATAATGGAATCAACATTGAAGTCGTGAATGATTTTAACTATTTGGGTACTGTATTTAACTATACAGGTAAGTTCACATTAAATCAACAATACTTGTCTGGTAAGGCGTTACAATCTTTAAATGTTCTCTTAGTTAATTGTACCAAATTAAAACTTAAGCCGAAGCTACTATGTCAGCTTTTTGATGCCTTTGTTGGCTCTATTTTGAACTACTCGTCTGAAATTTGGGGGTTTACAAAATCTAAAGAGCTAGAAAGAATTCATTTAAAATTTTGTAAACGTATTTTAAATGTAAGGGTCACTTCATGCTCAATAGGAGTGTACGGTGAACTGGGTAGATATCCCCTTTATATTTCACGTTATATTCGCATTATTAAATACTGGTTCAAATTATTAAATACAGACAATATTATTCTTACGAGCGTATATAAGCAATCTGTACGTGATATGAATAATGGTGCTAAAAACTGGGTATCACAATTAAAAGATATGTTATGTAATTACGGCTTTGCAAATATTTGGGAAGATCCTTATGTAAATGTTAACGATTTTATATGTTTGTTTAAGCAACGGATTATTGATTGCTTTATACAGGGGTGGTTTGGTAGTAAAGACACAAGTGGTATGCTAGTATTGTATAATAGTTGTAAATTGCGATTTGAATACGAACCCTATCTTAATATTATTCCATCTAATTTACGATACTTAATAGCTAAGCTAAGAATTTCAGCTCATTCATTAAGAATTCACACAGGTAGATATGGACAAAATAGAATACCACACAACGAACGTTACTGTTTATGCTGTAACACGAGAGACTTGGAAGACGAATACCACTTTATACTAGTATGTCCATGCTACATACATTTGCGAAAAATATTTATTAAAAAATACTATTTTGCAAGTCCGAATATGGTAAAGTTTATTGAATTATTACAATCTAGAAATAGAAATATTTTACTGAAGTTGGCATTATACTACAAACAAGCTGTTAATATTAGAACTTCAATATTAAATATCATATAATTGCCCAACCTATATTATAAATACAGTCGATTATTTTATCTTGACAATGTTGAATATAGCTGTACATAAAATATGCAGTAGGTGACAGTCAATATACTTACCTAGTATCCGAGCATAGACAAGTAGACATGCACTTATAAAAAAAATATATATGTGTAAATATTAAATAGGTTATTAAGAAAACGTCACATTCTTACCTCAAGTTGCAGTAAAGAACGGCTATTGTACTTACCATGATGTCCCAGGAATAGCCAAGACCATCCATCAACATCTAGAATACTATATACTTGGCAATTTGGAAATTTCAAGTTTATCCTCTAAGCAATAGATAACTACAATAATTGGACTCTAAAACAACATACTGATGCTTATAATTAATTTGTTTTGTGTTACATTGATCACGTGTGAATAGTGAATAGTATGTAAAATATGTAAATTATCATGACTATGTACTTACATGTATACGTCTTAATAAACTTATGTTCTGTTCTGTTCTGTTCTGTAAACCATTATGATTGATATGTGTAGTAATATGGGTAGATATCGTTGTATATCTTGTTAATTTCTTATGAACAAGTTTATTTATCGTCGCCCACTGATGACTCCAGGAAACGCCCTCAGAAGTATTTGGTTTAAACAATATTTATTGTAAGACATAAATCACATATAACATACAACGACATACATCACATATAACATACAACGATATACATAATACATCACATATAACATACAACGACATACATCACATATAACATACAACTACATACATCACATATAACATACAACGACATACATAATACATCACATATAACATACAACGACATACATAATACATCACATATAACATACAACGACATACATCACATATAACATACAACGACATACATAATACATCACATATAACATACAACGACATACATCACATATAACATACAACGATATACATCACATATAACATACAACGACATACATAATACATCACATATAACATACAACGACATACATCACATATAACATACAACTACATACATCACATATAACATACAACGACATACATAATACATCACATATAACATACAACGACATACATAATACATCACATATAACATACAACGACATACATAATACATCACATATAACATACAACGACATACATAATACATCACATATAACATACAACGACATACATAATACATCACATATAACATACAACGACATACATAATACATCACATATAACATACAACGACATACATAATACATCACATATAACATACAACGATATACATAATACATCACATATAACATACAACGACATACATAATACATCACATATAACATACAACGACATACATCACATATAACATACAACGACATACATAATACATCACATATAACATACAACGACATACATAATACATCACATATAACATACAACGACATACATCACATATAACATACAACGACATACATCACATATAACATACAACGACATACATCACATATAACATACAACGACATACATAATACATCACATATAACATACAACGACATACATCACATATAACATACAACGACATACATAATACATCACATATAACATACAACGACATACATCACATATAACATACAACGACATACATATACATCACATATAACATACAACGACATACATAATACATCACATATAACATACAACGATATACATAATACATCACATATAACATACAACGACATACATAATACATCACATATAACATACAACGATATACATCACATATAACATACAACGACATACATCACATATAACATACAATGACATACATAATACATCACATATAACATACAACGACATACATCACATATAACATACAACGATATACATCACATATAACATACAACGACATATATAATACATCACATATAACATACAACGACATACATCACATATAACATACAACGACATACATAATACATCACATATAACATACAACGATATACATAATACATCACATATAACATACAACGACATACATCACATATAACATACAACGACATACATCACATATAACATACAACGACATACATCACATATAACATACAACGACATACATCACATATAACATACAACGACATACATCACATATAACATACAACGACATACATCACATATAACATACAACGACATACATAATACATCACATATAACATACAACGACATACATAATACATCACATATAACATACAACGACAGACATAATACATCACATATAACATACAACGACAGACATAATACATCACATATAACATACAACGACATACATCACATATAACATACAACGACATACATAATACATCACATATAACATACAACGACATACATAATACATCACATATAACATACAACGACATACATAATACATCACATATAACATACAACGACATACATAATACATCACATATAACATACAACGACATACATAATACATCACATATAACATACAACGACATACATAATACATCACATATAACATACAACGACATACATAATACATCACATATAACATACAACGACATACATAATACATCACATATAACATACAACGACATACATAATACATCACATATAACATACAACGACATACATAACATCACATATAACATACAACGACATACATAATACATCACATATAACATACAACGACATACATAATACATCACATATAACATACAACGACATATATAATACATCACATATACATACAACGACATACATAATACATCACATATAACATACAACGATATACATAATACATCACATATAACATACAACGACATACATAATACATCACATATAACATACAACGACATATATAATAATCACATATACATAAACGACATACATAATACATCACATATAACATACAACGACATACATAATACATCACATATAACATACAACGACATACATAATACATCACATATAACATACAACGATATATATAATACATCACATATAACATACAACGATATATATAATACATCACATATAACATACAACGATATACATAATACATCACATATAACATACAACGATATATATAATACATCACATATAACATACAACGATATACATAATACATCACATATAACATACAACGATATATATAATACATCACATATAACATACAACGACATACATAATACATCACATATAACATACAACGATATATATAATACATCACATATAACATACAACGATATACATAATACATCACATATAACATACAACGATATACATAATACATCACATATAACATACAACGATATACATAATACATCACATATAACATACAACGATATACATAATACATCACATATAACATACAACGATATACATAATACATCACATATAACATACAACGATATACATAATACATCACATATAACATACAACGATATACATAATACATCACATATAACATACAACGATATACATAATACATCACATATAACATACAACGATATACATAATACATCACATATAACATACAACGATATACATAATACATCACATATAACATACAACGATATATATAATACATCACATATAACATACAACGATATACATAATGCACATATAACATACAACGACATACATAATACATCACATATAACATACAACGATATACATAATACACATATAACATACAACGACATACATAATACATCACATATAACATACAACGACATACATAATACATCACATATAACATACAACGACATACATAATACATCACATATAACATACAACGACATACATAATACATCACATATAACATACAACGACATACATAATACATCACATATAACATACAACGACATACATAATACATCACATATAACATACAACGACATACATAATACATCACATATAACATACAACGACATACATAATACATCACATATAACATACAACGACATACATAATACATCACATATAACATACAACGATATATATAATACATAATGCACATATAACATACAACGACATACATAATACATCACATATAACATACAACGACATACATAATACATCACATATAACATACAACGATATACATAATACATCACATATAACATACAACGATATATATAATACATCACATATAACATACAACGATATATATAATACATAATGCACATATAACATACAACGATATATATAATACATAATGCACATATAACATACAACGACATACATAATACATCACATATAACATACAACGATATACATAATACATCACATATAACATACAACGACATACATAATACATCACATATAACATACAACGATATACATCACATATAACATACAACGATATACATCACATATAACATACAACGATATATATAATACATCACATATAACATACAACGACATACATCACATATAACATACAACGATATATATAATACATCACATATAACATACAACGATATACATAATACATCACATATAACATACAACAACATACATAATACATCACATATAACATACAACGATATACATCACATATAACATACAACGACATACATAATACATCACATATAACATACAACGATATACATAATACATCACATATAACATACAACGACATATATAATGCATAATGCACATATAACATACAACGACATACATAATACATCACATATAACATACAACGATATATATAATACATAATGCACATATAACATACAACGATATACATAATACATCACATATAACATACAACTACATACATCACATATAACATACAACGACATACATAATACATCACATATAACATACAACGACATACATAATACATCACATATAACATACAACGACATACATAATACATCACATATAACATACAACGACATACATAAACATCACATATAACATACAACGACATACATAATACATCACATATAACATACAACGACATACATAATACATCACATATAACATACAACGACATACATAATACATCACATATAACATACAACGACATACATAATACATCACATATAACATACAACGACATACATAATACATCACATATAACATACAACTACATACATAATACATCACATATAACATACAACGACATACATAATACATCACATATAACATACAACGACATACATAATACATCACATATAACATACAACGATATATATAATACATAATGCACATATAACATACAACGATATACATAATACATCACATATAACATACAACGACATACATAATACATCACATATAACATACAACGATATACATAATACATCACATATAACATACAACGACATACATAATACATCACATATAACATACAACGATATATATAATACATAATGCACATATAACATACAACGATATACATAATACATTACATATAACATACAACGATATATATAATACATAATGCACATATAACATACAATGACATACATAATACATCACATATAACATACAACGATATATATAATACATAATGCACATATAAAATACAATGACATACATAATACATTACATATAACATACAACGATATACATAATACATCACATATAACATACAACGATATACATAATACATCACATATAACATACAACGACATACATAATACATCACATATAACATACAACGATATACATAATACATAATGCAAACGATCAAGTAGGAAGCTAAAGCTAGCTTTTATAAAACGTGTTCCTTGTATTGTTTTTAAATGCAACATAAAACAACCGGCAAAAAAACATAAAAAGTATCATTTGGAATGTGATGAAATGAAATACAATATTGTTGTAGTCTCAGGTTTACAAAAGTGGAACAATGTCATATGCATTATGGTTGAGACTTGAACAAGCAAATCAATAACAAATACCATGTTGTGCTTTTATCCAAGTGCAACTTTTGCAGTTGGTTATTGATTTTACAAGTGCGTGGTGTGCGTGGAGGGGTGTGCGTGGAGGGGTGTGCGTGTGGAGGGGTGTGCGTGGAGGGGTGTGCGTGGAGGGGTATATAAAATTAGAAATAAATTGATACAGGGAAGTGCATATACACATATTTTATTCTTTATTTCAGTCTCATCAATGTACAGCATATAACACACACAGAATATAGTTTACATATTAAAAAGTACATTGCCACTCAATTCAGAGTTACAAGAGACTATGTATATATACATCATTCATCTATAAGATAGATCAGTCATTGTGCATATGTGTTGAATCATTTGTCGATCTATTCTAATTCTAAATGTATATATTTGTTTTAACAAGATACGTATAAGAGCAGATATTTTTTATTTCTACATGTTTTATATTGTATTGCCAATATAAAGAAATAAACAAAATATGTCACTGTAACTCGAGATCGAACCCATCAGTTTTGACAGTCCTATACACGACCAATGCAACTATTGTCACGTATGGCCAAACAAGAGAGACACAAACATGCCCAACCGTCACATAAGTATGAATATTTGACAAGTAAAGTAATGTGTTTAATATGAATCAAAGCGAGCTCAATCACAGATCCATAGCATAGCATAGCATAGCATAGCATAGCATAGCGCATATCATAGCATAGCATAGCATAGCGCATATCATAGCATAGCATAGCGCATATCATAGCATAGCATAGCGCATATCATAGCATAGCATAGCGCATATCATAGCATAGCATAGCACATATCATAGCATAGCATAGCGCATATCATAGCATAGCATAGCGCATATCATAGCATAGCATAGCGCATATCATAGCATAGCGCATAACATAGCATAGCGCATATCATAGCATAGCATAGCGCATATCATAGCATAGCATAGCGCATATCATAGCATAGCATAGCGCATATCATAGCATAGCATAGCGCATATCATAGCATAGCATAGCGCATATCATAGCATAGCATAGCGCATATCATAGCATAGCGCATAACATAGCATAGCGCATATCATAGCATAGCATAGCGCATATCATAGCATAGCATAGCGCATATCATAGCATAGCATAGCGCATATCATAGCATAGCATAGCGCATATCATAGCATAGCATAGCGCATAGCATAGCATAGCGCATATCATAGCATAGCATAGCGCATATCATAGCATAGCATAGCGCATATCATAGCATAGCATAGCGCATATCATAGCATAGCATAGCGCATATCATAGCATAGCATAGCGCATATCATAGCATAGCATAGCGCATATCATAGCATAGCATAGCACATATCATAGCATAGCATAGCGCATATCATAGCATAGCATAGCGCATATCATAGCATAGCATAGCGCATATCATAGCATAGCGCATAACATAGCATAGCGCATATCATAGCATAGCATAGCGCATATCATAGCATAGCATAGCGCATATCATAGCATAGCATAGCGCATATCATAGCATAGCATAGCGCATATCATAGCATAGCATAGCGCATAGCATAGCATAGCGCATATCATAGCATAGCATAGCGCATATCATAGCATAGCATAGCACATATCATAGCATAGCATAGCGCATATCATAGCATAGCATAGCATAGCGCATAACATAGCATAGCGCATATCATAGCGCATATCGCATAGCGCATAGCGCATAGCGCATATCATAGCATAGCATAGCGCATAGCATAGCATAGCTAAATCGGACTAATTGAAGCCACGGCCTGGGCTGATAGAAGTATTTTCTTCTGTAGTGTATACACATGTGTGTAAAATATGTCTTTTGAACAATATGATACTGTTACTGCTGTTGTTATTAATTCTACTGTGCAATGCAGCAAGGATTATGATAATATACATATTTAGATTGCAACAATGAAAACAGAATTATGTTAATATTATTAAGTATTAGGTCACTTGCATGTTGGATCGAATCAGCGATCGCTGGATTCACAGGCCAATGTGTTACTTGTAATTTAATTAATGCGCCTACTTTATTTTCAGTGTATTTTAACAAAAGTTAGGCATTACAATTAGGGATGGCAACGAATGTTCGAATATTCGAATATTCGTTCGAACGTCCGAATATTCGAATATTAAAACCATATTCGAATATTAAAAAAATATTCAAATCAAATTTTAATCAATTGCAGTTAAATCATAACTTAAAAGGATATATATGTTTGTTTAAATTTCAATCAATTAAGTTTCGAAAACAAAGAATGACCCAATGCGTGCCCGAAGGTGCGAAATGTCATCGCGATGTGGCTCCAAATAACAAAGGAGGGTGATGACATGTTGTTCACACCTTACAGGGGTCACTAATTGATTAATGCAGTCTATTTGACGGGACACAAACTGAGACGCATTTGTTTTACAGGTACTAACTGTAGTGGAAATAGAAAGTTGGAGAAATTTGCGAATATTCGAATATTCGTTCGGAAGATCATCCGAATATTCGAATATCACAATCACCATTCGTTGCCATCCCTAATTAAAATACAGACCACTTGGATCACTTGGCCACATCCATGGTCGAGTGGTTAATGACTCTCACTTGTATACCACGGTAACCTATCATCACTGATGGTCACAGGTTCGAGCCCCTTTCAGACCGTGTTTCTTTATATAAAAAAGTTGGCAGTTTCTTATGGAGGTTGGTGAACCAAGTACTGAGTTAACCGCCGCAGTCTGCACAGGAAAGGTGTTGTTAGGTAAACTGACCGTCGCTCAAATGGGCAACCGCGGTAGCGACATTAAAACAATATAATAAAATACCAGATTACTCGATTTCATGTCTCCGAACAGGAGAAGTGTTTCTGCTAATACGAGTGTGTGTTTTACGTTTATTTATCGTCGATACCGGTTGCCCATATGAGCGACGCCGCCTGGAGAGATTAGTCATTTTAGATTTTTGGAAGATAATTCAATGATACAGACATATACCCATTCCAGAATTTCCTCTGGTTCTTTTACGTGCACGATGTAAGCACCGACACGAGACCTATGTTTAAAGTCCAATCTGAAACATTGTTAATTTTAATACGGTCCGACGGGGAATCGAACCTGCGATCCCTGGATTCCCAGTCCATCTTGTTAACCACTGGACTACGTATCCGTCTGTAGCTGAGTTACCGCTACCATTGCGAGCCGTATAATACTATTGATCAATCACCCTGCGTCATAGCTCTGAATATAACATTGAGCAGATATTGTGTGGCTTTCTCTTGGCGTTGTCACACTTCTGCAGTGGCTAGTGCGTGAACTAATAGAACATAGTAAGTGCCGTTAATTGTTTATTAATTTCAATTATACAATTGAAGCAATTAATTAATTAATTTATTGAAACAAAATTGGAATTTGTGTTAGAACGAGATACTTATGCTGCATGCAACCGTTCAACTCGCATACTGCTCCTCTATGGGACAAGACAATGTAGAGATACTTTGAAATACGAAGGCAACATTGTAGTATTCACAGCAGTACAGAAATGTATTAAATAAACAAATAATTTTAAATGCTATTTTCTATTACGTTTATGTGTTTACGCTATTTGAGTCAGCAACATGTCAATATTTTTACATGATTATTTTAAACATTATTTATTATAAAACCATGTGCCTTGTTTTCATATATTCTTCTTTTAAAGAAACGTACCTGGTTAGCTGTGCGCCTTGTCTTAGTATATTGTTCTTTTAAAGATACGTACGTGGTTAGCTGTGCGCCTTGATTTAGTATATTGTTCTTTTAAAGAAACGTACATGGTTAGCTGTGCGCCTTGATTTAGTATATTGTTCTTTTAAAGATACGTACGAGGTTTGCTGTGCGCCTTCATTTAGTATATTGTTCTTTTAAAGATATGTATGTGGTTAGCTGTGCGCCTTGTTTTCATATATTGTTCTTTTAAAGATACGTATGTGGTTAGCTGTGCGCCTTCATTTAGTATATTGTTCTTTTAAAGATATGTATGTGGTTAGCTGTGCGCCTTGTTTTAGTATATTGTTCTTTTAAAGATACGTATGTGGTTAGCTGTGCGCCTTGTTTTAGTATATTGTTCTTTTAAAGATACGTATGTGGTTAGCTGTGCGCCTTCATTTAGTATATTGTTCTTTTAAAGATACGTACGTGGTTAGCTGTGCGCCTTCATTTAGTATATTGTTCTTTTAAAGATACGTATGTGGTTAGCTGTGCGCCTTCATTTAGTATATTGTTCTTTTAAAGATACGTACGTGGTTAGCTGTGCGCCTTCATTTAGTATATTGTTCTTTTAAGGATACGTATGTGGTTAGTTGTGCGCCTTGTTTTCATATATTCTTCTTTTAAAGATACGTATGTGGTTAGCTGTGTGCCTTGTTTTCATACATTCTTCTTTTAAAGATACGTACGTGGTTAGCTGTGTGCCTTGTTTTCATATATTCGTCTTTTAAAGATACGTACGTGGTTAGCTGTGTGCCTTGTTTTCATATATTCGTCTTTTAAAGATACATACGTGGTTAGTTGTGCGCCTTGTTTTCATATATTCGTCTTTTAAAGATACGTACGTGGTTAGTTGTGCGCCTTGTTTTAATATATTCTTCTTTTAAAGATACGTATGTGGTTAGCTGTGCGCCTTGTTTTCATATATTCTTCTTTTAAAGATACGTATGTGGTTAGCTGTGTGCCTTGTTTTCATACATTCTTCTTTTAAAGATACGTACGTGGTTAGCTGTGCGCCTTGTTTTCATATATTCTTCTTTTAAAGATACGTACGTGGTTAGCTGTACACCTTGATTTCATATATTCTTCTTTTAAAGATACGTATGTGGTTAGCTGTGCGCCTTGATTTAGTATATTCTTCTTTTAAAGATACGTATGTGGTTAGCTGTGCGCCTTGTTTTCATATATTGTTCTTTTAAAGATACGTATGTGGTTAGCTGTGCGCCTTGATTTAGTATATTCTTCTTTTAAAGAACGGTACGAGGTTAGCTGTGCGCCTTGATTTAGTATATTGTTCTTTTAAAGAAAGGTATGAGGTTAGCTGTGCGCATTGATTTAGTATAATTTTATTGTTCTTTTAAAGAAACGTACGAGGTTAGCTGTGTGCCTTGATTTAGTATATTGTTCTTTTAAAGAACGGTATGAGGTTTGCTGTGCGCCTTGATTTAGTATATTTTTCTTTTAAAGAAAGGTATGAGGTTAGCTGTGCGCCTTGATTTAGTACAATTGTATTGTTCTTTTAAAGAAACGTACAAGGTTAGCTGTGCGCCTTGATTTAGTATATTGTTCTTTTAAACAAACGTATGTGGTTAGCTGTGCGCCTTCATTTAGTATATTGTTCTTTTAAAGAAACGTACGAGGTTAGCTGTGCGCCTTCATTTAGTATATTGTTCTTTTAAAGAAACGTACGAGGTTAGCTGTGCGCCTTGATTTAGTATATTGTTCTTTTAAAGAAACGTATGTGGTTAGCTGTGCGCCTTGATTTAGTATATTCTTCTTTTAAGGATACGTACGTGGTTAGCTGTGCGCCTTCATTTAGTATATTGTTCTTTTAAAGATACGTATGTGGTTAGTTGTGTGCCTTGATTTAGTATATTCTTCTTTTAAGGATACGTATGTAGTTAGCTGTGCGCCTTGATTTAGTATATTCTTCTTTTAAGGATACGTATGTGGTTAGTTGTGCGCCTTGTTTTCATATATTCATCTTTTAAAGATACGTACGTGGTTAGCTGTGCGCCTAGTTTTCATACATTCTTCTTTTAAGGATACGTATGTGGTTAGTTGTGCGCCTTGTTTTCATATATTCGTCTTTTAAAGATACGTACGTGGTTAGCTGTGTGCCTTGTTTTCATATATTCGTCTTTTAAAGATACGTACGTGGTTAGTTGTGCGCCTTGTTTTCATATATTCGTCTTTTAAAGATACGTACGTGGTTAGTTGTGCGCCTTGTTTTCATATATTCTTCTTTTAAAGATACGTACGTGGTTAGCTGTGCGCCTTGATTTCATATATTCTTCTTTTAAAGATACGTATGTGGTTAGCTGTGCGCCTTGATTTAGTATATTCTTCTTTTAAAGATACGTATGTGGTTAGCTGTGCACCTTGTTTTCATATATTCTTCTTTTAAAGATACGTATGTGGTTAGCTGTGCACCTTGATTTAGTATATTCTTCTTTTAAAGATACGTATGAGGTTAGCTGTGCGCCTTGATTTAGTATATTGTTCTTTTAAAGAAAGGTATGAGGTTAGCTGTGCGCATTGATTTAGTATAATTTTATTGTTCTTTTAAAGAAACATACGAGGTTAGCTGTGTGCCTTGATTTAGTATATTGTTCTTTTAAAGAACGGTATGAGGTTTGCTGTGCGCCTTGATTAAGTATATTGTTCCTTTAAAGAAACGTACGAGGTTAGCTTTGTGCCTTGATTTAGTATATTCTTCTTTTAAAGAACGGTATGAGGTTTGCTGTGCGCCTTGATTTAGTATATTGTTCTTTTAAAGAAAGGTATGAGGTTAGCTGTGCGCCTTGATTTAGTATATTGTTCTTTTAAAGAAAGGTATGAGGTTTGCTGTGCGCCTTGATTTAGTATATTCTTCTTTTAAAGAACGGTACGAGGTTAGCTGTGCGCCTTGATTTAGTATATTGTTCCTTTAAAGAAAGGTATGAGGTTTGCTGTGCGCCTTGATTTAGTATATTGTTCCTTTAAAGAAACATACGAGGGTAGCTGTGCGCCTTCATTAAGTATATTCTTCTTTTAAAGAAAGGTATGAGGTTTGCTGTGCGCCTTGATTAAGTATATTGTTCTTTTAAAGAAAGGTATAAGGTTTGCTGTGCGCCTTGATTTAGTATATTGTTCCTTTAAAGAAACATACGAGGGTAGCTGTGCGCCTTCATTAAGTATATTGTTCTTTTAAAGAAAGGTATGAGGTTTGCTGTGCGCCTTGATTAAGTATATTGTTCGTTTACAGATGCCTACGATGTTAGCTGTGCGCCTTGATTTAGTATATTGTTCGTTTACAGATGCCTACGATGTTAGCTGTACGCCTTGATTTAGTATATTGGTCTTTTAAAGAAAGGTATGAGGTTAGCTGTGCGCGTTGATTTAGTATATTGTTCTTTTAAAGAAACGTACGAGGTTAGCTCTGCGCCTTGGTTTAGTATATTGTTCGCTTACAGATGCCTACGATGTTAGCTGTGCGCCTTGATTTAGTATATTGTTCATTTACAGATGCCTATGACGTTAGCTGTGCGCCTTGATTTAGTATATTGTTCGCTTACAGATGCCTACGACGTTAGCTGTGCGCCTTAATTTAGTATATTGTTCGTTTACAGATGCATACGACGTTAGCTGTGCGCCTTGATTTAGTATATTGTTCGTTTACAGATGCCTATGACGTTAGCTGTGCGCCTTGATTTAGTATATTGTTCGCTTACAGATGCCTACGACGTTAGCTGTGCGCCTTAATTTAGTATATTGTTCGTTTACAGATGCATACGACGTTAGCTGTGCGCCTTGATTTAGTATATTGTTCGTTTACAGATGCCTACGACGTTAGCTGTGCGCCTTGATTTAGTATATGGTTCGCTTACAGATGCATACGACGTTAGCTGTGCGCCTTGATTTAGTATATTGTTCGTTTACAGATGCCTACGACGTTAGCTGTGTGCCTTAATTTAGTATATTGTTCGTTTACAGATGCCTACGACGTTAGCTGTGCGCCTTGATTTAGTATATTGTTCGTTTACAGATGCATACGACGTTAGCTGTATGCCTTGATTTAGTATAGTGTTCGTTTACAGATGCCTACGACGTTAGCTGTGCGCCTTGATTTAGTATAGTGTTCGTTTACTGATGCCTACGACGTTAGCTATGCCCCTTGATTTAGTATATTGTTCGTTTACAGATGCCTACGACGTTAGCGTCCCTGTGGCTTTGTTTCGCACTCGTGTGTTACAGTCAGATTGTTGCAAGCAGACATAACTTAGAAGGTATTCATCCCCTATACTTGTAAATGTGTGTCCATTAACCCTTCTGGTTTGGAACGCCTGTTTATGTTTGTTATTTAAATGGTATGCCTCCATGGCAAAGTAGTTAATGTCGTTTGGTGTTAAGGTCGTTTGGTGTTAAGGTCCTATGGTGTTAAGGTCGTTTGGTGTTAAGGTCGTATGGTGTTAAGGTCGTTTGGTGTTAAGGTCGTATGGTGTTAAGGTCGTTTGGTGTTAAGGTCATATGGTGTTACGGTCGTTTGGTGTTACGGTCGTTTGGTGTTAAGGTCGTTTGTGCTAAGGTCGTATGGTGTTAAGGTCGTATGGTGTTAAGGTCGTTTGGTGTTAAGGTCGTATGGTGTTAAGGTCGTTTGGTGTTAAGATCGTTTGGTGTTAAGGTCGTTTGGTGTTAAGATCGTTTGGTGTTAAGGTCGTATGGTGTTAAGGTCGTATGGTGTTAAGATCGTTTGGTGTTAAGGTCGTTTGGTGTTAAGATCGTTTGGTGTTAAGGTCGTTTGGTGTTAAGATCGTTTGGTGTTAAGGTCGTTTGGTGTTAAGGTCGTATGGTGTTAAGGTCGTATGGTGTTAAGGTCGTTTGGTGTTAAGGTCATTTGGTGTTAAGGTCGTTTGGTGTTGAGGTCGTTTGGTGTTAAGGTCGTTTGGTGTTAAGGTCGTTTGGTGTTAAGGTCGTTTGGTGTTGAGGTCGTTTGGTGTTTAGGTAGTTTGGTGTTAAGGTCGTATGCTTCAAATCATTTGCCCATCACAGCTGTAGGTTCGAATCCCACTTGGGGCTGTCTTACTGAAGGTCGGTAGTTCTACCCGGGAGCCAGCTCGTGCTCGAAATACTGCTCGGAGGGGCATCCGGGGTAGTCCTCCATTAACAATATGCTAGAGAGAAATATGATGCACGATCGATTGATCAACAGTGCAACTATTATAATTTAATCTGATGAAAGCGTACACGTCGGTTGTCAAGTCTCAACAAGGTGGACCATCTTTTGTCCCTCACTTTCGGGCTGGCAGACCATCATAAACTCGGACATACAAATAACCAAGTATATAGTATTTACTTCGATCCCAGGTTTCAACATAACAACGAATACATATTAAAAGTTAGGGGCGTAGCATCCAGTCCATAGCCCGTGTAGTACTTCCCCCTTTAAATAATATTGTTAAAACTGCAGATGATAAATTATAAAACCGCAAATGAAATTATAATTTTTATTGCAAACATATATACACCAATACACACCCCGACAGTTGAGCTGCCCGAGAGAGGGGAGGCATGACTGTTATCTTCTACAACCAACCAGCCAAGCTGTGCAGTTTCATAGCACTGCACTGATACATGTGAGTTTGGACTTATCGCGGCAAATAGTCAAGGCTGTAGCAGATGCATAATAACTGGAATTTATTCAAAAGAGTAATACTTACCCAAAAATATAATACGAAATACTCGTAACATGGTCAAGCAATGCATAATGTCATTCTTCAATAGTATTAATAGATACTGTATGAGAGAAGAATGGCATTTGTTGTTAATACTTTTCCATAACTCCCCGCGTTTACTGACCCATAACATTCAAACTATATCAAATGTATAATCCATGTCTCGTCTCGTATTATTTCGCCATTAGTGGCCAATATACTGTTAATGATTTCGAACCCGTAACTAAATTCCAAAACAATATGTCTCTCAAACATTTCATGGCATTAAAAAAATGTTTAAACTTGATTTCTTTTACAACGATTGCGAAGCAAGTTTTAGCAACTTATATTGAGCAGTCTCGTTTGCTAGTATGAAAGTCGTTCGTGTAGGTGGAAACCGGAGTACCGGAGAAAACCCACCTGCTCGATTTGGTGACCGCCGTACCATCTCACATACTTCCCGGTCCGCGGTTGCATTGGTGAGAAATGGTGATATTGCCATCTGCCGTGGGATTTCAGACAACTACATTAAGTTTGTTATTTGCAATGGTAATTAGGTAACGGTTTGCTAACCATTGAATGCAAGCACACAATGGGAGTCTTGGCTAGTCAATTTGAAAGAAACGTAGCAGTCATTATTGAAGAGCAATTCCAAAATTAATGAATGACGCGGTATGTCAAAAGACATGGATATATTATTAAAAAGTAATTCCAAAATTAATTAATACTACTGTATGTCAAAATCCATATGTCAAGAACCGTCTCTTTTATATATCCATATATACCATTACTTATACCATCTAATGTACATGTACCATTACTTATACGTGTATTTAATTTGTTACCTATTTTGCCTTTGATGCTTTGCAAAAATATATTTCTTGAACCTAATTGCCTAGACATTATAGTAAACAACAACAACAACAACAACAACAACAACAACAACAACAACAACAACAACAACAACACAACAACAACAACAACAACAACAACAACAACAACAACAACAACAACAACAACAACAACAACAACAACAACAAGCTGAAAGGGGTCAGACGGGGGATCGAACCTGCGACCCCATGGATTACCAGTCCAGCGTGTTATCACTGGACTACCGATCCGGCACACCTACAGTATATGATTATTATTACATGAAAACGAAATACGAAGGATTGCATCAAAGATATATCTCATCTTTATTACAAAACACAAACTGAACAACTAAAAATATTCCAAAATGTTTAAAACTATGTATTTATATAGTTATTGTTTTTCATATTAAACACACATATCCGAAGTGTGCGTTTTCTATGTCCTACAGTATATGTTTTTTTATATTTTGCTGACGCAGACGAATACTGTTTGTAAATAGTGTGTTGATGGTAGTATTGCGTTCTATGTTTGTAAATAGTGTGTTGATGGTAGTATTTCGTTCTATGTTTGTAAATAGTGTGTTGATGGTAGTATTGCGTTCTATGTTTGTAAATAGTGTGTTGATGGTATTATTGCGTTCTATGTTTGTAAATAGTGTGTTGATGGTAGTATTGCGTTCCTATAGTTTGTAAATAGTGTGTTGATGGTAGTATTGCGTTCTATGTTTGTAAATAATGTGTTGATGGTAGTATTGCGTTCTATGTTTGTAAATAGTGTGTTGATGGTAGTATTGTGTTCCTATATTTTGTAAAAGTGTGTTGATGGTAGTATTGCGTTCTATGTTTGTAAATAGTGTGTTGATGGTAGTATTGCGTTCTATGTTTATAAATAGTGTGTTGATGGTAGTATTGCGTTCTATGTTTGTAAATAGTATGTTGATGGTAGTATTGCGTTCTATGTTTGTAAATAGTCTGTTGATGGTAGTATTGCGTTCCTATAGTTTGTAAATAGTGTGATGATGGTAGTATTGCGTTCTATGTTTGTAAATAGTGTGTTGATGGTAGTATTGCGTTCCTACAGTTTGTAAATAGTGTGTTGATGGTATTATTGCGTTCTATGTTTGTAAATAGTGTGTTGATGGTAGTATTGCGTTTTATGTTTGTAAATAGTGTGTTGACGGTAGTATTGCGTTCCTATTGTTTGTAAATAGTGTGTTGATGGTATTATTGCGTTCCTATAGTTTGTAAATAGTGTGTTGATGGTAGTATTGCGTTCTATGTTTGTAAATAGTGTGTTGATGGTAGTATTGCGTTCTATGTTTGTAAATAGTGTGTTGATGGTATTATTGCGTTCCTATAGTTTGTAAATAGTGTGTTGATGGTAGTATTGCGTTCTATTGTTTGTAAATAGTGTGTTGATGGTAGTATTGCGTTCCTATAGTTTGTAAATAGTGTGTTGGTGGATGGTAGTATTGCGTTCCTATAGTTTGTAAATAGTGTGTTGATGGTAGTATTGCGTTCCAATAGTTTGTAAATAGTGTGTTGATGGTATTATTGCGTTCCTATTGTTTGTAAATAATGGGTTGATGGTAGTATTGCTTTCTATGTTTGTAAATAGTGTGTTGATGGTAGTATTGCGTTCCTATAGTTTGTAAATAGTGTGTTGATGGTATTATTGCGTTCTATGTTTGTAAATAGTGTGTTGATGGTATTATTGTGTTCTATGTTTGTAAATAGTGTGTTGATGGTAGTATTGCGTTCTATGTTTGTAAATAGTGTGTTGATGGTATTATTGCATTCCTATTGTTTGTACATAGTGTGTTGATGGTATTATTGCGTTCTATGTTTGTAAATAGTGTGTTGATGGTAGTATTGCGTTCTATGTTTGTAAATAGTGTGTTGATGGTAGTATTGCGTTCTATGTTTGTAAATAGTGTGTTGATGGTAGTATTGCGTTCTATGTTTGTAAATAGTGTGTTGATGGTAGTATTGCGTTCTATGTTTGTAAATAGTGTGTTGATGGTAGTATTGCGTTCTATGTTTGTAAATAGTGTGTTGATGGTAGTATTGCGTTCTATGTTTGTAAATAGTGTGTTGATGGTAGTATTGCGTTCTATGTTTGTAAATAGTGTGTTGATGGTATTATTGCGTTCCTATAGTTTGTACATAGTGTGTTGATGGTAGTATTGCGTTCTATGTTTGTAAATAGTGTGTTGATGGTATTATTGCGTTCTATGTTTGTAAATAGTGTGTTGATGGTAGTATTGCGTTCTATGTTTGTAAATAGTGTGTTGATGGTAGTATTGCGTTCTATGTTTGTAAATAGTGTGTTGATGGTATTATTGCGTTCTATGTTTGTAAATAGTGTGTTGATGGTATTATTGCGTTCCTATAGTTTGTAAATAGTGTGTTGATGGTAGTATTGCGTTCTATGTTTGTAAATAGTGTGTTGATGGTAGTATTGCGTTCTATGTTTGTAAATAGTGTGTTGATGGTATTATTGCGTTCTATGTTTGTAAATAGTGTGTTGATGGTATTATTGCGTTCTATATTTGTAAATAGTGTGTTGGTGGTAGTATTGCGTTCCTAGTGTTTGTAAATAGTGTGTTGATGGTAGTATTGCGTTCCTATTGTTTGTAAATAGTGTGTTGATGGTAGTATTGCGTTCCTATAGTTTGAAAATAGTGTGTTGGTGGTAGTATTGCGTTCCTATTGTTTGTAAATAGTGTGTTGATGGTATTATTGCGTTCTATGTTTGTAAATAGTGTGTTGATGGTATTATTGCGTTCTATATTTGTAAATAGTGTGTTGGTGGTAGTATTGCGTTCCTAGTGTTTGTAAATAGTGTGTTGATGGTAGTATTGCGTTCCTATTGTTTGTAAATAGTGTGTTGATGGTAGTATTGCGTTCCTATAGTTTGAAAATAGTGTGTTGGTGGTAGTATTGCGTTCCTATTGTTTGTAAATAGTGTGTTGATGGTATTATTGCGTTCTATGTTTGTAAATAGTGTGTTGATGGTATTATTGCGTTCTATATTTGTAAATAGTGTGTTGGTGGTAGTATTGCGTTCCTAGTGTTTGTAAATAGTGTGTTGATGGTAGTATTGCGTTCTATGTTTGTAAATAGTGTGTTGATGGTATTATTGCGTTCTATATTTGTAAATAGTGTGTTGGTGGTAGTATTGCGTTCCTAGTGTTTGTAAATAGTGTGTTGATGGTAGTATTGCGTTCCTATTGTTTGTAAATAGTGTGTTGATGGTAGTATTGCGTTCCTATAGTTTGAAAATAGTGTGTTGGTGGTAGTATTGCGTTCCTATTGTTTGTAAATAGTGTGTTGATGGTATTATTGCGTTCTATGTTTGTAAATAGTGTGTTGGTGGTAGTATTGCGTTCCTAGTGTTTGTAAATAGTGTGTTGATGGTAGTATTGCGTTCCTATAGTTTGAAAATAGTGTGTTGGTGGTAGTATTGCGTTCCTATTGTTTGTAAATAGTGTGTTGATGGTATTATTGCGTTCCTATTGTTTGTAAATAGTGTGTTGATGATATTATTGCGTTCCTATAGTTTGTAAATAGTGTGTTGATGGTATTATTGCGTTCCTATAGTTTGTAAATAGTGTGTTGATGGTATTATTGCGTTCCTATAGTTTGTAAATAGTGTGTTGATGGTAGTATTGCGTTCCTATTGTTTGTAAATAGTGTGTTGATGGTATTATTGCGTTCCTATAGTTTGTACATAGTGTGTTGATGGTAGTATTGCGTTCTATGTTTGTAAATAGTGTGTTGATGGTAGTATTGCGTTCTATGTTTGTAAATAGTGTGTTGATGGTATTATTGCGTTCCTATAGTTTGTAAATAGTGTGTTGATGGTATTATTGCGTTCCTATAGTTTGTAAATAGTGTGTTGATGGTATTATTGCGTTCCTATAGTTTGTAAATAGTGTGTTGATGGTATTATTGCGTTCCTATAGTTTGTAAATAGTGTGTTGATGGTATTATTGCGTTCCTATAGTTTGTAAATAGTGTGTTGATGGTATTATTGTGTTCCTATAGTTTGTAAATAGTGTGTTGATGGTATTATTGCGTTCCTATAGTTTGTAAATAGTGTGTTGATGGTATTATTGCGTTCCTATAGTTTGTAAATAGTGTGTTGATGGTATTATTGCGTTCCTATAGTTTGTAAATAGTGTGTTGATGGTATTATTGCGTTCCTATAGTTTGTAAATAGTGTGTTGATGGTATTATTGCGTTCCTATAGTTTGTAAAATAGTGTGTTGATGGTATTATTGCGTTCCTATAGTTTGTAAATAGTGTGTTGATGGTATTATTGCGTTCCTATAGTTTGTAAATAGTGTGTTGATGGTATTATTGCGTTCCTATAGTTTGTAAATAGTGTGTTGATGGTATTATTGCGTTCCTATTGTTTGTATTATATGTATTTATACATGTATACTCTTCATTAGCCAAATGCATATGTCAACAATTTACTAAATATTGTTGTTTTTGTTGTTGGTTGTTATTGTCGTCGTTGTTGCTAAATAAACGTTGTTGTTATAGTTGTTGTTGTTGATTTTATAATATTTTATTGCTCTATATATGTGTATATAACAATCACAATCGTTGTACAAATAGAAATTTAGCAAATGGGTTGGGCCACAAGTTCATACAACATCAGTGATTGGCCCTCCCCATAAAATAAATTAGGAACAACAGAGTATAAGTGGCGTAGTTAGTGCTGAAAACATGTACATAATGCATTCTACAAGATTTAATATAGTCTGTGAATATTCAAAGAAATGTGCTAGTGTGCTAGTTTGCTTAATCCACTGCCCTGTTTCCCAAGAATTTCACCCCAGGACAAAGCCCAAACATGACTGAAAACGTGTTGTTGTTGTTGTTGTTGTTGTTGTTGTTGCTATCTTGTTTTATTTATTTTCTGCTGAACGGTATCTACAGATTATGTTCATGTATTCAGACTTCGTGCAGACGTGTTGTTGTTGTTGTTGTGGCTGTTGTTGCTATCTTGTTTTATTTATTTTCTGCTGAACGGTATCTACAGATTATGTTCATGTATTCAGACTTCGTGCAGACGTGTTGTTGTTGTTGTTGTTGTGGCTGTTGTTGCTATCTTGTTTTATCTATTTTCTGCTGAACGGTATCTACAGATTATGTTCATGTATTCAGACTTCGTGCAGACTATATATTATATTTTCCCATCGCAGTATTACAATCAAATAAAACAATGAGGCTCTATTAATATATCGTGCAGTTTTTACATTGACATTATGAATAATAGCTTCGGGAGATTCGCTTCATCTCGAGGGTCCTGCGTATTTTTCTGACTTTTTCCGCAGAATTGCCAAATGGATCATCGGCTACGTGCAGAGGAAATAAATTTATCATTCGATCATTCTCACATTATTCGATCATTCTCACATTATTCGATCATTCTCACATTATTACTGAAAGGAAAAAAATGATAAATTGAGGGAAGCTTGTTGAAATATAAAAATGATGGGTTGGGTGTGGCTACGGAGATTTGTTGGGTGTGGCTACGGAGATTTGTTGGGTGTGGCTACGGAGATTTGTTGGGTGTGGCTACGGAGTTTTGTTGGGTGTGGCTACGGAGATTTGTTGGGTGTGGCTACGGAGATTTGTTGGGTGTGGCTACGGAAATTTGTTGCTGTGTATTTAATAATGCATACATATATATCATATAAATCATATGTCGATTGTTCCTAGCAGGGAACTAGAACTATATATATAAAAGCCTGTATTAAGGAAAACAAAAATCACACGGCCAATTAGTGCTAATCGGCTTCAGGTGGGATCCGGTGTTCGAGCTCCGCTGGAGCCGTTACGAGTGTGCCCTTAAGCAAGGCATTTAAATTCCACATTGCCTCTTCACTCTCCCGCGTGGCGATGGATGTAAGAACTTGTTTCGCAATCGAGCTAAAATAAATTTATATAAACCAACTGACTAATTCATTATCTTAAAGAGAATGAATTAGCCGGATGATTTTTTGTTTTCCTTGAAAAAGGCTCTTTAAGCCCAACATTCGGATGTAAAGAGGATCATATATATATATTGGTCTTTATCATTAGGGTCATGTTGTGTCTTCATTAGGGTCATGTTGTGTATTCATTAGGGTCATGTTGTGTATTCATTAGGGTCATGTTGTGTCTTCATTAGGGTCATGTTGTGTATTCATTAGGGTCATGTTGTGTATTCATTAGGGTCATGTTGTGTTTTCATTAGGGTCATGTTGTGTCTTCATTAGGGTCATGTTGTGTATTCATTAGGGTCATGTTGTGTCTTCATTAGGGTCATGTTGTGTATTCATTAGGGTCATGTTTGTGTCTTCATTAGGGTCATGTTGTGTATTCATTAGGGTCATGTTGTGTCTTCATTAGGGTCATGTTGTGTATTTATTAGTGTCATGTTGTGTATTCATTAGGGTCATGTTGTGTCTTCATTAGGGTCATGTTGTGTATTTATTAGGGTCATGTTGTGTATTCATTAGGGTCATGTTGTGTATTTATTAGGGTCATGTTGTGTATTCATTAGGGTCATGTTGTGTCTTCATTAGTGTCATGTTGTGTATTTATTAGTGTCATGTTGTGTATTTATTAGGGTCATGTTATGTATTTATTAGGGTCATGTTGTGTATTTATTAGGGACATGTTGTGTATTTATTAGGGACATGTTGTGTATTTATTAGGGACATGTTGTGTATTTATTAGGGACATGTTGTGTATTTATTAGGGTCATGTTGTGTATTTATTAGGGACATGTTGTGTATTTATTAGGGACATGTTGTGTATTTATTAGTGTCATGTTGTGTATTTATTAGGGTCATGTTGTGTATTTATTAGGGACATGTTGTGTATTTATTAGGGTCATGTTGTGTATTTATTAGTGACATGTTGTGTATTTATTAGGGTCATGTTGTGTATTTATTAGAGTCATGTTGTGTATTTATTAGGGACATGTTGTGTATTTATTAGGGACATGTTGTGTCTTCATTAGGGTCATGTTGTGTATTTATTAGTGACATGTTGTGTATTTATTAGTGTCATGTTGTGTATTCATTAGGGTCATGTTGTGTATTTATTAGGGACATGTTGTGTCTTCTTTAGGGTCATGTTGTGTATTCATTAGTGTCATGTTGTGTATTTATTAGTGTCATGTTGTGTATTCATTAGGGTCATGTTGTGTCTTCATTAGGGTCATGTTGTGTATTTATTAGTGTCATGTTGTGTATTTATTAGTGTCATGTTGTGTATTTATTAGTGTCATGTTGTGTATTTATTAGGGTCATGTTGTGTATTTATTAGGGACATGTTGTGTCTTCTTTAGGGTCATGTTGTGTATTCATTAGTGTCATGTTGTGTATTTATTAGTGTCATGTTGTGTATTCATTAGGGTCATGTTGTGTCTTCATTAGGGTCATGTTGTGTATTTATTAGTGTCATGTTGTGTATTTATTAGTGTCATGTTGTGTATTTATTAGTGTCATGTTGTGTATTTATTAGTGTCATGTTGTGTATTTATTAGTGTCATATTGTGTATTTATTAGGGTCATGTTGTGTATTTATTAGGGTCATGTTGTGTATTTATTAGTGTCATATTGTGTATTTATTAGGGACATGTTGTGTATTCATTAGGGTCATGTTGTGTGTATTCATTAGGGAC
The DNA here is from genome assembly GCA_014843695.1 of Archivesica marissinica. Classification (NCBI taxonomy): domain Eukaryota; kingdom Metazoa; phylum Mollusca; class Bivalvia; order Venerida; family Vesicomyidae; genus Archivesica; species Archivesica marissinica. The sequence continues at coordinate 61,782,193 of CM026389.1, read as the reverse complement.
AAGTTCTGTATTCATTGGGGTCATGTTGTGTATTTATTAGGGACATGTTGTGTCTTCTTTAGGGTCATGTTGTGTATTCATTAGTATCATGTTGTGTATTTATTAGTGTCATGTTGTGTATTCATTAGGGTCATGTTGTGTATTTATTAGGGTCATGTTGTGTGTATTCATTAGGGACAAGTTCTGTATTCATTGGGGTCATGTTGTGTATTTATTAGGGACATGTTGTGTCTTCTTTAGGGTCATGTTGTGTATTCATTAGTATCATGTTGTGTATTTATTAGTGTCATATTGTGTATTCATTAGGGTCATGTTGTGTCTTCATTAGGGTCATGTTGTGTATTTATTAGTGTCATGTTGTGTATTTATTAGTGTCATGTTGTGTATTTATTAGTGTCATGTTGTGTATTCATTAGTGTCATGTTGTGTATTCATTAGTGTCATGTTGTGTATTTATTAGTGTCATGTTGTGTATTCATTAGGGTCATGTTGTGTCTTCATTAGGGTCATGGTGTGTATTTATTAGTGTCATGTTGTGTATTCATTAGGGTCATGTTGTGTCTTCATTAGGGTCATGTTGTGTATTTATTAGTGTCATGTTGTGTATTTATTAGTGTCATGTTGTGTATTTATTAGTGACATGTTGTGTATTTATTAGGGACATGTTGTGTATTTATTAGGGTCATGTTGTGTATTTATTAGGGCCATGTTGTGTCCTCATTAGGGTCATGTTGTGTTTTTATTAGGGACATGTTGTGTATTTATTAGGGACATGTTGTGTGTTTATTAGGGTCATGTTGTGTATTCATTAGGGACATGTTGTGTATTTATTAGTGTCATGTTGTGTATTCATTAGGGTCATGTTGTGTCTTCATTAGGGTCATGTTGTGTATTTATTAGTGTCATGTTGTGTATTTATTAGTGTCATGTTGTGTATTTATTAGGGACATGTTGTGTATTCATTAGGGTCATGTTGTGTATTTATTAGTGTCATGTTGTGTATTTATTAGGGTCATGTTGTGTATTCATTAGGGTCATGTTGTGTATTTATTAGTGTCATGTTGTGTATTTATTAGGGTCATGTTGTGTATTCATTAGGGTCATGTTGTGTATTTATTAGTGTCATGTTATGTATTTATTAGAGTCATGTTGTGTATTTATTAGGGTCATGTTGTGTATTTATTAGTGTCATGTTGTGTATTCATTAGGGTCATGTTGTGTGTATTTATTAGTGACATGTTGTGTAATATATTAGGGTCATGTTGTGTATTCATTAGGGTCATGTTGTGTATTTATTAGGGTCATGTTGTGTATTCACTAGGGTCGTGTTGTGTATTTATTAGTGTCATGTTGTGTATTTATTAGTGTCATGTTGTGTATTTATTAGTGTCATGTTGTGTATTTATTAGGGTCATGTTGTGTATTTATTAGTGTCATATTGTGTATTTATTAGGGACATGTTGTGTATTCATTAGGGTCATGTTGTGTGTATTCATTAGGGACATGTTGTGTATTCATTAGGGTCATGTTGTGTATTTATTAGGGACATGTTGTGTCTTCTTTAGGTCATGTTGTGTATTCATTAGTGTCATGTTGTGTATTTATTAGTGTCATGTTGTGTATTCATTAGGGTCATGTTGTGTCTTCATTAGGGTCATGTTGTGTATTTATTAGTGTCATTTTGTGTATTTATTAGTGTCATGTTGTGTATTTATTAGTGTCATGTTGTGTATTTATTAGTGTCATGTTGTGTATTTATTAGTGTCATATTGTGTATTTATTAGGGTCATGTTGTGTATTTATTAGGGACATGTTTTTATATTTATTAGGGTCATGTTGTGTATTCATTAGGGTCATGTTGTGTATTTATTAGTGTCATGTTGTGTATTTATTAGTGTCATGTTGTGTATTTATTAGTGTCATGTTGTGTATTCATTAGTGTCATGTTGTGTATTCATTAGTGTCATGTTGTGTATTCATTAGTGTCATGTTGTGTATTCATTAGGGTCATGTTGTGTCTTCATTAGGGTCATGGTGTGTATTTATTAGTGTCATGTTGTGTATTCATTAGGGTCATGTTGTGTCTTCATTAGGGTCATGTTGTGTATTTATTAGTGTCATGTTGTGTATTTATTAGTGTCATGTTGTGTATTTATTAGTGACATGTTGTGTATTTATTAGGGACATGTTGTGTATTTATTAGGGTCATGTTGTGTATTTATTAGGGCCATGTTGTGTCCTCATTAGGGTCATGTTGTGTATTTATTAGGGACATGTTGTGTATTTATTAGGGACATGTTGTGTGTTTATTAGGGTCATGTTGTGTATTCATTAGGGACATGTTGTGTATTTATTAGTGTCATGTTGTGTATTCATTAGGGTCATGTTGTGTCTTCATTAGGGTCATGTTGTGTATTTATTAGTGTCATGTTGTGTATTTATTAGTGTCATGTTGTGTATTTATTAGGGACATGTTGTGTATTCATTAGGGTCATGTTGTGTCTTCATTAGGGTCATGTTGGGTATTTATTAGTGTCATGTTGTGTATTTATTAGTGTCATGTCGTGTATTTATTAGTGTCATGTTGTGTATTTATTAGGGACATGTTGTGTATTCATTAGGGTCATGTTGTGTCTTCATTAGGGTCATGTTGTGTATTTATTAGTGTCATGTTGTGTATTTATTAGTGTCATGTTTTGTATTTATTAGTGTCATGTTATGTATTTATTAGGGTCATGTTGTGTATTTATTAGGGTCATGTTGTGTATTCATTAGGGTCATGTTGGGTATTTATTAGTGTCATGTTTTGTATTTATTAGGGTCATGTTGTGTATTCATTAGGGTCATGTTGTGTATTTATTAGTGTCATGTTATGTATTTATTAGAGTCATGTTGTGTATTTATTAGGGTCATGTTGTGTATTTATTAGGGACATGTTGTGTATTTATTAGTGTCATGTTATGTATTTATTAGAGTCATGTTGTGTATTTATTAGGGTCATGTTGTGTATTTATTAGGGACATGTTGTGTATTTATTAGGGACATGTTGTGTATTTATTAGGGTCATGTTGTGTCTTCTTTAGGGTCATGTAGTGTATTTATTAGTGTCATGTTGAGTATTTATTAGGGACATGTTGTGTATTTATTAGGGTCATGTTGTGTATTTATTAGGGACATGTTGTGTATTTATTAGGGACTTGGTGTGTATTTATTAGTGTCATGTTGTGTATTTATTAGTGTCATGTTGTGTATTTATTAGGGTCATGTTGTGTATTTATTAGGGACATGTTGTGTATTTATTAGGGACATGTTGTGTATTTATTAGGGTCATGTTGTGTCTTCATTAGGGTCATGTTGTGTATTTATTAGTGTCATGTTGTGTATTTATTAGGGACATGTTGTGTATTTATTAGGGTCATGTTGTGTCTTCATTAGGGTCATGTTGTGTATTTATTAGGGTCATGTTGTGTATTTATTAGGGACATGTTGTGTATTTATTAGGGACATGTTGTGTATTTATTAGTGTCATGTTGTGTAGTTATTAGTGTCATGTTGTGTATTTATTAGTGACATGTTGTGTATTTATTAGGGTCATGTTGTGTCTTCATTAGGGTCATGTTGTGTATTTATTAGGGTCATGTTGTGCATTTATTAGGGACATGTTGTGTATTTATTAGTGTCATGTTGTGTATTTATTAGGGTCATGTTGTGTATTTATTAGGGTCATGTTGTGTATTTATTAGGGACATGTTGTGTATTTATTAGAGTCATGTTGTGTATTTATTAGTGTCATGTTATGTATTTATTGGGGTCATGTTGTGTATTTATTAGGGTCATGTTGTGTATTTATTAGGGTCATGTTGTGTATTTATTAGTATCATGTTATGTATTTATTAGAGTCATGTTATGTATTTATTAGGGACATGTTGTGTATTTATTAGTGTCATGTTATGTATTTATTAGAGTCATGTTGTGTATTTATTAGGGACATGTTGTGTATTTATTAGGGTCATGTTGTGTATTTATTAGGGTCATGTTGTGTATTTATTAGTATCATGTTATGTATTTATTAGAGTCATGTTGTGTATTTTTTAGGGTCATGTTGTGTATTTATTAGGGACATGTTGTGTATTTATTAGTGTCATGTTATGTATTTATTAGAGTCATGTTGTGTATTTATTAGGGTCATGTTGTGTATTTATTAGGGACATGTTGCGTATTTATTAGGGACATGTTGTGTATTTATTAGGGTCATGTTGTGTCTTCATTAGGGTTATGTTGTGTATTTATTAGTGTCATGTTGTGTATTTATTAGGACATGTTGTGTATTTATTAGGGTCATGTTGTGTCTTCATTAGGGTCATGTTGTGTATTTATTAGTGTCATGTTGTGTATTTATTAGGGACATGTTGTGTATTTATTAGTGTCATGTTGTGTATTTATTAGTGTCATGTTGTGTATTTATTAGTGTCATGTTGTGTATTTATTAGGGTCATATTGTGTATTTATTAGGGTCATGTTGTGTATTTATTAGGGACATGTTGTGTATTTATAGGGTCATGTTGTGTCTTCATTAGGGTCATGTTGTGTATTTATTAGGGTCATGTTGTGTATTTATTAGGGACATGTTGTGTATTTATTAGTGTCATGTTGTGTATTTATTAGTGTCATGTTGTGTATTCATTAGGGTCATGTTGTGTGTATTTATTAGGGACATGTTGTGTATTTATTAGGGTCATGTTGTGTATTTATTAGGGTCATGTTGTGTATTTATTAGGGTCATATTGTGTATTTATTAGGGTCATGTTGTGTATTTATTAGTGTCATGTTGTGTATTTATTAGTGACATGTTGTGTATTTATTAGGGTCATGTTGTGTATTTATTAGGGTCATGTTGTGTCTTCAAATATGGATATCCATAATTCCAAGCTAGTTATAAATTATATAGCATCGATTTGTGGATATCTATAAGTCAATTATTGATATTCATAATTCGAGTTTTGAATATCATAGCCAAACATCGAATTATGGCTATCCAAAAACAGAATTATGGATATCCAATAATCTATGTATGGATATCCAATAATCTATGAATGGATATCCAATAATCTATGAATAATCTATGTATAGATATCCAATAATCTATGAATGGATATCCAATAATCTATGCATGGATATCCAATAATCTATGAATAATCTATGTATAGATATCCAATAATCTATGAATGGATATCCAATAATCTATGCATGGATATCCAATAATCTATGAATAATCTATGAATGGATATCCAATAATCTATGCATGGATATCCAATAATCTATGAATGGATATCCAATGATCTATGCATGGATATCCAATAATCTATGCATGGATATCCAATAAACTATGAATGGATATCCAATAATCTATGCATGGATATCCAATAATCTATCAATGGATATCCAATAATCTATGCATGGATATCCAATAATCTATGAATGGATATCCAATAATCTATGTATGGATATCCAATAATCTATGTATGGATATCCAATAATCTATGTATGGATATCCAATAATCTATGAATGGATATCCAATAATCTATGTATGGATATCCAATAATCTATGAATGGATATCCAATAATCTATGAATGGATATCCAATAATCTATGTATGGATATCCAATAATATATGTATGGATATCCAATAATCTATGCATGGATATCCAATAATCTATGAATAATCTATGAATGGATATCCAATAATCTATGTATGGATATCCAATAATCTATGAATGGATATCCAATAATCTATGAATAATCTATGCATGGATATCCAATAATCTATGAATAATCTATGAATGGATATCCAATAATCTATGTATGGATATCCAATAATCTATGTATGGATATCCAATAATCTATGAATGGATATCCAATAATCTATGTATGGATATCCAATAATCTATGAATGGATATCCAATAATCTATGTATGGATATCCAATAATCTATGCATGGATATCCAATAATCTATGAATAATCTATGAATGGATATCCAATAATCTATGTATGGATATCCAATAATCTATGTATGGATATCCAATAATCTATGTATGGATATCCAATAATCTATGCATGGATATCCAATAATCTATGCATGGATATCCAATAATCTATGTATGGATATCCAATAATCTATGCATGGATATCCAATAATCTATGTATGGATATCCAATAATCTATGTATGGATATCCAATAATCTATGTATGGATATCCAATAATCTATGCATGGATATCCAATAATCTATGAATAATCTATGAATGGATATCCAATAATCTATGTATGGATATCCAATAATCTATGTATGGATATCCAATAATCTATGTATGGATATCCAATAATCTATGCATGGATATCCAATAATCTATGCATGGATATCCAATAATCTATGTATGGATATCCAATAATCTATGCATGGATATCCAATAATCTATGTATGGATATCCAATAATCTATGTATGGATATCCAATAATCTATGTATGGATATCCAATAATCTATGCATGGATATCCAATAATCTATGAATAATCTATGAATGGATATCCAATAATCTATGTATGGATATCCAATAATCTATGTATGGATATCCAATAATCTATGTATGGATATCCAATAATCTATGTATGGATATCCAATAATCTATGTATGGATATCCAATAATCTATGTATGGATATCCAATAATCTATGTATGGATATCCAATAATCTATGCATGGATATCCAATAATCTATGTATGGATATCCAATAATCTATGTATGGATATCCAATAATCTATGTATGGATATCCAATAATCTATGCATGGATATCCAATAATCTATGAATAATCTATGAATGGATATCCAATAATCTATGTATGGATATCCAATAATCTATGTATGGATATCCAATAATCTATGTATGGATATCCAATAATCTATGCATGGATATCCAATATAATCTATGAATAATCTATGAATGGATATCCAATAATCTATGTATGGATATCCAATAATCTATGCATGGATATCCAATAATCTATGAATAATCTATGAATGGATATCCAATAATCTATGCATGGATATCCAATAATCTATGAATAATCTATGCATGGATATCCAATAATCTATGAATAATCTATGTATGGATATCCAATAATCTATGAATGGATATCCAATAATCTATGTATGGATATCCAATAATCTATGAATGGATATCCAATAATCTATGAATGGATATCCAATAATCTATGAATGGATATCCAATAATCTATGAATGGATATCCAATAATCTATGTATGGATATCCAATAATCTATGTATGGATATCCAATAATCTATGAATGGATATCCAATAATCTATGAATGGATATCCAATAATCTATGTATGGATATCCAATGATTTATGAATGGATATCCAATAATCTATGAATGGATATCCAATAATCTATGTATGGATATCCAATAATCTATGTATGGATATCCAATAATCTATGCATGGATATCCAATAATCTATGAATAATCTATGAATGGATATCCAATAATCTATGTATGGATATCCAATAATCTATGAATAATCTATGAATGGTTATCCAATAATCTATGTATGGATATCCAATAATCTATGCATGGATATCCAATAATCTATGTATGGATATCCAATAATCTATGTATGGATATCCAATAATCTATGTATGGATATCCAATAATCTATGCATGGATATCCAATAATCTATGAATAATATATGAATGGATATCCAATAGTCTATGTATGGATATCCAATAATCTATGTATGGATATCCAATAATCTATGTATGGATATCCAATAATCTATGTATGGATATCCAATAATCTATGAATGGATATCCAATAATCTATGAATGGATATCCAATAATCTATGTATGAATATCCAATAATCTATGCATGGATATCCAATAATCTATGTATGGATATCCAATAATCTATGTATGGATATCCAATAATCTATGCATGGATATCCAATAATCTATGTATGGATATCCAATAATCTATGCATGGATATCCAATAATCTATGAATGGATATCCAATAATCTATGAATGGATATCCAATAATCTATGTATGGATATCCAATAATCTATTTATGTATATGCAATATCTATGAATGGATATCCAATAATCTATTTATGGATATCCAATAATCTATGTATGGATATCCAATGATTTATGAATGTATATCCAATAATCTATGAATGGATATCCAATAATCTATGTATGGATATCCAATAATCTATGTATGGATATCCAATAATCTATGCATGGATATCCAATAATCTATGAATAATCTATGAATGGATATCCAATAATCTATGTATGGATATCCAATAATCTATGAATAATCTATGAATGGATATCCAATAATCTATGTATGGATATCCAATAATCTATGCATGGATATCCAATAATCTATGTATGGATATCCAATAATCTATGTATGGATATCCAATAATCTATGTATGGATATCCAATAATCTATGCATGGATATCCAATAATCTATGAATAATCTATGAATGGATATCCAATAGTTTGTATGGATATCCAATAATCTATGTATGGATATCCAATAATCTATGTATGGATATCCAATAATCTATGTATGGATATCCAATAATATATGTATGGATATCCAATAATATATGTATGGATATCCAATAATCTATGTATGGATATCCAATAATCTATGCATGGATATCCAATAATCTATGTATGGATATCCATTAATCTATGTATGGATATCCATTAATCTATGTATGGATATCCAATAATCTATGTATGGATATCCAATAATCTATGGATATCCAATAATCTATGTATGGATATCCAATAATCTATGTATGGATATCCAATAATCTATGGATATCCAATAATCTATGTATGGATATCCAATAATCTATGTATGGATATCCAATAATCT
>CM026389.1:61739876-61772219 GCA_014843695.1 Archivesica marissinica | reverse complement strand
ACCCCCCCCCCCGCCATACAGCTGCAGCAGATCAAGTGCAATGAAACTAGAGCAAACTATGAAAAGTACCTAATTATTAATTTTTTTACGGTCTTAAAACAGAATGTGAAGCTTGTTGATGAAACCTTAAATGTTATGTCAACGGAAACTGATTCTGCAGACGATAACGAGGCAATCTGTTTAAACTTCAATAACGAATAATGTATTATTCATTCCATTTAACAGACGCTATCAATCGAGTACATGGATAACATGCACTAACCATGTGACATGTTGCCCTTGAAGGGACCCTATACTTAAGAGTTGTCAGATACTGTAAACTACCACAATTTCGTGAACACTTTATTTCGCGATTTTCACGATTTTGAGCATTTTCAATTAATTCGCGGAGTTAATTTTCAATTTTTGAATTCGTGCATCCGTGATGTATCGGGGGGAAATGAAGGTGACTATTTATGCACATAGCTTATAATTGTATTGATTTTCAAATTTTGGATAAAATGTAGATATTGACGGATAAAACTCTACATCCGGACACACTATTATTCACAGAATCATGAATTCACGATCAACTTAGATGGCGAAAATTAGAGAAATTTAAAATCTCGCGAATAAATAGTGTTCTACAGTACGTGAAAAAGAAATGTCAGATATGCAAACATTGTAAAAAGGCCCCCTGTCAGATACTTTTTTTAAAAGGCCAGTTTTTACATAGCTGACATTTCTTATACGTTTTTACATAGCTGACATTTCTTACACAGTATTTACATAGCTGACATTTCTTACACGTTTTTACATAGCTGATATTTCTTACACAGTATTTACATAGCTGACATTTCTTACACATTTTTACATATCTGACATTTCTTACACAGTATTTACATAGCTGACATTTCTTAAACAGTTTTTACATATCTGACATTTCTTACACAGTATTTACATAGCTGACATTTCTTACACAGTATTTACATAGCTGACATTTCTTACACATTTTTACATATCTGACATTTCTTACACAGTATTTACATAGCTGACATTTCTTACACAGTATTTACATAGCTGACATTTCTTACACGTTTTTACATATCTGACATTTTTTACACAGTATTTACATAGCTGACATTTCTTACACGTTTTTACATATCTGACATTTCTTACACAGTATTTACATAGCTGACATTTCTTACACGTTTTTACATAGCTGACATTTCTTACACAGTATTTACATAGCTGATATTTCTTACACAGTATTTACATAGCTGACATTTCTTACACAGTATTTACATATCTGACATTTCTTACACAGTATTTACATAGCTGACATTTCTTACACGTTTTTACATATCTGACATTTCTTACACATTATTTACATAGCTGACATTTCTTACACGTTTTTACATATCTGACATTTCTTACACAGTATTTACATAGCTGACATTTCTTACACGATTTTACATATCTGACATTTCTTACACAGTATTTACATAGCTGACATTTCTTACACGATTTTACATATCTGACATTTCTTACACAGTATTTACATAGCTGACATTTCTTACACATTATTTACATAGCTGACATTTCTTACACGTTTTTACATATCTGACATTTCTTACACAGTATTTACATATCTGACATTTCTTACACAGTATTTACATAGCTGACATTTCTTACACGTTTTTACATATCTGACATTTCTTACACAGTATTTACATATCTGACATTTCTTACACGATTTTACATATCTGACATTTCTTACACAGTATTTACATAGCTGACATTTCTTACACGTTTTTACATATCTGACATTTCTTACACAGTATTTACATAGCTGATATTTCTTACACAGTATTTACATAGCTGACATTTCTTACACGTTTTTACATAGCTGACATTTCTTACACCGTATTTACATAGCTGATATTTCTTACACACAGTATTTACATAGCTGATATTTCTTACACAGTATTTACATAACTGACATTTCTTACACAGTATTTACATAGCTGACATTTCTTACACGATTTTACATATCTGACATTTCTTACACAGTATTTACATAGCTGACATTTCTTACACGTTTTTACATAGCTGACATTTCTTACACAGTATTTACATAGCTGACATTTCTTACACAGTATTTACATAGCTGACATTTCTTACACGTTTTTACATAGCTGACATTTCTTACACAGTATTTACATAGCTGACATTTCTTACACGTTTTTACATAGCTGACATTTCTTACACGTATTTACATAGCTGACATTTCTTACACAGTATTTACATAGCTGACATTTCTTACACGTTTTTACATAGCTGACATTTCTTACACAGTATTTACATAGCTGACATTTCTTACACGTTTTTACATAGCTGACATTTCTTACACAGTATTTACATAGCTGACATTTCTTACACAGTATTTACATAGCTGACATTTCTTACACAGTATTTACATAGCTGACATTTCTTACACAGTATTTACATAGCTGATATTTCTTACACAGTATTTACATATCTGACATTTCTTACACGTTTTTACATAGCTGACATTTCTTACACGTATTTACATATCTGACATTTCTTACACAGTATTTACATAGCTGACATTTCTTACACGTTTTTACATAGCTGACATTTCTTACACAGTATTTACATAGCTGACATTTCTTACACGATTTTACATATCTGACATTTCTTACACAGTATTTACATAGCTGACATTTCTTACACGATTTTACATATCTGACATTTCTTACACAGTATTTACATAGCTGACATTTCTTACACATTATTTACATAGCTGACATTTCTTACACGTTTTTACATATCTGACATTTCTTACACAGTATTTACATATCTGACATTTCTTACACAGTATTTACATAGCTGACATTTCTTACACGTTTTTACATATCTGACATTTCTTACACAGTATTTACATATCTGACATTTCTTACACGATTTTACATATCTGACATTTCTTACACAGTATTTACATAGCTGACATTTCTTACACGTTTTTACATATCTGACATTTCTTACACAGTATTTACATAGCTGATATTTCTTACACAGTATTTACATAGCTGACATTTCTTACACGTTTTTACATAGCTGACATTTCTTACACCGTATTTACATAGCTGATATTTCTTACACACAGTATTTACATAGCTGACATTTCTTACACGATTTTACATATCTGACATTTCTTACACAGTATTTACATAGCTGACATTTCTTACACGTTTTTACATAGCTGACATTTCTTACACGTTTTTACATAGCTGACATTTCTTACACAGTATTTACATAGCTGACATTTCTTACACGTTTTTACATAGCTGACATTTCTTACACAGTATTTACATAGCTGATATTTCTTACACGTTTTTACATAGCTGACATTTCTTACACGTTTTTACATATCTGACATTTCTTACACAGTATTTACATAGCTGACATTTCTTACACGTTTTTACATAGCTGACATTTCTTACACAGTATTTACATAGCTGATATTTCTTACACAGTATTTACATAGCTGACATTTCTTACACGTTTTTACATAGCTGACATTTCTTACACAGTATTTACATAGCTGATATTTCTTACACAGTATTTACATAGCTGACATTTCTTACACGTTTTTACATAGCTGATATTTCTTACACAGTATTTACATATCTGACATTTCTTACACGTTTTTACATAGCTGACATTTCTTACACAGTATTTACATAGCTGATATTTCTTACACAGTATTTACATAGCTGACATTTCTTACACGTTTTTACATAGCTGACATTTCTTACACAGTATTTACATAGCTGATATTTCTTACACAGTATTTACATAGCTGACATTTCTTACACGTTTTTACATAGCTGATATTTCTTACACAGTATTTACATATCTGACATTTCTTACACAGTATTTACATATCTGACATTTCTTACACAGTATTTACATATCTGACATTTCTTACACAGTATTTACATATCTGACATTTCTTACACAGTATTTACATATCTGACATTTCTTACACAGTATTTACATAGCTGACATTTCTTACACAGTATTTACATAGCTGATATTTCTTACACAGTATTTACATAGCTGACATTTCTTACACGTTTTTACATAGCTGATATTTCTTACACAGTATTTACATATCTGACATTTCTTACACAGTATTTACATATCTGACATTTCTTACACAGTATTTACATATCTGACATTTCTTACACAGTATTTACATAGCTGACATTTCTTACACAGTATTTACATAGCTGATATTTCTTACACAGTATTTACATAGCTGACATTTCTTACACAGTATTTACATATCTGACATTTCTTACACAGTATTTACATAGCTGACATTTCTTACACGTTTTTACATAGCTGACACTTTTTACATATATGGTTCCAACATATGTGTCACGTTTTAAAGCGGGATGACGGGTCCATTATCTAGTACTTGCTAAAAGTTAATTTTAGCTCGATTGCGATATATAAAATCTTTCCACTCTATACGACTGATAGCTCTCGACCTCATACCTGGCATAGCACATCGCTACCACCGTGCAGTTGTTCGACTCGCCCCAGCCACGAGGATACCAATAAAAGGATGAGTAAATTAGAAGGAATGTGCAAAGAACAGCCAACATAGACTTTACACTCCTAAGCCAAATAAATAGTGACATTTTTAGATAATCTTCAGTACCGTAGCCGGATGCAAATTTCAACCAAGACAATCTATGGAGGGGGTCCGGGGGCATGTTCCCCCCTTAAAATTGTTTTCGTATAGAAGCGATTCCCTGCGTTTTCTTATTTAATGTGCTTAGACGTATAATTATGTATTGACCTTTCAGCACTCTAACGGTAAACATTTTATACAGCAAAGGGATTTTTTTTGCTTTGGAAAATGTTAACCGAGTCAGCTTCCTCGGCGTGCCTCAGTGTAGCTACTATATTCAGGGTCACACTTGTGGAATTCCCTCCCTTTGCTATCAAGCTGAAATTGATAGCCAGTTCATTTCATAGAATTTTGAAACACCCACTTATCCAGATTGGGCAGCCAATGGGTGACTTTTGAATCTTCATGGACCCAGCATGCCCGTGGCGTATATCTTTGTGGCAGATACTTGGTCGACACTTTTATTATGTACCCACATAACAAATAACTAATGTTTATACTACTCTGACACTAATCTCCTGTCATCATATAGCGCAGACGAGTAATATAGATGTTGCATAATAACTATCTAGTGTGAATGATATGTAGTATTTGATGTGCTTAATTGTAGCGAACACAAATTCTAAATTATAAATGTATAAACTCTTCAAAATTTCGTAATGTTGAAAACGGTTACTTATTAGTTATGAAATTGAAGTCTCTATACATAAATTGACTCCCTTATTGTATATACAAAATGTACATCTAATAGGAATGAACAGGCTATGAAATGAACCGGCTATGAAATGAACAGGCTATCAATTTGAGCTTGATAGCACCTTATCACATCAAAACAGTATATTCTGTTCCACACTTCAAAGCTATATATATATCAGGTAATGCAAAGACAATTAGAACAGACGGATCTGTAGTCCAGTGGTAACACGCTGGACTGGTAATCCAGGGATCGCAGGTTCGATCCCCCGTCTGACCCTAATAAAATTAACAGGCTTTCAGATGGGACGTTAAACCTAGGTCTCGTGTCGGTGCTTTACACCGTGCACGTAAAAGAACCAGAGGAGATCTGGAATGGGCCTCTGTCTGTATCATTCACTATCCTCCAAAATCTAAAATAACTAATCTCCTCTTCAGGAGGCGTCGCTCATATGGGCAACCGGTAGCGACGATAAATAAACGTAAAAACACACGAAAATTAGAACAAGCGTTAACCTAATAAACTGATACATTACAAGTATACATGTATTAGTTCTAGCAGCTTATATCTTATTTCCTATGAAAGTTTTACTGGTTACTGTTACATATTGTGCTATTTCATGTTTTAATTTGTTGAGGGCCTCATTGTAGAATGACTTAATTGTTCAAATGAGTTCTCTCGTTAAATAAATTCTGTATTATTATTTTTATTATTATCTTAGACCCAGATCAGCGGCGTAACGCGAAGCGACGTGTTTTTGTCTTCCACTATTCGAATAGCAAGCAGCATAGCTTCTCTGTCGTGTCATATATGATCTTGCTCTATGTTGTTTAGTTTATATAAATTTATTTTAGCTCCATTGCGAAACAAGTTATTACAACTTATATTAATCACTCTCAAGACCTCATTCCTGATGGAATCCATCGCCATGAGGGAGAGAGAAGAAGCAACGTGGAATTTAAATGCCTTGTTTAAGGGCACAATCGTAACGGCTCCAGCGGGGCTCGAACTCCGGACAATTCGCACGTGAAGCGAACGCGCATCCACTGCGCTATCACGACTTCCACAAATGCTATGTTGTTTGCGCTATCACGACTTCCACAAATGCTATGCTGTTTCCACTGCGCTATCACGACTTCCACAAATGCTATATTGTTTGCAAAACGAATATACCCGTTTCCAGCACAGTATGAGTTAAGCGTTAAACGGTGCGCATGCGTAGATACGTAAGATATATATACGCTAACAGAAGCGTCAAATCTAGCGTAAATGTAGTTTATACAAATTTATTTTAGCTCGATTGCGAAACAAGTTATTTCAACTTATATAAATCACTCTCGAGACCTCATTCCTGATGGAATCCATCGCCACGAGGGAGAGAGATGAGGCAACGTGGAATTTAAATGCCTTGCCTAGCGTAAATGTAGTAGAAATAGTCGAAGGGAACTCCTACACCCAGAGATTAAGATCGTTGAATTCAAATCACTTGCCCCTCACCATTGTATAGGCTAGAATCCCGACGTGGGTGCCGATTTCTTTCAAGTGATGAATATATCAAGCTGGTCGCTGTAGGTCGGTGGTTCAATCCGGTATCCATAGCTGGAGACACGCCCTAATCTGTTACTATCTACGGCGTTAAACCCAAGAAATATAATCAAATATGTCATTTCAGATTTGGATCGTGGTGACTCGTCACTATTTGAAAAAGTGATGGAAAAGCGACAGATGGAGAGCCAGGGAATGGCCTTAATACGTTACTGTTTCCTGACACGAGGCAAGTTCGATATCCGGTGTCGGAATCTACCTGCCCAAGCGGGTCAGAACACAAATGGAGTAACAATAATCAGACAGTAGATGATAGAACTGTCGGGCTATAATGTTCTGATTAATTAATTATCCACATCTGCGAAATTGTTTACCATTATAATTATATCGTTTGTATTGCTCACACGATACATTATACATGTATGAAACACAATTTGTATTTTAATTATATTATCATCCCGCCCATCATCTTCATCCCCTCCCCCTTCACACTCACCCGAAGTACGTACGAAACGCTGAGGGATGTCGTTTTGGCGTTGCCCGTACGTCGCTCTTAGTTTAAGTGTATGTTTTACGTTTATTTATCGTCGCTACCGGTTGGACATATGAGCGACGCTTCCTGAAGAGATTAGTCATTTTAGATTTTTGGATGATAGTGCAATGATACAGACAGAGACCCATTCAAGAATCTCCTCGTTTACGTGCACGGCTAAAGGCACTGACACGAGACGTCGGTTTAAAATCCCTTCTGAAAGACTGTTAATTTAATTATGGTCAGAAGTGGGATCGAACCTGCTACTCCTGGGTTACCATTCCAGCGTGTTAACCACTGCACTGCAGATCCGGCCTATGGAAGCACAACGTATTTTGGTGCCAGAACAGCCCACCTGAAGCTGGGGATCATTTGTCCATACGTCTATAATATATCTTCTCATAAACGTGTGTTTAAACATGTGTTTCATTAAACGATTATTATTCATGTCTTTTGTTTGGATCTTAACCATTTGCAAGCTAGCGGCAGATAAAATAACGTTTGCAAATAGCATAGAGTCAGATCAGGCTCTATGCTGTTTGCTATTCGGATAGTGGAGCTAAAACACTTGGCTTGAATAGCAAACAACATAGATCCTGATATAGGGTGTTTGCAAATGTGATTTTATTAACTCAGCAGGCAAACGGTTAAATACAATAACTTCCCGTTTTCATATTGCCGAAAGGTACTTTATTAAACCTTGAGAAAGGTGTGTATATTCCCCGGAAACGTCAGTACATCTGTGTTACAGGGTATTTTATATGAACTAGTTTATTTTGTGATATTATCTGGCGTTTAATGCATTTGTATGTCATACCTGTATTTTATTGATAATCATACATGTATGGCGGCAAATTTAAATATTTCGGCCATTTTGAACATATTCAGGAATGTCTCTTTCTTTACGTCCGTAGTATACATTGTTCTGAAACAATATGGAGAGTGTGGTGTTTTCTCCAGAAATAGTATGATTTTGAGGATATTGCAACACTAGACAGTCCACTAGCATAATAGTAGAGTCAACAGCCAACACGATATCCCGACACTGCAACAATAGACAGTCCACTAGCATAATAGTAGAGTCAACAGCCAACACGATATCCCGACACTGCAACACTAGACAGTCCACTAGCATAATAGTGGAGTCAAAAGTCAACACGATATCCCGACACTGCAACAATAGAGAGTCCACTAGCATAATATTAGAGTCAACAGCCAACACGATATCCCAACACTGCAACACTAGATAGTCCACTAGCATACAAGTGGAGTCAACAGACAACACGATATCCCGATGACACTGTAACACTAGACAGTCCACTAGCATACTAGTGGAGTCAACAGCCGACAAGATATCCCAACACTGCAACACTAGACAGTACACTAGCATAATAGTAGAGTAAACAGCCAACACGATATCCCAACACTGCAACACTAGATAGTCCACTAGCATAATAGTAGAGTCAACAGCCAACACGATATCCCAACACTGCAACACTAGATAGTCCACTAGCATAATAGTAGAGTAAACAGCCAACACGATATCCCGACATTGCAACACTTGATAGTCCACTAGCATACTAGTGGAGTCAACAGCCAACAAGATATCCCAACACTGCAACACTAGACAGTACACTAGCATAATAGTAGAGTAAACAGCCAACACGATATCCCGATGACAATGTAGCACTAGACAGTCTACTAGCATACTAGTAGAGTCAACAGCCAACACGATATCCCGACACTGCAACACTAGACAGACAGTCCACTAGCATAATAGTAGAGTCAACAGATAACACGATATCCCAACACTGCAACACTAGACAGTACACTAGCATAATAGTGGAGTCAGCAGCCAACACGATATCCCAACACTGCAACACTAGATAGTCCACTAGCGTAATAGTAGAGTCAACAGCCAACACGATATCCCGATGACACTGCAACACTAGACAGTACACTAGCATACTAGTGGAGTCAACAGCCAACACGATATCCCGACACTAGACAGCCCACTAGCATAATAGTGGAGTCAACAGCCAACACGATATCCCAACACTGTAACACTAGACAGTACACTAGCATAATAGTAGAGTCGACAGCCAACACGATATCCCGATGACACTGCAACACTAGACAGTCCACTAGAATAATAGTAGAGTCAACAGCCAACACGATATCCCGACACTGTAACACTAGACAGTACACTAGCATAATAGTAGAGTCAACAGCCAACACGATATCCCAACACTGCAACACTAGATAGTCCACTAGCATAATAGTAGAGTCAACAGCCAACACGATATCCCAACACTGCAACACTAGACAGTACACTAGCATAATAGTAGAGTAAACAGCCAACACGATATCCCGACACTGCAACACTAGACAGTACACTAGCATAATAGTAGAGTCAACAGCCAACACGATATCCCAACACTGCAACACTAGATAGTCCACTAGCATACTAGTAGAGTCAACAGCCAACACGATATCCCGATGACACTGCAACAAAAGACAGTCCACTAGCATACTAGTGGATTCAACAGCCAACACGATATCCCGAGACTGCAACACTAGACAGTACACTAGCATAATAGTAGAGTAAACAGCCAACACGATATCCCAATACTGCAACACTAGATAGTCCACTAGCATACTAGTAGAGTCAACAGCCAACACGATATCCCGACACTGCAACAATAGACAGTACACTAGCATAATAGTAGAGTCAACAGCCAACACGATATCCCAACACTGCAACACTAGATAGTCCACTAGCATAATAGTAGAGTAAACAGACAACACGATATCCCGACACTGCAACACTAGATAGTCCACTAGCATAATAATAGAGTCAACAGCCAACACGATATCCCAACACTGCAACACTAGATAGTCCACTAGCATAATAGTAGAGTCAACAGCCAACACGATATCACAACACTGCAACACTAGATAGTCCACTAGCATACTAGTGGAGTCAACAGCCAACAAGATATCCCAACACTGCAACACTAGACAGTCCACTAGCATAATAGTAGAGTAAACAGCCAACACGATATCCCGACACTGCAACACTAGACAGTCCACTAGCATAATAGTAGAGTCAACAGCCAACACGATATCCCAACACTGCAACACTAGATAGTCAACTAGCATACTAGTGGAGTCAACAGACAACACGATATCCCGATGACACTGTAACACTAGACAGTCCACTAGCATAATAGTAGAGTAAACAGCCAACACGATATCCCAATACTGCAACACTAGACAGTCCACTAGCATAATAGTAGAGTCAACAGCCAACACGATATCCCAACACTGCAACACTAGATAGTCCACTAGCATACTAGTGGAGTCAACAGCCAACACGATATCCCAACACTGCAACACTAGACAGTCCACTAGCATAATAGTAGAGTAAACAGCCAACACGATATCCCGACACTGCAACACTAGACAGTCCACTAGCATAATAGTAGAGTCAACAGACAACACGATATCCCGATGACACTGTAACACTAGACAGTCCACTAGCATACTAGTGGAGTCAACAGCCAACAAGATATCCCAACACTGCAACACTAGACAGTACACTAGCATAATAGTGGGGTCAACAGCCAACACGATATCCCAACACTGCAACACTAGATAGTCCACTAGCATAATAGTAGAGTCAACAGCCAACACGATATCCCGATGACACTGCAACACTCGACAGTCCACTAGCATACTAGTGGAGTCAACAGCCAACACGATATCCCGACACTAGACAGCCCACTAGCATAATAGTGGAGTCAACAGCCAACACGATATCCCAACACTGCAACACTAGATAGTCCACTAGCATAATAGTAGAGTCAACAGCCAACACGATATCACGATGACACTGCAACACTAGACAGTCCACTAGCATAATAGTGGATTCAACAGCCAACACGATATCCCGACACTGCAACACTAGACAGTACACTAGCATAATAGTAGAGTCAACAGCCAACACGATATCCCAACACTGCAACACTAGATAGGCCACTAGCATAATAGTAGAGTCAACAGCCAACACGATATCCCGATGACACTGCAACACTAGACAGTCCACTAGCATAATAGTAGAGTCAACAGCCAACACGATATCCCGACACTGCAACACTAGACAGTACACTACCATAATAGAAGAGTCAACAGCCAACACGATATCCCGACACTGCAACACTAGATAGTCCACTAGCATAATAGTAGAGTCAACAGCCAACACGATATCCCAACACTGCAACACTAGACATTACACTAGCATAATAGTGGAGTCAACAGCCAACACGATATCCCAACACTGCAACACTAGACAGTACACTAGCATAATATTAGAGTCAACAGCCAACACGATATTCCGACACTGCAACACTAGACAGTACACTACCATAATAGAAGAGTCAACAGCCAACACGATATCCCGACACTGCAACACTAGATAGTCCACTAGCATAATAGTAGTGTCAACAGCCAACACGATATTCCGACACTGCAACACTAGACAGTACACTAGCATAATAGTAGAGTAAACAGCCAACACGATATCCCAACACTGCAACACTAGATAGTCCACTATCATACTATAAGTGTCAATAGCCAACACGATATCCCGACACTGCAACATTAGACAGTCCACTAGCATAATAGTAGAGTAAACAGCCAACACGATATCCCAACACTGCAACACTAGATAGTCCACTATCATACTAGAGGAGTCAACAGCCAACACGATATCCCGACACTGCAACAGTAGACAGTCCACTAGCATAATAGTAGAGTCAACAGCCAACACGATATCGCGACACTGCAACACTAGACAGACAGTCCACTAGCATAATAGTAGAGTCAACAGCCAACACGATATCCCAACACTGCAACACTAGACAGTTCACTAGCATAATAGTAGAGTCAACAGCCAACACGATATCCCGACACTGCAACACTAGACAGTCCACTAGCATAATAGTAGAGTCAACAGCCAACACGATATTCCGACACTGCAACACTAGACAGTACACTAGCATAATAGTAGAGTGAACAGCCAATACGATATCCCGACACTGTAACACTAGACAGTACACTAGCATAATAGTAGAGTGAACAGCCAACACGATATCCCAACACTGCAACACTAGACAGTTCACTAGCATAATAGTAGAGTCAACAGCCAACACGATATCCCGACACTAGACTGTCCACTAGCATAATAGTAGAGTCAACAGCCAACACGATATCCCAACACTAGACAGTCCACTAGCATAATAGTAGAGTCAACAGCCAACACGATATCCCAACACTAGACAGTCCACTAGCATAATAGTAGAGTCAACAGCCAACACGATATCCCAACACTAGACTGTCCACTAGCATAATAGTAGAGTCAACAGCCAACACGATATCACGACACTGCAACACTAGACTGTACACTAGCATAATAGTAGAGTCAACAGCCAACACGATATCCCAACACTGCAACACTAGACAGTACACTAGCATACTAGTGGAGTCAACAGCCAACACGATATCCCGACACTGCAACACTAGACAGTACACTAGCATACTAGTGGATTCAACAGCCAACATGATATCCCGACACTAGACAGTCCACTAGCATACTAGTGGAGTCAACAGCCACCATGATATCCCGACACTAGACAGTCCACTAGCATAATAGTGGAGTCAACAGTGCAACGCTAGATAGTCCACTAGCATACTAGTGGAGTCAACAGTCAACAGGATATCCCACCACTGCAACACTAGATAGTCCACTAGCATAATAGTAGAGTCAACAGATAACACGATATCCCAACACTGCAACACTAGACAGTACACTAGCATAATAGTGGAGTCAGCAGCCAACACGATATCCCAACACTGCAACACTAGATAGTCCACTAGCGTAATAGTAGAGTCAACAGCCAACACGATATCCCGATGACACTGCAACACTAGACAGTACACTAGCATACTAGTGGAGTCAACAGCCAACACGATATCCCGACACTAGACAGCCCACTAGCATAATAGTGGAGTCAACAGCCAACACGATATCCCAACACTGTAACACTAGACAGTACACTAGCATAATAGTAGAGTCGACAGCCAACACGATATCCCGATGACACTGCAACACTAGACAGTCCACTAGAATAATAGTAGAGTCAACAGCCAACACGATATCCCGACACTGTAACACTAGACAGTACACTAGCATAATAGTAGAGTCAACAGCCAACACGATATCCCAACACTGCAACACTAGATAGTCCACTAGCATAATAGTAGAGTCAACAGCCAACACGATATCCCAACACTGCAACACTAGACAGTACACTAGCATAATAGTAGAGTAAACAGCCAACACGATATCCCGACACTGCAACACTAGACAGTACACTAGCATAATAGTAGAGTCAACAGCCAACACGATATCCCAACACTGCAACACTAGATAGTCCACTAGCATACTAGTAGAGTCAACAGCCAACACGATATCCCGATGACACTGCAACAAAAGACAGTCCACTAGCATACTAGTGGATTCAACAGCCAACACGATATCCCGAGACTGCAACACTAGACAGTACACTAGCATAATAGTAGAGTAAACAGCCAACACGATATCCCAATACTGCAACACTAGATAGTCCACTAGCATACTAGTAGAGTCAACAGCCAACACGATATCCCGACACTGCAACAATAGACAGTACACTAGCATAATAGTAGAGTCAACAGCCAACACGATATCCCAACACTGCAACACTAGATAGTCCACTAGCATAATAGTAGAGTAAACAGACAACACGATATCCCGACACTGCAACACTAGATAGTCCACTAGCATAATAATAGAGTCAACAGCCAACACGATATCCCAACACTGCAACACTAGATAGTCCACTAGCATAATAGTAGAGTCAACAGCCAACACGATATCACAACACTGCAACACTAGATAGTCCACTAGCATACTAGTGGAGTCAACAGCCAACAAGATATCCCAACACTGCAACACTAGACAGTCCACTAGCATAATAGTAGAGTAAACAGCCAACACGATATCCCGACACTGCAACACTAGACAGTCCACTAGCATAATAGTAGAGTCAACAGCCAACACGATATCCCAACACTGCAACACTAGATAGTCAACTAGCATACTAGTGGAGTCAACAGACAACACGATATCCCGATGACACTGTAACACTAGACAGTCCACTAGCATAAGAGTAGAGTAAACAGCCAACACGATATCCCAATACTGCAACACTAGACAGTCCACTAGCATAATAGTAGAGTCAACAGCCAACACGATATCCCAACACTGCAACACTAGATAGTCCACTAGCATACTAGTGGAGTCAACAGCCAACACGATATCCCAACACTGCAACACTAGACAGTCCACTAGCATAATAGTAGAGTAAACAGCCAACACGATATCCCGACACTGCAACACTAGACAGTCCACTAGCATAATAGTAGAGTCAACAGACAACACGATATCCCGATGACACTGTAACACTAGACAGTCCACTAGCATACTAGTGGAGTCAACAGCCAACAAGATATCCCAACACTGCAACACTAGACAGTACACTAGCATAATAGTGGGGTCAACAGCCAACACGATATCCCAACACTGCAACACTAGATAGTCCACTAGCATAATAGTAGAGTCAACAGCCAACACGATATCCCGATGACACTGCAACACTCGACAGTCCACTAGCATACTAGTGGAGTCAACAGCCAACACGATATCCCGACACTAGACAGCCCACTAGCATAATAGTGGAGTCAACAGCCAACACGATATCCCAACACTGCAACACTAGATAGTCCACTAGCATAATAGTAGAGTCAACAGCCAACACGATATCACGATGACACTGCAACACTAGACAGTCCACTAGCATAATAGTGGATTCAACAGCCAACACGATATCCCGACACTGCAACACTAGACAGTACACTAGCATAATAGTAGAGTCAACAGCCAACACGATATCCCAACACTGCAACACTAGATAGGCCACTAGCATAATAGTAGAGTCAACAGCCAACACGATATCCCGATGACACTGCAACACTAGACAGTCCACTAGCATAATAGTAGAGTCAACAGCCAACACGATATCCCGACACTGCAACACTAGACAGTACACTACCATAATAGAAGAGTCAACAGCCAACACGATATCCCGACACTGCAACACTAGATAGTCCACTAGCATAATAGTAGAGTCAACAGCCAACACGATATCCCAACACTGCAACACTAGACATTACACTAGCATAATAGTGGAGTCAACAGCCAACACGATATCCCAACACTGCAACACTAGACAGTACACTAGCATAATATTAGAGTCAACAGCCAACACGATATTCCGACACTGCAACACTAGACAGTACACTACCATAATAGAAGAGTCAACAGCCAACACGATATCCCGACACTGCAACACTAGATAGTCCACTAGCATAATAGTAGTGTCAACAGCCAACACGATATTCCGACACTGCAACACTAGACAGTACACTAGCATAATAGTAGAGTAAACAGCCAACACGATATCCCAACACTGCAACACTAGATAGTCCACTATCATACTATAAGTGTCAATAGCCAACACGATATCCCGACACTGCAACATTAGACAGTCCACTAGCATAATAGTAGAGTAAACAGCCAACACGATATCCCAACACTGCAACACTAGATAGTCCACTATCATACTAGAGGAGTCAACAGCCAACACGATATCCCGACACTGCAACAGTAGACAGTCCACTAGCATAATAGTAGAGTCAACAGCCAACACGATATCGCGACACTGCAACACTAGACAGACAGTCCACTAGCATAATAGTAGAGTCAACAGCCAACACGATATCCCAACACTGCAACACTAGACAGTCCACTAGCATAATAGTAGAGTCAACAGCCAACACGATATCCCGACACTGCAACACTAGACAGTCCACTAGCATAATAGTAGAGTCAACAGCCAACACGATATTCCGACACTGCAACACTAGACAGTACACTAGCATAATAGTAGAGTGAACAGCCAATACGATATCCCGACACTGTAACACTAGACAGTACACTAGCATAATAGTAGAGTGAACAGCCAACACGATATCCCAACACTGCAACACTAGACAGTTCACTAGCATAATAGTAGAGTCAACAGCCAACACGATATCCCGACACTAGACTGTCCACTAGCATAATAGTAGAGTCAACAGCCAACACGATATCCCAACACTAGACAGTCCACTAGCATAATAGTAGAGTCAACAGCCAACACGATATCCCAACACTAGACAGTCCACTAGCATAATAGTAGAGTCAACAGCCAACACGATATCCCAACACTAGACTGTCCACTAGCATAATAGTAGAGTCAACAGCCAACACGATATCACGACACTGCAACACTAGACTGTACACTAGCATAATAGTAGAGTCAACAGCCAACACGATATCCCAACACTGCAACACTAGACAGTACACTAGCATACTAGTGGAGTCAACAGCCAACACGATATCCCGACACTGCAACACTAGACAGTACACTAGCATACTAGTGGATTCAACAGCCAACATGATATCCCGACACTAGACAGTCCACTAGCATACTAGTGGAGTCAACAGCCACCATGATATCCCGACACTAGACAGTCCACTAGCATAATAGTGGAGTCAACAGTGCAACGCTAGATAGTCCACTAGCATACTAGTGGAGTCAACAGTCAACAGGATATCCCACCACTGCAACACTAGATAGTCCACTAGCATAATAGTAGAGTCAACAGCCAACACGATATCCCGACACTAGACAGTCCACTAGCATAATAGTAGAGTCAACAGCCAACACGATATCCCGACACTGCAACACTAGACAGTCCACTAGCATAATAGTAGAGTTAACAGCCAACACGATATCCCGATGACACTGCAACACTAGACAGTACACTAGCATAATAGTGGAGTCAACAGCCAACACGATATCCCAACACTGCAACACTAGATAGTCCACTAGCATAATATTAGAGTCAACAGCCAACACGATATCGCAACACTGCAACACTAGACAGTACACTAGCATAATAGTAGAGTCAACAGCCAACACGATATCCCGACACTGCAACACTAGACAGTCCACTAGCATAATAGTAGAGTCAACAGCTAACACGATATCCCGACACTGCAACACTAGACAGTACACTAGCATAATAGTAGAGTCAACAGCCAACACGATATTTCGACACTGCAACACTAGACAGTACACTAGCATAATAGTAGAGTCAACAGCCAACACGATATCCCAACACTAGACAGTCCACTAGCATAATAGTAGAGTCAACAGCCAACACATAATCCCGACACTGCAACACTAGACAGTACACTAGCATAATAGTAGAGTCAACAGCCAACACGATATCCCAACACTGCAACACTAGAGAGTACACTAGCATACTAGTGGATGCAACAGCCAACATGATATCCCGACACTAGACAGTCCACTAGCATACTAGTGGAGTAAACAGTGCAACAATAGATAGTCCACTAGCATATTAGTGGAGTCAATAGTGCAACACTAGATAGTCCACTAGCATACTAGTGGAGTCAACAGTCAACAGGATATCCCACCACTGCAACACTAGATAGTCCACTAGCATAATAGTAGAGTCAACAGCCAACACGATATCCCGACACTAGACAGTCCACTAGCATAATAGTAGAGTCAACAGCCAACACGATATCCCGACACTTCAACACTAGACAGTCCACTAACATAATAGTAGAGTTAACAGCCAACACGATATCCCGATGACACTGCAACACTAGACAGTACACTAGCATAATAGTGGAGTCAACAGCCAACACGATATCCCAACACTGCAACACTAGATAGTCCACTAGCATAATATTAGAGTCAACAGCCAACACGATATCGCAACACTGCAACACTAGACAGTACACTAGCATAATAGTAGAGTCAACAGCCAACACGATATCCCGACACTGCAACACTAGACAGTCCACTAGCATAATAGTAGAGTCAACAGCTAACACGATATCCCGACACTGCAACACTAGACAGTACACTAGCATAATAGTAGAGTCAACAGCCAACACGATATTTCGACACTGCAATACTAGACAGTACACTAGCATAATAGTGGAGTTAACAGCCAACACGATATCCCAACACTGCAACACTAGACAGTACACTAGCATAATAGTGGATTCAACAGCCAACACGATATCCCGACACTGCAACACTAGACAGTACACTAGCATAATAGTGGAGTCAACAGCCAACACGATATCCCAACACTGCAACACTAGACAGTACACTAGCATAATAGTAGAGTCAACAGCCAACACGATATCCCAACACTGCAACACTAGACATTACACTAGCATAATAGTGGAGTCAACAGCCAACACGATATCCCAACACTGCAACACTAGACAGTACACTAGCATAATAGTAGAGTCAACAGCCAACACGATATCCCGACACTACAACACTAGACAGTACACTAGCATACTAGTAGAGTCAACAGCCAACACGATATCCCGACACTGCAACACTAGACAGTACACTAGCATAATAGTGGAGTTAACAGCCAACACGATATCCCAACACTGCAACACTAGACAGTACACTAGCATAATAGTGGATTCAACAGCCAACACGATATCCCGACACTGCAACACTAGACAGTACACTAGCATAATAGTGGAGTCAACAGCCAACACGATATCCCAACACTGCAACACTAGACAGTACACTAGCATAATAGTAGAGTCAACAGCCAACACGATATCCCAACACTGCAACACTAGACATTACACTAGCATAATAGTGGAGTCAACAGCCAACACGATATCCCAACACTGCAACACTAGACAGTACACTAGCATAATAGTAGAGTCAACAGCCAACACGATATCCCGACACTACAACACTAGACAGTACACTAGCATACTAGTAGAGTCAACAGCCAACACGATATCCCGACACTGCAACACTAGACAGTCCACTAGCATAATAGTGGAGTCAACAGCCATTGTTGGCGGTACTCCCAAGGCTGTCTGACCATCAGGCCCGTCGCTGGGCATACGCAAGTACGCACGTGCGTATCATTGGTCTGAGAAAATGAAAAAAAATGAAAACTCCAAAAATGAATTAAAACGCCAGGGGGGGTAGTAGGGATACATAGGCGCCGTGATGTGTGGAGTTGTGGAATAATTGAGCCCATTGCAAATATGGTGCATCTCGAAATAGTTTGTGCTATTTTACGTGCTTGATTAATTGATAAGAGCAATAGTCCTGCAAATCTATGTTACAAAATACATTGAAATGCAGGAAATTGCTTCCTCATTTCCAAAAATATCCCGGGGGTGGGGAGACCCCCCTAGCGTAATCGTACGCTATGTTCAATTGACAAACAAATTTGACCGTGCTTATCATCAAAATAGCTCCAGCGACGGCCCTGACCATGTTTATATATCTACTATAATGACGTCCGCATGACATACGCATACCATGTTTATATATCTACCATACTGACGTCCACATGACATAGGCATACCATGTTTATATATCTACCATACAGACGTCCACATGACATACGCATAACATGTTTATATATCTACCATACTGACGTCCACATGATATAGGCATACCATGTTTATATATCTACCATACTGACGTCCACATAACATACGCATACCATGTTTATATATCTACCATACTGACGTCCACATAACATTGTATACCATGTTTATATATCTACCATACTGACGTCCACATGACATACGCATTCCATGTGTATATATGTACCATACTGACGTCCACATGACATACGCATACCATGTTTATATATCTACCATACTGACGTCCACATGACATACGCATACCATGTTTATATAACTACCATACTGACGTCCACATGACATACGCATACCATGTTTATATATCTACCATACAGACGTCAACATGACATTGCATACCATGTTTATATATCTACGATACTGACGTCCACATGACATTGTATGCCATGTTTATATATCTGCCATACTGATGTCCACATGACATTGCATGCCATGTTTATATATCTACCATACTGACGTCCACATGACATACGCATATCATGTTTATATATCTACCATACTGACGTCCACATGACATTTCATGCCATGTTTATATATCTACCATACTGACGTCCACATGACATTGCATACCATATTTATATATGTACTATACTGACGTCCACATGACATACGCATACCATGTTTATATATCTACCATACTGACGTCCACATGACATTGGCATACCATGTTTATATATCTACCATACTGAAGTCCACATGACATAGCATACCATGTTTATATATCTACCATATTGACGTCCACATGACATACGCATACCATGTTTATATATCTACCATACTGACGTCCACATGACATACGCATACCATGTTTATATATCTACCATACTGACGTCCACATGACATACGCATACAATGTTTATATATATACCATACTGACGTCCACATAACATACGCATACCATGTTTATATATCTACCATACTGACGTCCACATGACATACGCATACCATGTTTATATATCTACCATACTTACTTCCACATAACATACGCATACCATGTTTATATATCTACCATACTGACGTCCACATGACATTGCATGCCATGTTTATATATCTACCATACTGACGTCCACATGACATTGCATACCATGTTTATATATCTACCATAATGACGTCCACATGACATTGCATACCATGTTTATATACCTACCATACTGACGTCCACATGACATACGCATACTATGTTTATATATTTACCATACAGACGTCCACATGACATTGCATACCATGTTTATATATCTACCATACTGACGTCCACATGACATTGCATGCCATGTTTATATATCTGCCATACTGATGTCCACATGACATTGCATGCCATGTTTATATATCTACCATACTGACGTCCACATGACATTGCATGCCATGTTTATATATCTACCATACTGATGTCCACATGACATTGCATGCCATGTTTATATATCTACCATACTGATATCCACATAACATACGCATACCATGTTTATATACCTACCATACTGACGTCCACATGACATACGCATACCATGTTTATATATCTACCATACTGACGTCCACATGACATACGCATACCATGTTTATATATCTACCATACTGACGTCCACATGACATACGCATACTATGTTTATATATCTACCATACTGACTTACACATAACATACGCATACCATGTTTATATATCTACCATACTGACGTCCACATGACATTTCATGCCATGTTTATATATCTACCATACTGACGTCCACATGACATTGCATACCATGTTTATATACCTACCATACTGACGTCCACATGACATGCGCATACCATGTTTATATATCTACCATACTGACGTCCACATGACATTGCATACCATGTTTATATATCTACCATACTGACGTCCACATGACATTGCATACCATGTTTATATATCTACCATACTGACGTCCACATGACATTGCATGCCAGTAATGAGCGTTCCAATAAATACAGATATGCGAAAGGTGGAAGTCGTGATAGCATAGTGGAAACGTGTTCGTTTGAGGTGTTCGCGCCCAGTTGTAGCTGTTACGACTCTGATCTTAAGCGAGGCAAATGTCACACTGCCTCTTCTCCCTTCATCGTGGCGATTAATTCCATCAGCAATGAGGGCGATTGATCTGATGTTTTAAAAAAGTTTTTCGCAATCGAGCTAAATAAAATGTGAAGCATTATTTTTCATTAAGGTGGAAAGTTAATAAATGTTTTCGAGAGATTAATTAGCTGATCGCCATTGTGCACACACATGGATGACAACGTATATGAAAAACAAGCTCAATCCAGTGTTATCGAGGGCATATATAACGGTACACATATGTAAGTCGATGTGGTAATCCAGTGTTATCGAGGGAATATATAACGGTACACATATGTAAGTCGATGCTGTAGTCATGTGTTATCGAGGGCATATATAACGGTACACATATGCAAGTCGATGCTGTAATCCAGTGTTATCGAGGGCATATATAACGGTACACATATGTAAGTCGATGCTGTAATCCAGTGTTATCGAGGGCATATATAACGGTACACATATGTAAGTCGATGCTGTAATCAAGTGTTACCGAGGGCATATATAACGGTACACATATGTAAGTCGATGCTGTAATCCAGTGTTATCGAGGGCATATATAACGGTACACATATGTAAGTCGATGTGGTAATCCAGTGTTATCGAGGGCATATATAACGGTACACATATGTAAGTCGATGCTGTAGTCCAGTGTTATCAAGGGCATATATAACGGTACACATAAGTAAGTCGATGCTGTAGTCCAGTGTTATCAAGGGCATATATAACGGTACACATATGTAAGTCGTTGCTGTGATCCAGTGTTATCGAGGGCATATATAACGGTACACATATGTAAGTCGATACTGTAGTCCAGTGTTATCAAGGGCATATATAACGGTACACATATGTAAGTCGTTGCTGTGATCCAGTGTTATCGAGGGCATATATAACGGTACACATATGCAAGTCGATGCTGTAATCCAGTTGCTATCGAGGGCATATATAACGGTACACATATGTAAGTCGATGCTGTGATCCAGTGTTATCGAGGGCATATATAATGGTACACATATGCAAGTCGATGCTGTGATCCAGTGTTATCGAGGGCATATATAACGGTACACATATATATGTCGATGCTGTAGTCCAGTGTTATCGAGGGCATATAGAACGGTACACATATGCAAGTCGATGCTGTAGTCCAGTGTTACCGAGGGCATATATAACGGTACAAATATGCAAGTCGATGCTGTAATCCAGTGTTATCTAGGGCATATATAACGGTACACATATGTAAGTCGATGCTGTAGTCCAGTGTTATCGAGGGCATATAAAACGGTACACATATGTAAGTCGATGCTGTAATCCAGTGTTATCGAGGGCATATACAACGGTACGCATATGCAAGTCGATGCTGTAATCCAGTGTTATCGAGGGCATATATAACGGTACACATATGTATGTCGATGCTGTAGTCCAGTGTTATCGAGGGCATATATAACGGTACACATATGTAAGTCGATGCTGTAGTCCAGTGTTATCGAGGGCATATAAAACGGTACACATATGCAAGTCGATGCTGTAATCCAGTGTTATCGAGGGCATATATAACGGTACACATATGTAAGTCGTTGCTGTGATCCAGTGTTATCGAGGGCATATATACCGGTACACATGTAAGTCGGTGCTGTAATCCAGTGTTATCGAGGGCATATATAACGGTACACATATGCAAGGCGATGCTGTAATCCAGTGTTATCGAGGGCATATATAACGGTACACATATGTAAATCGATGCTGTAGTCATGTGTTATCGAGGGCATATATAACGGTACACATATGTAAGTCGATGCTGTAATCCTGTGTTATCGAGGGCATATATAACGGTGCACATATGTAAGTCGATGCTGTAGTCATATGTTATCGAGGGCATATATAACGGTACACATATGTAAGTCGATGCTGTAGTCATGTGTTATCGAGGGCATATATAACGGTACACATATGAAAGTCGATGCTGTAATCCAGTGCTATCGAGGGCATATATAACGGTACACATATGTAAGTCGGTGCTGTAATCCAGTGTTATCGAGGGCATATATAACGGTGCACATATGTAAGTCGATGCTGTAGTCATGTGTTATCGAGGGCATATATAACGGTACACATATGTAAGTCGATGCTGTAGTCATGTGTTATCGAGGGCATATATAACGGTACACATATGCAAGTCGATGCTGTAATCCAGTGTTATCGAGGGCATATATACCGGTACACATATGTAAGTCGATGCTGTAGTCCAGTGTTATCGAGGGCATATATAACGGTACACATATGTAAGTCGATGCTGTAGTCCAGTGTTATCGAGGGCATATAAAACGGTACACATATGCAAGTTGATGCTGTAATCCAGTGTTATCGAGGGCATATATAACGGTACACATATGTAAGTCGTTGCTGTGATCCAGTGTTATCGAGGGCATATATAACGGTACACATATGCAAGTCGATGCTGTAATCCAGTTGTTATCGAGGGCATATATAACGGTACATATATGCAAGTCGATGCTGTAATCCAGTGTTATCGAGTGCATATATAACGGTACACATATGCAAGTCGATGCTATAATCCAGTGTTATCGAGGGCATATATAACGGTACACATATATATGTCGATGCTGTAGTCCAGTGTTATCGAGGGCATATATAACGGTACACATATGCAAGTCGATGCTGTAGTCCAGTGTTATCGAGGGCATATATAACGGTACAAATATGCAAGTCGATGCTGTAATCCAGTGTTATCGAGGGCATATATAACGGTACACATATGTAAGTCGATGCTGTTTTCCAGTGTTATCGAGGGCATATATAACGGTACACATATGTAAGTCGATGCTGTAGTCCAGTGTTATCGAGGGCATATAAAACGGTACACATATGCAAGTCGATGCTGTAATCCAGTGTTATCGAGGGCATATATAACGGTACACATATGTAAGTCGTTGCTGTGATCCAGTGTTATCGAGGGCATATATAACGGTACACATATGCAAGTGGATGCTGTAATCCAGTTGTTATCGAGGGCATATATAACGGTACACATATGCAAGTCGATGCTGTAATAGTGTTATGAGTGCATATATAACGGTACACATATGCAAGTCGATGCTGTAATCCAGTGTTATCGAGGGCATATATAACGGTGCACATATGTATGTCGATGCTGTAGTCCAGTGTTATCGAGGGCATATATACCGGTACACATATGTAAGTCGGTGCTGTAATCCAGTGATATCGAGGGCATATATAACGGTACACATATGTAAGTCGATGCTGTAGTCCAGTGATATCGAGGGCATATATAACGGTACACATATGCAAGTCGATGCTGTAGTCCAGTGATATCGAGGGCATATATAACGGTACACATATGTAAGTCGATGCTGTAGTCCAGTGATATCGAGGGCATATATAACGGTACACATATGCAAGTCGATGCTGTAATCCAGTGTTATCGAGGGCATATATAACGGTACACATATGAAAGTCGATGCTGTAATCCAGTGTTATAGAGGGCATATATAACGGTACACCTATGTAAGTAGATTCTGTAGTTCAGTGTTATCGAGGGCATATATAACGGTACACATATACAAGTCGATTCTGTAATCCAGTGTTATCGAGGGCATATATAACGGTACACATATGCAAGTCGATGCTGTAATCCAGTGTTATCGAGGGCATATATAACTGTACACATATGTAAGTCGATGCTGTAGTCCATTGTTATCGAGGGCATAAATAACGGTACACATATGCAAGTCGATGCTGTAATCCAGTGTTATCGAGGGCATATATAACGGTACACATATGTAAGTCGGTGCTGTAATCCAGTGTTATCGAGGGCATATATAACGGTGCACATATGTAAGTCGATGCTGTAGTCATGTGTTATCGAGGGCATATACAACGGTACACATATGAAAGTCGATGCTGTAATCCAGTGTTATCGAGGGCATATATAACGGTACACATATGTAAGTCGATGCTGTAGTCCAGTGTTATCGAGGGCATAGATAACGGTACACATATGTAAGTCGGTGCTGTAATCCAGTGTTATCGAGGGCATATATAACGGTACACATATGTAAGTCGATGCTGTAGTCCAGTGTTATCGAGGGCATATATAACGGTACACATATGTAAGTCGGTGCTGTAATCCAGTGTTATCGAGGGCATATATAACGGTGCACATATGTAAGTCGATGCTGTAGTCATGTGTTATCGAGGGCATATACAACGGTACACATATGAAAGTCGATGCTGTAATCCAGTGTTATCGAGGGCATATATAACGGTACACATATGTAAGTCGATGCTGTAGTCCAGTGTTATCGAGGGCATATATAACGGTACACATATGTAAGTCGGTGCTGTAATCCAGTGTTATCGAGGGCATATATAACGGTACACATATGTAAGTCGATGCTGTAGTCCAGTGTTATCGAGGGCATATATAACGGTACACATATGCAAGTCGATGCTGTAATCCAGTGTTATCGAGGGCATATATAACGGTACACATATGCAAGTCGATGCTGTAATCCAGTGTTATCGAGGGCATATATAACGGTACACATATGTATGTCGATGCTGTAGTCCAGTGTTATCGAGGGCATATATACCGGTACACATATGTAAGTCGATGCTGTAGTCCAATGTTATCGAGGGCATATATAACGGTACACATATGTAAGTCGGTGCTGTAATCCAGTGTTATCGAGGGCATATATAACGGTACACATATGTAAGTCGATGCTGTAGTCCAGTGTTATCGAGGGCATATATAACGGTACACATAAGTAAGTCCTGCTGAATCCAGTGTTATCAAGGGCATATATAACGGTACACATATGCAAGTCGATGCTGTAATCCAGTGTTATCGAGGGCATATATAACGGTACCATATGTAAGTCGATGCTGTAATCCAGTGTTATCGAAGGCATATATAACGGTACACATATGTAAGTCGATGCTGTAGTCCAGTGTTATCGAGGGCATATATAACGGTACACATATGTAAGTCGATGCTGTAGTCCAGTGTTATCGAGGGCATATATAACGGTACACATATGTAAGTCGATGCTGTAATCCAGTGTTATCGAGGGCATATATAACGGTACACATATGTAAGTCGATGCTGTAATCATGTGTTATCGAGGGCATATATAACGGTACACATATGAAAGTCGATGCTGTAATCCAGTGTTATCGAGGGCATATATAACGGTACACATATGTAAGTCGATGCTGTAATCCAGTGTTATCGAGGGCATATATAACGGTACACATATGTAAGTCGATGCTGTAATCCAGTGTTATCGAGGGCATATATAACGGTACACATATGTAAGTCGATGCTGTAGTCCAGTGTTATCGAGGGCATATATAACGGTACACATATGTAAGTCGGTGCTGTAATCCAGTGTTATCGAGGGCATATATAACGGTACACATATGTAAGTCGATGCTGTAGTCATGTGTTATCGAGGGCATATACAACGGTACACATATGAAAGTCGATGCTGTAATCCAGTGTTATCGAGGGCATATATAACGGTACACATATGTAAGTCGATGCTGTAGTCCAGTGTTATCGAGGGCATATATAACGGTACACATATGTAAGTCGGTGCTGTAATCCAGTGTTATCGAGGGCATATATAACGGTACACATATGTAAGTCGATGCTGTAGTCCAGTGTTATCGAGGGCATATATAACGGTACACATATGTAAGTCGGTGCTGTAATCCAGTGTTATCGAGGGCATATATAACGGTGCACATATGTAAGTCGATGCTGTAGTCATGTGTTATCGAGGGCATATACAACGGTTCACATATGCAAGTCGATGCTGTAATCCAGTGTTATCGAGGGCATAGATAACGGTACACATATGTAAATCGATGCTGTAGTCCAGTGTTATCGAGGGCATATATAACGGTACACATATTTAAGTCGGTGCTGTAATCCAGTGTTATCGAGGGCATATATAACGGTACACATATGCAAGTCGATGCTGTAATCCAGTCTTATCGAGGGCATATATAACGGTACACATATGCAAGTCGATGCTGTAATCCAGTGTTATCGAGGGCATATATAACGGTACACATATGCAAGTCGATGCTGTAATCCAGTGTTATCGAGGGCATATATAACGGTACACATATGTATGTCGATGCTGTAGTCCAGTGTTATCGAGGGCATATATACCGGTACACATATGTAAGTCGATGCTGTAGTCCAATGTTATCGAGGGCATATATACCGGTACACATATGTAAGTCGGTGCTGTAATCCAGTGTTATCGAGGGCATATATAACGGTACACATATGTAAGTCGATGCTGTAGTCCAGTGTTATCGAGGGCATATATAACGGTACACATAAGTAAGTCCGTGCTGTAATCCAGTGTTATCAAGGGCATATATAACGGTACACATATGCAAGTCGATGCTGTAATCCAGTGTTATCGAGGGCATATATAACGGTACGCATATGTAAGTCGGTGCTGTAATCCAGTGTTATCGAAGGCATATATAACGGTACACATATGTAAGTCGGTGCTGTAATCCAGTGTTATCGAGGGCATATATAACGGTACACATATGTAAGTCGATGCTGTAGTCCAGTGTTATCGAGGGCATACATAACGGTACACATATGTAAGTCGATGCTGTAATCCAGTGTTATCGAGGGCATATATAACGGTACACATATGTAAGTCGATGCTGTAATCATGTGTTATCGAGGGCATATATAACGGTACACATATGAAAGTCGATGCTGTAATCCAGTGCTATCGAGGGCATATATAATGGTACACATATGTAAGTCGGTGCTGTAATCCAGTGTTATCGAGGGCATATATAACGGTGCACATATGTAAGTCGATGCTGTAGTCATGTGTTATCGAGGGCATATATAACGGTACACATATGTAAGTCGATGCTGTAGTCATGTGTTATCGAGGGCATATATAACGGTACACATATGCAAGTCGATGCTGTAATCCAGTGTTATCGAGGGCATATATACCGGTACACATATGTAAGTCGATGCTGTAGTCCAGTGTTATCGAGGGCATATATAACGGTACACATATGTAAGTCGATGCTGTAGTCCAGTGTTATCGAGGGCATATAAAACGGTACACATATGCAAGTTGATGCTGTAATCCAGTGTTATCGAGGGCATATATAACGGTACACATATGTAAGTCGTTGCTGTGATCCAGTGTTATCGAGGGCATATATAACGGTACACATATGCAAGTCGATGCTGTAATCCAGTTGTTATCGAGGGCATATATAACGGTACATATATGCAAGTCGATGCTGTAATCCAGTGTTATCGAGTGCATATATAACGGTACACATATGCAAGTCGATGCTATAATCCAGTGTTATCGAGGGCATATATAACGGTACACATATATATGTCGATGCTGTAGTCCAGTGTTATCGAGGGCATATATAACGGTACACATATGCAAGTCGATGCTGTAGTCCAGTGTTATCGAGGGCATATATAACGGTACACATATGTAAGTCGGTGCTGTAATCCAGTGTTATCGAGGGCATATATAACGGTACACATATGTAAGTCGATGCTGTAGTCCAGTGTTATCGAGGGCATATATAAC
The DNA here is from genome assembly GCA_014843695.1 of Archivesica marissinica. Classification (NCBI taxonomy): domain Eukaryota; kingdom Metazoa; phylum Mollusca; class Bivalvia; order Venerida; family Vesicomyidae; genus Archivesica; species Archivesica marissinica. The sequence continues at coordinate 61,742,276 of CM026389.1, read as the reverse complement.
GGTACACATATGTAAGTCGATGCTGTAATCCAGTGTTATCGAGGGCATATATAACGGTACACATATGTAAGTCGATGCTGTAATCCAGTGTTATCGAAGGCATATATAACGGTACACATATGCAAGTCGATGCTGTAATCCAGTGTTATCGAGGGCATATATAACGGTACACATATGTAAGTCGATGCTGTAATCCAGTGTTATCGAGGGCATATATAACGGTACACATATGTAAGTCGGTGCTGTAATCCAGTGTTATCGAAGGCATATATAACGGTACACATATGTAAGTCGATGCTGTAGTCCAGTGTTATCGAAGGCATATATAACGGTACACATATGTAAGTTGATGCTGTAATCCAGTGTTATCGAAGGCATATATAACGGTACACATATGTAAGTCGATGCTGTAATCCAGTGTTATCGAGGGCATATATAACGGTACACATATGTAAGTCGATGCTGTAATCCAGTGTTATCGAAGGCATATATAACGGTACACATATGTAAGTCGATGCTGTAATCCAGTGTTATCGAGGGCATATATAACGGTACACATATGTAAGTCGATGCTGTGATCCAGTGTTATCGAGGGCATATATAACGGTACACATATGTAAGTCGATGCTGTAATCCAGTGTTATCGAGGGCATATATAACGGTACACATATGTAAGTCGTTGCTGTGATCCAGTGTTATCGAGGGCATATATAACGGTACACATATGTAAGTCGATGCTGTAATCCAGTGCTATCGAGGGCATATATAATGGTACACATATGTAAGTCGGTGCTGTAATCCAGTGTTATCGAGGGCATATATAACGGTGCACATATGTAAGTCGATGCTGTAGTCATGTGTTATCGAGGGCATATATAACGGTACACATATGTAAGTCGATGCTGTAGTCATGTGTTATCGAGGGCATATATAACGGTACACATATATATGTCGATGCTGTAGTCCAGTGTTATCGAGGGCATATATAACGGTACACATATGCAAGTCGATGCTGTAGTCCAGTGTTATCGAGGGCATATATAACGGTACACATATGTAAGTCGGTGCTGTAATCCAGTGTTATCGAGGGCATATATAACGGTACACATATGTAAGTCGATGCTGTAGTCCAGTGTTATCGAGGGCATATATAACGGTACACATATGTAAGTCGATGCTGTAATCCAGTGTTATCGAGGGCATATATAACGGTACACATATGTAAGTCGGTGCAGTAATCCAGTGTTATCGAAGGCATATATAACGGTACACATATGCAAGTCTATGCTGTAATCCAGTGTTATCGAAGGCATATATAACGGTACACATATGCAAGTCGATGCTGTAATCCAGTGTTATCGAGGGCATATATAACGGTACACATATGTAAGTCGATGCTGTAATCCAGTGTTATCGAAGGCATATATAACGGTACACATATGTAAGTCGGTGCTGTAGTCCAGTGTTATCGAAGGCATATATAACGGTACACATATGTAAGTCGATGCTGTAGTCCAGTGTTATCGAAGGCATATATAACGGTACACATATGTAAGTTGATGCTGTAATCCAGTGTTATCGAAGGCATATATAACGGTACACATATGTAAGGCGATGCTGTAGTCCAGTGTTATCGAGGGCATATATAACGGTACACATATGTAAGTCGATGCTGTAATCCAGTGTTATCGAAGGCATATATAACGGTACACATATGTAAGTCGATGCTGTAGTCCAGTGTTATCGAGGGCATATATAACGGTACACATATGTAAGTCGATGCTGTAATCCAGTGTTATCGAGGGCATATATAACGGTACACATATGTAAGTCGATGCTGTAATCCAGTGTTATCGAGGGCATATATAACGGTACACATATGTAAGTCGATGCTGTAATCCAGTGTTATCGAGGGCATATATAACGGTACACATATGTAAGTCGATGCTGTAATCCAGTTGTTATCGAGCAAAAACACACAAAACCAAACCAACAACAAAAACACACAAAACACACCAACAGGCATATATAACGGTACACATATGCAAGTCGATGCTGTAGTCCAGTGTTATCGAGGGCATATATAACGGTACACATATGTAAGTCGATGCTGTAATCCAGTGTTATCGAGGGCATATAAACGGTACACATATGTAAGTCGATGCTGTAATCAGTGTTATCGAGGGCATATATAACGGTACACATATGAAAGTCGATGCTGTAATCCAGTGTTATCGAGGGCATATATAACGGTACACATATGTAAGTCGATGCTGTAATCCAGTGTTATCGAGGGCATATATAACGGTACACATATGTAAGTCGATGTGGTAATCCAGTGTTATCGAGGGCATATATAACGGTACACATATGTAAGTCGATGCTGTAGTCCAGTGTTAT
>CM026389.1:61717443-61738876 GCA_014843695.1 Archivesica marissinica | reverse complement strand
GTATTACTTATCAAGTACAGGTTATGGAGTATTACTTATCAAGTACAGGTTATGGAGTATTACTTATCAGGTACAGGTTATGCAGTATTACTTATCAAGTACAGGTTATGGAGTATTACTTATCAGGTACAGGTTATGGAGTATTACTTATCAGGTACAGGTTATGCAGTATTACTTATCAAGTACAGGTTATGGAGTATTACTTATCAAGTACAGGTTATGGAGTACTACTTATCAGGTACAGGTTATGGAGTATTACTTATCAAGTACAGGTTATGCAGTATTACTTATCAAGTACAGGTTATGGAGTATTACTTATCAAGTACAGGTTATGGAGTATTACTTATCAGGTACAGGTTATGCAGTATTACTTATCAAGTACAGGTTATGGAGTATTACTTATCAGGTACAGGTTATGGAGTATTACTTATCAGGTACAGGTTATGCAGTATTACTTATCAAGTACAGGTTATGGAGTATTACTTATCAAGTACAGGTTATGGAGTACTACTTATCAGGTACAGGTTATGGAGTATTACTTATCAAGTACAGGTTATGCAGTATTACTTATCAAGTACAGGTTATGGAGTATTACTTATCAAGTACAGGTTATGGAGTATTACTTATCAGGTACAGGTTATGCAGTATTACTTATCAAGTACAGGTTATGCAGTATTACTTATCAAGTACAGGTTATGGAGTATTACTTATCAAGTACAGGTTATGCAGTATTACTTATCAAGTACAGGTTATGGAGTATTACTTATCAAGTACAGGTTATGGAGTATTACTTATCAGGTACAGGTTATGCAGTTTTACTTATCAAGTACAGGTTATGGAGTATTACTTATCAAGTACAGGTTATGGAGTATTACTTATCAGGTACAGGTTATGCAGTATTACTTATCAAGTACAGGTTATGCAGTATTACTTATCAAGTACAGGTTATGGAGTATTACTTATCAAGTACAGGTTATGCAGTATTACTTATCAAGTACAGGTTATGGAGTATTACTTATCAAGTACAGGTTATGGAGTATTACTTATCAGGTACAGGTTATGCAGTATTACTTATCAAGTACAGGTTATGGAGTATTACTTATCAAGTACAGGTTATGGAGTATTACTTATCAGGTACAGGTTATGCAGTATTACTTATCAAGTACAGGTTATGCAGTATTACTTATCAAGTACAGGTTATGGAGTATTACTTATCAAGTACAGGTTATGCAGTATTACTTATCAAGTACAGGTTATGGAGTATTACTTATCAAGTACAGGTTATGGAGTATTACTTATCAGGTACAGGTTATGCAGTATTACTTATCAAGTACAGGTTATGCAGTATTACTTATCAAGTACAGGTTATGGAGTATTACTTATCAGGTACAGGTTATGCAGTATTACTTATCAAGTACAGGTTATGCAGTATTACTTATCAAGTACAGGTTATGGAGTATTACTTATCAGGTACAGGTTATGGAGTATTACTTATCAAGTACAGGTTATGGAGTATTACTTATCAGGTACAGGTTATGCAGTATTACTTATCAAGTACAGGTTATGGAGTATTACTTATCAAGTACAGGTTATGCAGTATTACTTATCAAGTACAGGTTATGGAGTATTACTTATCAAGTACAGGTTATGCAGTATTACTTATCAAGTACAGGTTATGGAGTATTACTTATCAAGTACAGGTTATGGAGTATTACTTATCAGGTACAGGTTATGCAGTATTACTTATCAAGTACAGGTTATGGAGTATTACTTATGAAGTACAGGTTATGGAGTATTACTTATCAGGTACAGGTTATGGAGTATTACTTATCAAGTACAGGTTATGCAGTATTACTTATCAAGTACAGGTTATGGAGTATTACTTATCAAGTACAGGTTATGCAGTATTACTTATCAAGTACAGGTTATGCAGTATTACTTATCAAGTACAGGTTATGGAGTATTACTTATTGGTGTAGCACAGGAAATATAAACAATGTAGGATCTAACACTCCTGCTCATTTCATACATGTACCATTTCATACTGTACCAGTTCATACATGTACCATTTCATACATGTACCATTTCATACATGTACCATTACATACATGTACCATTTCATACATGTACAATTACATACATGTACCATTTCATACATGTATTTCATACTGTACCATTACATACATGTACAATTTCATACTGTACCATTTCATACATGTACCATTTCATACTGTACCATTTCATACATGTACCATTTCATACTGTACCATTTCATACATGTACCATTTCATACATGTACAATTACATACATGTACAATTACATACATGTACCATTTCATACTGTACCATTTCATACATGTACCATTTCATACTGTACCATTTCATACATGTACCATTTCATACTGTACCATTACATACATGTACCATTTCATACATGTACCATTTCATACATGTACCATTTCATACATGTACCATTTCATACTGTACCATTTCATACTGTACCATTTCATACGTGAGCTTTGGAATTTTGCTATTAAGCAAGCCTTTTTATCACATTACAATATTGGGTTTTAATCATATTTTTGCACACAAAAATGCTGCTACTGCTATTTCAATTTTGGTGCAAATTGTCATGATGTCACTACATTGTCATGACATCACTATACAAGGCAGCGTTATATCTATGTTGTAAACAGCGTTATAATTGCATCAAGAATTCTTTTAAATCGTAGTTTGTCTTACAATTAACGTTATGTATCAATTCAAATAGAAATATGAATAATTTAAAGATTAATTTACTAATTATAAGGATTATTCTCTCAACCAATCGGAATCCTTCCTGGTGTTATATATATATAAGAAATTACTGTATTACACTGAATACAAGCAAAGTTATGTGATAAATAGGAATATGACTTTAAAAACATGATGGAAATGGGGTGTGGGGGTGTGTATCAATATTTTTCACAAAAAAAGGTGAGAAAATCCAACCATTTCATTGTCCACCAACATTAAGGTCGATCCTATAAGACGTCGCAGTATAATTATGAAGCGTGACATTCCATGCTTAAATTTGTAAGATTTTAAAGTAGGTCGGGTGTGTCTTAAACATAACAAAATACAACACGACAATTTATACATTACATCAACATTAAATATGTGGCGTGTATTTCAAAATAGGTTCAAAATAAATCCGACACTTCATTTGTTATGATCAGAAAAGGTAGACAGAGTTTGCCTGAGGAGAACAATACATGTAGTGGGAAAAGGACCGCGAAAATAGCGAAAAGGTTTACACGAAACAACATTTAACTGATGCACTGACCTAAATATTGTAACCTCAGGTAGAAATACAATACAAATGTACATTACAGAGATACAATCTACATGTAATCTAACCGGTAAATTACAACTATCCAAACTTTACTACCTCTAGGCCAAGGCACTCATATTTGATCATCATCACCTCCATTGACTTGTGTCTTAACCCTTTGGGCACCGCCTCAATATCAGGATTCCCTCTGCCTGAATGTTTGTCTGCGCCACTTCTGTCGCCAATTGAAAACAACTGGAGCCAATTTGAAAAACTTGGAGCCAACTAAGAGCCATATATTTCACAGATAAATATTTGAAGCCATGTATTTGAGCCATATAATTCACAGATAAATATTTGAAGCCATGTATTTGAGCCATATAGTTCACAGATAAATATTTGATGTATTTGAGCCATATAGTTCACAGATAAATATTTGAAGCCATGTATTTGAGCCATATAGTTCACAGATAAATATTTGAAGCCATGTATTTGAGCCATATAGTTCACAGATAAATATTTGATGTATTTGAGCCATATAGTTCACAGATAAATATTTGATGTATTTGAGCCATATAGTTCACAGATAAATATTTGATGTATTTGAGCCATATAATTCACAGATAAATATTTGATGTATTTGAGCCATATAATTCACAGATAAATATTTGATGTATTTGACAAAATATGTGGGGGAAATAAAAATTTAAAATAATTTCGCCAATTCACAAAATTTAGCGCAAGTATTTGTGTTTTGTTGCATTTGGCGGCGTTGGCGACCGTCAGCGCGGACCCTCAATGCCATTTACACCACATGTGTGTCCACCTCATAAGAGCTAATCTTGGATAAAACCGGGTAAGTTATTGAAATGAGCTTTTTTCATATGGTACACTTGAAAGGTTTTGACTCGTAACCTCCCAACCAGTCAGTTTTGCAAACAGCATAGAGCCAGATCAGATGGTACAGAACGTGCCACAGAACGTGTCATCTGATCAGACTCTATGCTGTTTGCTATTGGGATAGTGGAGCTAAAACACCTGTCTGAATAGCAAACAACACAAATCCTGATCAGATGCTGCATTATGCTGTGGCGGATCTGGATCTATCTTGTTTTCACATTCTGTCCAATTTATTCGGCAGGTTAAAATTCAACAAATTTCATTTCATTAATAAGATCATACAGGTATATACACACATGTATTATGCTCGTATGCAGGATTCTAATTCTTAACACAAGGCCACAACCCTTAGGGTGTCTCGCAACGGGCGATCAACTGTATAATGCTTTCCAACAATTTGCAAATTTCAAGTTCAAGGTCAGTTGTATGGTGGGAACTTACTGTTAGTGTTGAGAATGTGTAATTTCAAAGCAATACCTTTTCTGACACCAGACTATTCTTGGCCAAATTTCAAGGTGACTGGTAGGGTGGGGGGGACTTACTGTGGGTAAGGATAATTAGTACTCGTGTGTGCATGCAAAGTTTTGTAGCAATAACTTTGAAGTGGCACTTTTATAAACTCTAATAGAAGATTTTAACGAAATTTTGAAACATGGGGTTTCAGCCAAGTTATAAATGTAACATTACACAGTCATGAAAACATAGTCAATATAGATGAGAAATGACTCATGATACCCCCCCCCCCCGGACATACAATAGCAAATAACTTACACCCAAGTTGTACACGGATGATGACATTACAACAACAATACATGTGTAGCGTACATGTGTAGCGTACACATGTATCACAATACACTTGATTTGTTTGTTTGCTTTGGGGTTTAAAGTCGCACCAACAGCTCACATGTAGGTCATATATAGACACGATTACAACCACCAACAGCTCACATGTAGGTCATATATAGACCCGATTACAACCATCAACAGCTCACATGTAGGTCATATATAGACACGATTACAACCACCAACAGCTCACATGTAGGTCATATATAGACCCGATTACAACCATCAACAGCTCACATGTAGGTCATATATAGACCCGAGTACAACCACCAACAGCTCACATGTAGGTCATATATAGACCCGATTACAACCATCAACAGCTCACATGTAGGTCATATATAGACACGATTACAACCACCAACAGCTCACATGTAGGTCATATATAGACCCGATTACAACCATCAACAGCTCACATGTAGGTCATATATAGACCCGAGTACAACCACCAACAGCTCACATGTAGGTCATATATAGACCCGATTACAACCATCAACAGCTCACATGTAGGTCATATATAGACACGATTACAACCACCAACAGCTCACATGTAGGTCATATATAGACCCGATTACAACCATCAACAGCTCACATGTAGGTCATATATAGACCCGAGTACAACCACCAACAGCTCACATGTAGGTCATATATAGACCCGATTACAACCATCAACAGCTCACATGTAGGTCATATATAGACACGATTACAACCACCAACAGCTCACATGTAGGTCATATATAGACCCGATTACAACCATCAACAGCTCACATGTAGGTCATATATAGACCCGAGTACAACCACCAACAGCTCACATGTAGGTCATATATAGACCCGAGTACAACCACCAACAGCTCACATGTAGGTCATATATAGACACGATTACAACCATCAACAGCTTACATGTAAGTAATATATAGACCCGAGTACAACCACCAACAGCTCACATGTAGGTCATATATAGACACGAGTACAACAACAACAGCTCACATGTAGGTCATATATAGACACGAGTACAACCAAACAGCTCACATGTAGTAATATATAGACCCGAGTACAACCACCAACAGCTCACATGTAGGTCATATATAGACACGAGTACAACCACCAACAGCTCACATGTAGGTCATATGGAGACTCAAGTACAACCACCAACAGCTCACATGTAGGTCATATGGAGACTCGAGTACAACCACCAACAGCTCACATGTAGGTCATATGGAGACCGGAGTACAACCACCAACAGCTCACATTTAGGTCATAGATAGACCCGAGTACAACCACCAACAGCTCACATGTAGGCCATATGGAGACGCGAGTACAACCACCAACAGCTCACACGTAGGCCATATGGAGACCCGAGTACAACCACCAACAGCTCACATGCAGGTCATATGGAGACCCGAGTACAATCACCAACAGCTCACATGTAGGTCATATATAGACCCGAGTACAACCACCAACAGCTCACATGTAGGTCATATATAGACCCGAGTACAACCACCAACAGCTCACATTTAGGTCATATATAGACCCGAGTACAACCACCAACAGCTCACATGTAGGTCATATATAGACCCGAGTACAACCACCAACAGCTCACATTTAGGTCATATATAGACCCGAGTACAACCACCAACAGCTCACATGTAGGTCATATATAGACCCGAGTACAACCACCAACAGCTCACATTTAGGTCATATATAGACCCGAGTACAACCACCAACAGCTCACATGTAGGCCATATGGAGACGTGAGTACAACCACCAACAGCTCACATGTAGGCCATATGGAGACCCGATTACAACCACAAACAGCTCACATGTAGGCCATATATAGACTCGAGTACAATCACCAACAGCTCACATGTAGGCCATATATAGACTCGAGTACAATCACCAACAGCTCACATGCAGGTCATACATAGACCCGAGTACAATCACCAACAGCTCACATGTAGGTCATATATAGACCCGAGTACAACCACCAACAGCTCACATGTAGGTCCTACATAGACCCGAGTACAACCACCAACAGCTCACATGTAGGTCATATATAGACCCGAGTACAACCACCAACTGCTCACATGTAGGTCATATGGAGACCCGAGTACAATCACCAACAGCTCACATGTAGGTCATATGGAGACCCGAGTACAATCACCAACAGCTCACATGTAGGCCATATATAGACTCGAGTACAACCAGCAACAGCTCACATGTAGGTCATATGGAGACCCGATTACAATCACAAACAGCTCACATGTAGGTCATATGGAGACCCGAGTACAACCACCAACAGCTCACATGTAGGTCATATGGAGACTCGAGTACAACCACCAACAGCTCACTTGTAGGTCATATATAGACCCGAGTACAACCATCAACAGCTCACATGTAGGTCATATATAGACTCGAGTACAACAACCAACAGCTCACATGTAGGTCATATGGAGACTCGAGTACAACCACCAACAGTTCACATGTAGGTCATATGGAGACCTGAGTACAACCACCAACAGCTCACATGTAGGTCATATGGAGACTCGAGTACAACCACCAACAGCTCACATGTAGGTCATATGGGGACTCGAGTACATCCACCAACAGCTCACATGTAGGTCATATGGGGACTGGAGTACAACCACCAACAGCTCATATGTAGGTCATATGGAGACCCGAGTACAACCACCAACAGCTCATATGTAGGTCATATGGAGACTCGAGTACAACCACCAACAGCTCACATGTAGGTCATATATAGACCCGAGTACAACCACCAACTGCTCACATGTAGGTAATATGGAGACTCGAGTACAACCACCATCAGCTCACATGTAGGTCATATGGAGACTCGAGTACAACCACCAACAGCTCACATGTAGGTCATATATAGACCTGAGTACAACCACCAATTGCTCACATGTAGGTAATATGGAGACTCGAGTACAACCACCAACAGCTCACATGTAGGTCATATATAGACCCGATTACAACCATCAACAGCTCACATGTAGGTCATATATAGACACGATTACAACCATCAACAGCTCACATGTAGGTAATATATAGACACGATTACAACCACCAACAGCTCACATGTAGGTCATATATAGACCCGAGTACAACCACCAACAGCTCACATGTAGGTCATATATAGACCCGATTACAACCATCAACAGCTCACATGTAGGTCATATATAGACACGATTACAACCACCAACAGCTCACATGTAGGTCATATATAGACCCGATTACAACCATCAACAGCTCACATATAGGTCATAAATAGACCCGAGTACAACCACCAACAGCTCACATGTAGGTCATATATAGACCCGAGTACAACCACCAACAGCTAACATGTAAGTAATATATAGACCCGAGTACAACCACCAACAGCTCACATGTAGGTCATATATAGACACGATTACAACCATCAACAGCTCACATGTAGGTCATATATAGACACAATTACAACCACCAACAGCTCACATGTAGGTAATATATAGACACGATTACAACCATCAACAGCTCACCTGTAGGTAATATATAGACACGATTACAACCACCAACAGCTCACATGTAGGTCATATATAGACCTGAGTACAACCACCAACAGCTCACATGTAGGTCATATATAGACACAATTACAACCACCAACAGCTCACATGTAGGTCATATATAGACCCGATTACAACCATCAACAGCTCACATGTAGGTCATATATAGACCCGAGTACAACCACCAACAGCTCACATGTAGGTCATATATAGACCCGAGTACAACCACCAACAGCTCACATGTAGATCATATATAGACACGATTACAACCATCAACAGCTCACATGTAAGTAATATATAGACCCGAGTACAACCACCAACAGCTCACATGTAGGTCATATATAGACACGAGTACAACCACCAACAGCTCACATGTAGGCCATAAATAGACTCAAGTACAACCACCAACAGTTCACATGTAGGCCATATGGAGACTTGAGTACAATCACCAACAGCTCACATGTAGGTCATATATAGACCCGAGTACAACCACCAACTGCTCACATGTAGGTAATATGGAGACTCGAGTACAACCACCAACAGCTCACATGTAGGTCATATATAGACCCGATTACAACCATCAACAGCTCACATGTAGGTCATATATAGACAGGATTACAACCATCAACAGCTCACATGTAGGTAATATATAGACACGATTACAACCACCAACAGCTCACATGTAGGTCATATATAGACCCGAGTACAACCACCAACAGCTCACATGTAGGTCATATATAGACCCGATTACAACCATCAACAGCTCACATGTAGGTCATAAATAGACACAATTACAACCACCAACAGCTCACATGTAGGTCATACATAGACAGGATTACAACCATCAACAGCTCACATATAGGTCATATATAGACCCGAGTACAACCACCTACAGCTAACATGTAAGTAATATATAGACCCGAGTACAACCACCAACAGCTCACATGTAGGTCATATATAGACACGATTACAACCATCAACAGCTCACATGTAGGTCATATATAGACACGATTACAACCACCAACAGCTCACATGTAGGTAATATATAGACACGATTACAACCATCAACAGCTCACCTGTAGGTAATATATAGACACGATTACAACCACCAACAGCTCACATGTAGGTCATACATAGACCTGAGTACAACCACCAACAGCTCACATGTAGGTCATATATAGACCCGATTACAACCATCAACAGCTCACATGTAGGTCATATATAGACACGATTACAACCACCAACAGCTCACATGTAGGTCATATATAGACCCGATTACAACCATCAACAGCTCACATGTAGGTCATATATAGACCCGAGTACAACCACCAACAGCTCACATGTAGGTCATATATAGACCCGAGTACAACCACCAACAGCTCACATGTAGATCATATATAGACACGATTACAACCATCAACAGCTCACATGTAAGTAATATATAGACCCGAGTACAACCACCAACAGCTCACATGTAGGTCATATATAGACACGAGTACAACCACCAACAGCTCACATGTAGGCCATATATAGACTCAAGTACAACCACCAACAGTTCACATGTAGGCCATATGGAGATTCGAGTACAACCACCAACAGCTCACATGTAGGTCATATGGAGATTCGTGTACAACCACCAAAAGCTCACATGTAGGACATATGGAGACTCGAGTACAACCACCAACAGCTCACATGTAGGTCATATGGAGACTCAAGTACAACTACCAACAGCTCACATGTAGGTCATATGGAGACGCGAGTACAACCACCAACAGCTCACATGTAGGTCATATGGAGACCGGAGTACAACCACCAACAGTTCACAGTTAGGTCATAGATAGACCCGAGTACAACCACCAACAGCTCACATGTAGGCCATATGGAGACGCGAGTACAACCACCAACAGCTCACACGTAGGCCATATGGAGACCCGAGTACAACCACCAACAGCTCACATGCAGGTCATATGGAGACCCGAGTACAATCACCAACAGCTCACATGTAGGTCATATATAGACCCGAGTACAACCACCAACAGCTCACATGTAGGTCATATATAGACCCGAGCACAACCACCAACAGCTCACATTTAGGTCATATATAGACCCGAGTACAACTACCAACAGCTCACATGTAGGCCATTTAGAGACGTGAGTACAACCACCAACTGCTCACATGTAGGTCATATGGAGACCCGATTACAATCACCAACAGCTCACATGTAGGTCATATGGAGACCCGAGTACAACCACCAACAGCTCACATGTAGGTCATATGGAGACCCGATTACAACCACCAACAGCTCACATGTAGGTCATATGGAGACTCAAGTACAACTACCAACAGCTCACATGTAGGTCATATGGAGACGCGAGTACAACCACCAACAGCTCATATGTAGGTCATATGGAGACCGGAGTACAACCACCAACAGCTCACAGTTAGGTCATAGATAGACCCGGGTACAACCACCAACAGCTCACATGTAGGCCATATAGAGACGCGAGTACAACCACCAACAGCTCACACGTAGGCCATATGGAGACCCGAGTACAACCACCAACAGCTCACATGCAGGTCATATGGAGACCCGAGTACAATCAACAACAGCTCACATGTAGGTCATATACAGACCCGAGTACAACCACCAACAGCTCACATGTAGGTCATATATAGACCCGAGTACAACTACCAACAGCTCACATGTAGGCCATATGGAGACTCGAGTACAATCACCAACAGCTCACATGTAGGTCATATATAGACCCGAGTACAACCACCAACTGCTCACATGTAGGTAATATGGAGACTCGAGTACAACCACCATCAGCTCACATGTAGGTCATATATAGACCCGAGTACAACCACCAACAGCTCACATGTAGGTCATATATAGACACGATTACAACCATCAACAGCTCACATGTAGGTCATATGGAGACCCGAGTACAACCACCAACAGCTCACATGTAGGTCATATATAGACCCGAGTACAACCACCAACAGCTCACATGTAGGTCATATATAGACCCGAGTACAACCACCAACAGCTCACATGTAGGTCATATATAGACCCGAGTACAACCACCAACAGCTCACATGTAGGTCATATATAGACCCGAGTACAACCACCAACAGCTCACATGTAGGTCATATATAGACCCGAGTACAACCACCAACAGCTCACATGTAGGTCATATATAGACCCGAGTACAACCACCAACAGCTCACATGTAGGTCATATATAGACCCGAGTACAACCACCAACAGCTCACATGTAGGTCATATATAGACCCGAGTACAACCACCAACAGCTCACATGTAGGTCATATATAGACCCGAGTACAACCACCAACAGCTCACATGTAGGTCATATATAGACCCGAGTACAACCACCAACAGCTCACATGTAGGTCATATATAGACCCGAGTACAACCACCAACAGCTCACATGTAGGTCATATGGAGACCCGAGTACAACCACCAACAGCTCACATGTAGGTCATATATAGACCCGAGTACAACCACCAACAGCTCACATGTGTCATATGGAGACCGAGTACAACCACCAACAGCTCACATGTAGGTCATATAGACCCGATTACAACCATCAACAGCTCACATGTAGGTCATATATAGACACGATACAACCACAACAGCTCACATGTAGGTCATATATAGACACGAGTACAACCACCAACAGCTCACATGTAGGTCATATATAGACCCGAGTACAACCACCAACAGCTCACATGTAGGTCATATATAGACCCGAGTACAACCACCAACAGCTCACATGTAGGTCATATATAGACCCGAGTACAACCACCAACAGCTCACATGTAGGTCATATATAGACCCGATTACAACCACAACAGCTCACATGTAGGTCATATATAGACCCGAGTACAACCACCAACAGCTCACATGTAGGTCATATATAGACACGAGTACAACCACCAACAGCTCACATGTAGGTCATATATAGACTCAATTACAACCACCAACAGCTCACATGTAGGTCATATGGAGACTCGAGTACAACCACCAACAGCTCACATGTAGGTAATATATAGACACGAGTACAACCACCAACAGCTCACATGTAGGTCATATATAGACACGAGTACAACAACCAACAGCTCACATGTAGGTCATATGGAGACTCGAGTACAACCACCAAAAGCTCACATGTAGGCATATGGAGACTCGAGTACAACCACCAACAGCTCACATGTAGGTCATATATAGACCCGAGTACAACCACCAACAGCTCACATTTAGGTCATATATAGACCCGAGTACAACCACCAACAGCTCACATGTAGGTCATATGGAGACCCGAGTACAACCACCAACAGCTCACATGTAGGTCATATGGAGACCCGAGTACAACCACCAACAGCTCACATGTAGGTCATATGGAGACCCGAGTACAACCACCAACAGCTCACATTTAGGTCATATATAGACCCGAGTACAACCACCAACAGCTCACATGTAGGTCATATATAGACCCGAGTACAACCACCAACAGCTCACATTTAGGTCATATATAGACCCGAGTACAACCACCAACAGCTCACATGTAGGTCATATATAGACCCGAGTACAACCACCAACAGCTCACATTTAGGTCATATATAGACCCGAGTACAACCACCAACAGCTCACATGTAGGCCATATGGAGACGTGAGTACAACCACCAACAGCTCACATGTAGGCCATATGGAGACCCGATTACAACCACAAACAGCTCACATGTAGGCCATATATAGACTCGAGTACAATCACCAACAGCTCACATGTAGGCCATATATAGACTCGAGTACAATCACCAACAGCTCACATGCAGGTCATACATAGACCCGAGTACAATCACCAACAGCTCACATGTAGGTCATATATAGACCCGAGTACAACCACCAACAGCTCACATGTAGGTCCTACATAGACCCGAGTACAACCACCAACAGCTCACATGTAGGTCATATATAGACCCGAGTACAACCACCAACTGCTCACATGTAGGTCATATGGAGACCCGAGTACAATCACCAACAGCTCACATGTAGGTCATATGGAGACCCGAGTACAATCACCAACAGCTCACATGTAGGCCATATATAGACTCGAGTACAACCAGCAACAGCTCACATGTAGGTCATATGGAGACCCGATTACAATCACAAACAGCTCACATGTAGGTCATATGGAGACCCGAGTACAACCACCAACAGCTCACATGTAGGTCATATGGAGACTCGAGTACAACCACCAACAGCTCACTTGTAGGTCATATATAGACCCGAGTACAACCATCAACAGCTCACATGTAGGTCATATATAGACTCGAGTACAACAACCAACAGCTCACATGTAGGTCATATGGAGACTCGAGTACAACCACCAACAGTTCACATGTAGGTCATATGGAGACCTGAGTACAACCACCAACAGCTCACATGTAGGTCATATGGAGACTCGAGTACAACCACCAACAGCTCACATGTAGGTCATATGGGGACTCGAGTACATCCACCAACAGCTCACATGTAGGTCATATGGGGACTGGAGTACAACCACCAACAGCTCATATGTAGGTCATATGGAGACCCGAGTACAACCACCAACAGCTCATATGTAGGTCATATGGAGACTCGAGTACAACCACCAACAGCTCACATGTAGGTCATATATAGACCCGAGTACAACCACCAACTGCTCACATGTAGGTAATATGGAGACTCGAGTACAACCACCATCAGCTCACATGTAGGTCATATGGAGACTCGAGTACAACCACCAACAGCTCACATGTAGGTCATATATAGACCTGAGTACAACCACCAATTGCTCACATGTAGGTAATATGGAGACTCGAGTACAACCACCAACAGCTCACATGTAGGTCATATATAGACCCGATTACAACCATCAACAGCTCACATGTAGGTCATATATAGACACGATTACAACCATCAACAGCTCACATGTAGGTAATATATAGACACGATTACAACCACCAACAGCTCACATGTAGGTCATATATAGACCCGAGTACAACCACCAACAGCTCACATGTAGGTCATATATAGACCCGATTACAACCATCAACAGCTCACATGTAGGTCATATATAGACACGATTACAACCACCAACAGCTCACATGTAGGTCATATATAGACCCGATTACAACCATCAACAGCTCACATATAGGTCATAAATAGACCCGAGTACAACCACCAACAGCTCACATGTAGGTCATATATAGACCCGAGTACAACCACCAACAGCTAACATGTAAGTAATATATAGACCCGAGTACAACCACCAACAGCTCACATGTAGGTCATATATAGACACGATTACAACCATCAACAGCTCACATGTAGGTCATATATAGACACAATTACAACCACCAACAGCTCACATGTAGGTAATATATAGACACGATTACAACCATCAACAGCTCACATGTAGGTAATATATAGACACGATTACAACCACCAACAGCTCACATGTAGGTCATATATAGACCCGAGTACAACCACCAACAGCTCACATGTAGGTCATATATAGACACAATTACAACCACCAACAGCTCACATGTAGGTCATATATAGACCCGATTACAACCATCAACAGCTCACATGTAGGTCATATATAGACCCGAGTACAACCACCAACAGCTCACATGTAGGTCATATATAGACCCGAGTACAACCACCAACAGCTCACATGTAGATCATATATAGACACGATTACAACCATCAACAGCTCACATGTAAGTAATATATAGACCCGAGTACAACCACCAACAGCTCACATGTAGGTCATATATAGACACGAGTACAACCACCAACAGCTCACATGTAGGCCATAAATAGACTCAAGTACAACCACCAACAGTTCACATGTAGGCCATATGGAGACTTGAGTACAATCACCAACAGCTCACATGTAGGTCATATATAGACCCGAGTACAACCACCAACTGCTCACATGTAGGTAATATGGAGACTCGAGTACAACCACCAACAGCTCACATGTAGGTCATATATAGACCCGATTACAACCATCAACAGCTCACATGTAGGTCATATATAGACAGGATTACAACCATCAACAGCTCACATGTAGGTAATATATAGACACGATTACAACCACCAACAGCTCACATGTAGGTCATATATAGACCCGAGTACAACCACCAACAGCTCACATGTAGGTCATATATAGACCCGATTACAACCATCAACAGCTCACATGTAGGTCATATATAGACACGATTACAACCACCAACAGCTCACATGTAGATCATATATAGACCCGATTACAACCATCAACAGCTCACATGTAGGTCACATATAGACCCGAGTACAACCACCAACAGCTCACATGTAGGTCATATATAGACCCGAGTACAACCACCAACAGCTCATATGTAGGTCATATATAGACACGATTACAACCATCAACAGCTTACATGTAAGTAATATATAGACCCGAGTACAACCACCAACAGCTCACATGTAGGTCATATATAGACCCGAGTACAACAACCAACAGCTCACATGTAGGTCATATATAGACACGATTACAACCATCAACAGCTTACATGTAAGTAATATATAGACCCGAGTACAACCACCAACAGCTCACATGTAGGTCATATATAGACACGAGTACAACCACCAACAGCTCACATGTAGGCCATATATAGACTCAAGTACAACCACCAATAGCTCACATGTAGGCCATATGGAGACTCGAGTACAACCACCAACAGCTCATATGTAGGTAATATATAGACACGAGTACAACCACCAACAGCTCACATGTAGGTCATATATAGACACGAGTACAACAACCAACAGCTCACATGTAGGTCATATGGAGACTCGTGTACAACCACCAAAAGCTCACATGTAGGACATATGGAGACTCGAGTACAACCACCAACAGCTCACATGTAGGTCATATGGAAACCGGAGTACAACCACCAACAGCTCACAATTAGGTCATAGATAGACCCGAGTACAACCACCAACAGCTCACATGTAGGCCATATGGAGACGCGAGTACAACCACCAACAGCTCACACGTAGGCCATATGGAGACCCGAGTACAACCACCAACAGCTCACATGCAGGTCATATGGAGACCCGAGTACAATCACCAAAAGCTCACATGTAGGTCATATATAGACCCGAGTACAACCACCAACAGCTCACATGTAGGTCATATATAGACCCGAGTACAACCACCAACAGCTCACATTTAGGTCATATATAGACCCGAGTACAACCACCAACAGCTCACATGTAGGTCATATATAGACCCGAGTACAACCACCAACAGCTCACATTTAGGTCATATATAGACCCGAGTACAACCACCAACAGCTCACATGTAGGTCATATATAGACCCGAGTACAACCACCAACAGCTCACATGTAGGTCATATATAGACCCGAGTACAACCACCAACAGCTCACATGTAGGTCATATATAGACCCGAGTACAACCACCAACAGCTCACATGTAGGCCATATATAGACCCGAGTACAACCACCAACAGCTCACATGCAGGTCATACATAGACCCGAGTACAATCACCAACAGCTCACATGTAGGTCATATAGACCCGAGTACAACCACCAACAGCTCACATGTAGGTCCTACATAGACCCGAGTACAACCACCAACAGCTCACATGTAGGTCATATATAGACCCGAGTACAACCACCAACTGCTCACATGTAGGTCATATGGAGACCCGAGTACAATCACCAACAGCTCACATGTAGGTCATATGGAGACCCGAGTACAATCACCAACAGCTCACATGTAGGCCATATATAGACTCGAGTACAACCAGCAACAGCTCACATGTAGGTCATATGGAGACCCGATTACAATCACAAACAGCTCACATGTAGGTCATATGGAGACCCGAGTACAACCACCAACAGCTCACATGTAGGTCATATGGAGACTCGAGTACAACCACCAACAGCTCACATGTAGGTCATATATAGACCCGAGTACAACCATCAACAGCTCACATGTAGGTCATATATAGACTCGAGTACAACAACCAACAGCTCACATGTAGGTCATATGGAGACTCGAGTACAACCACCAACAGTTCACATGTAGGTCATATGGAGACCTGAGTACAACCACCAACAGCTCACATGTAGGTCATATGGAGACTCGAGTACAACCACCAACAGCTCACATGTAGGTCATATGGGGACTCGAGTACATCCACCAACAGCTCACATGTAGGTCATATGGGGACTGGAGTACAACCACCAACAGCTCATATGTAGGTCATATGGAGACCCGAGTACAACCACCAACAGCTCATATGTAGGTCATATGGAGACTCGAGTACAACCACCAACAGCTCACATGTAGGTCATATATAGACCCGAGTACAACCACCAACTGCTCACATGTAGGTAATATGGAGACTCGAGTACAACCACCATCAGCTCACATGTAGGTCATATGGAGACTCGAGTACAACCACCAACAGCTCACATGTAGGTCATATATAGACCTGAGTACAACCACCAATTGCTCACATGTAGGTAATATGGAGACTCGAGTACAACCACCAACAGCTCACATGTAGGTCATATATAGACCCGATTACAACCATCAACAGCTCACATGTAGGTCATATATAGACACGATTACAACCATCAACAGCTCACATGTAGGTAATATATAGACACGATTACAACCACCAACAGCTCACATGTAGGTCATATATAGACCCGAGTACAACCACCAACAGCTCACATGTAGGTCATATATAGACCCGATTACAACCATCAACAGCTCACATGTAGGTCATATATAGACACGATTACAACCACCAACAGCTCACATGTAGGTCATATATAGACCCGATTACAACCATCAACAGCTCACATGTAGGTCATATATAGACCCGAGTACAACCACCAACAGCTCACATGTAGGTCATATATAGACCCGAGTACAACCACCAACAGCTCACATGTAGGTCATATATAGACACGATTACAACCATCAACAGCTCACATGTAGGTCATATATAGACACGATTACAACCACCAACAGCTCACATGTAGGTAATATATAGACACGATTACAACCATCAACAGCTCACATGTAGGTAATATATAGACACAATTACAACCATCAACAGCTCACATGTAGGTAATATATAGACACGATTACAACCACCAACAGCTCACATGTAGGTCATATATAGACCCGAGTACAACCACCAACTGCTCACATGTAGGTCATATATAGACCCGATTACAACCACCAACAGCTCACATGTAGGTCATATATAGACCCGATTACAACTATCAACAGCTCACATGTAGGTCATATATAGACCCGAGTACAACCACCAACAGCTCACATGTAGGTCATATATAGACCCGAGTACAACCACCAACAGCTCACATGTAGGTCATATATAGACACGATTACAACCATCAACAGCTCACATGTAAGTAATATATAGACCCGAGTACAACCACCAACAGCTCACATGTAGGTCATATATAGACACGAGTACAACCACCAACAGCTCACATGTAGGCTATATATAGACTCAAGTACAACCACCAACAGTTCACATGTAGGCCATATGGAGACTCGAGTACAACCACCAACAGCTCACATGTAGGTCATACATAGACACGAGAACAACCACCAACAGCTCACATGTAGTTCATATATAGACACGAGTACAACCACCAACAGCTCACATGTAGGTCATATATAGACCCGATTACAACCACCAACAGCTCACATGTAGGTCATATGGAGACACGATTACAACCACCAACAGCTCACATGTAGGTCATATATAGACCCGATTACAACCACCAACAGCTCACATGTAGGTCATATAGACCCGAGTACAACCACCAACAGCTCACATGTAGGTCATATATAGACCCGAGTACAACCACCAACAGCTCATGTAGGTCATATATAGACGATTACAACCATCAACAGCACATGTAGGTCATATATAGACCCGAGTACAACCACCAACAGCTCACATGTAGGTCATATATAGACCCGAGTACAACCACCAACAGCTCACATGTAGGTCATATATAGACACGATTACAACCACCAACAGCTAACATGTAGGTCATATATAGACCCGAGTACAACCACCAACAGCTCACATGTAGGTCATATATAGACACGAGTACAACCACCAACAGCTCACATGTAGGCCATATATAGACTCGAGTACAACCACCAACAGCTCACATGTAGGCCATATGGAGACTCGAGTACAACCACCAACAGCTCACATGTAGGTCATATATAGACACGAGTACAACCACCAACAGCTCACATGTAGGTCATATATAGACACGAGTACAACAACCAACAGCTCACATGTAGGTCATATGGAGACCCGAGTACAACCACCAACAGCTCACATGTAGGACATATGGAGACTCGAGTACAACCACCAACAGCTCACATGTAGGTCATATGGAGACCCGAGTACAACCACCAACAGCTCACATGTAGGTCATATATAGACCCGAGTACAACCACCAACAGCTCACATGTAGGCCATATATAGACGCGAGTACAACCACCAACAGCTCACATGTAGGCCATATGGAGACCCGAGTACAACCACCAACAGCTCACATGTAGGTCATATGGAGACCCGAGTACAACCACCAACAGCTCACATGTAGGTCATATATAGACCCGAGTACAACCACCAACAGCTCACATGTAGGTCATATATAGACCCGAGTACAACCACCAACAGCTCACATGTAGGTCATATATAGACCCGAGTACAACCACCAACAGCTCACATGTAGGTCATATATAGACCCGAGTACAACCACCAACAGCTCACATGTAGGTCATATATAGACCCGAGTACAACCACCAACAGCTCACATGTAGGTCATATGGAGACGCGAGTACAACCACCAACAGCTCACATGTAGGCCATATGAGACCGATACAACCACCAACAGCTCACATGTAGGTCATATATAGACCCGAGTACAACCACCAACAGCTCACATGTAGGTCATATGGAGACCCGAGTACAACCACCAACAGCTCACATGTAGGTCATATATAGACCCGAGTACAACCACCAACAGCTCACATGTAGGTCATATATAGACCCGAGTACAACCACCAACAGCTCACATGTAGGTCATACATAGACCCGAGTACAACCACCAACAGCTCACATGTAGGTCATATATAGACCCGAGTACAACCACCAACAGCTCACATGTAGGTCATATGGAGACCCGAGTACAATCACCAACAGCTCACATGTAGGTCATATGGAGACCCGAGTACAACCACCAACAGCTCACATGTAGGCCATATATAGACTCGAGTACAACCACCAACAGCTCACATGTAGGTCATATGGAGACCCGATTACAATCACCAACAGCTCACATGTAGGTCATATGGAGACCCGAGTACAACCACCAACAGCTCACATGTAGGCCATATATAGACTCGAGTACAACCACCAACAGCTCACATGTAGGTCATATGGAGACCCGATTACAATCACCAACAGCTCACATGTAGGTCATATGGAGACCCGAGTACAACCACCAACAGCTCACATGTAGGCCATATATAGACTCGAGTACAACCACCAACAGCTCACATGTAGGTCATATGGAGACCCGATTACAATCACAAACAGCTCACATGTAGGTCATATGGAGACCCGAGTACAACCACCAACAGCTCACATGTAGGTCATATGGAGA
>CM026389.1:61653932-61716443 GCA_014843695.1 Archivesica marissinica | reverse complement strand
TATCTATCTATCTATCTATATATATATCTACTAAATGTTCACTGTATAAAGCTGGAATACGGATCTGTTTACTTTATAGCTTAGTGTAATCATATTGTATTGCAAATCAATAGTAAATATGTCATACACAAAAAGATACAATACATAGCATGAACGTACAAATGCTCACAGTTTGGGTCACACATTTTAGCAACATTAGACAACGGCCCGCACAAGAAATACTTCTAATATTCCATAAGAGTACAATGATGTGACATGTTTCATGTTTAAAATACTTATGCATTTATAATAAATACTATTCTATGTATGAATTACTCCATAACATGTTAATTAAGAAATAATAAATATCAACCGTGGTATATCGCAGAATAACCCGAGTTTGAAGTTCTTATGCGTAGAAATATATCACGAAGGCCGAAGGCCTGAGGGCTGAGTGATATATTTCTACGCATAAGAACGACAAACGAGGGTTATTCTGCGATATACCACGGTTGATACTTATTATTTCGATTCTAACACGACTTACTTCTAATAATTTTAAAGGAGTATTTTCTTCAAACGCCGCTGCATTTGGCTTTCGAAATTTCCTCCCGCGTAAAGGGGTGATGACGTTATTTGTTATAGAAAATATCAATCTAGTGCATAAATGAACAAAAGTTGTAACTGATCAATAATTTTATTTATTTTGTCAAATAAAACTGTACAGAATAGTAACTGAAACGTTACTTAACAGAAAAACAAAATGGACAAGAGATTATCTGATTCTAAAAATAGCTCACTTCCATGAATTCCAACGGTATTTTTTACAAACATCGCGTGACTTTCATTCATAAAACTGTACACGCATTGTATAAATGACGTAGCCAAAACACGGAGCGCGTGCAGCATAGTTCAAGGTAGGTATATTGCAGAATAACCCGAGATTGGTTTTACTCTAGACGTATGTATGTTATTAGCTGGGTCGTGTTAGAATAATATTTATTAGCATTACTATATTACCGTATTAACTTCTTTGAGTTGCTATGCTTATGAAAACCTTGCATTTACATGTAAATTTAAATATTAATTACTGTGCAAATATATATTATCATGTATTCACTTATGAAAACCTTGCATTTACATGTAAATGTAAATATTAATTACTGTGCAAATATATATTATCATGTATTCACTTATGAAATACCAACATGCATGTACATGTAAATATTAATTACTGTGCAAATATATATTATCATGTATTCACTTATGAAATACCAACATGCATGTACATGTAAATGTAAATATTAATTACTGTGCAAATATATATTATCATGTATTCACTTATGAAATACCAACATGCATTTACATGTAAATGTAAATATTAATCTATGTGGTGATATGCAAACTTTATCATGTATTCACTTCTGTGCTTAACGCTATAATATAAATAATAATATATTATTACTAGCAATATGTATTGGTTATAATATATTATTTATTTATTATTTATGACATACCAGCATGCATGTAAAACATGAGATATTGCAATCAAATGCGACACGTCAGAGGATAACTTCACTTCTATAGTTCACTATTTCCTGGGCTCGTGTACTCAAGTAGCATACACATGTAAATATGCCGTATAGTGTAATCTATTTATTTCATAATAT
Organism: Archivesica marissinica; assembly: GCA_014843695.1. NCBI lineage: Eukaryota > Metazoa > Mollusca > Bivalvia > Venerida > Vesicomyidae > Archivesica > Archivesica marissinica. Next base: position 61,714,794 of record CM026389.1, on the reverse strand, counting down.
TACAATTCTAGCAGGTTGTTTACACATTCACGCCCAATCGAACTGCAAATGCGGATATATGAAAAGAAAACCTAAAACTATGACTGTCTTCATAAAAATAAGGTATGAGAATCTATACTGCCACCCTTAGAGGTAAAGTTTATATCCTCAGTTTTAGAAAATAATGTAGGCACATTTGGTATCAAAGTGTGCGAAATACTGGGTAAATTAGTGTAATGTGTGTATCCCTCATGATAGTAGAAATATTTAGTAAATTAGTGTAATGTGTGTATCACTTATGATAGTAGAAATATTTAGTAAATTAGTGTAATGTGGGTATCCCTCATGATAGTAGAAATATTTAGTAAATTAGTGTAATGTGTGTGTCACTTATGATAGTAGAAATACTGGGTAAATTAGTGTAATGTGGGTATCCCTCATGATAGTAGAAATATTTAGTAAATTAGTGTAATGTGTGTGTCACTTATGATAGTAGAAATACTGGGTAAATTAGTGTAATGTGTGTATCCCTCATGATAGTAGAAATATTTAGTAAATTAGTGTAATGTGTGTATCACTTATGATAGTAGAAATATTTAGTAAATTAGTGTAATGTGGGTATCCCTCATGATAGTAGAAATATTTAGTAAATTAGTGTAATGTGTGTGTCACTTATGATAGTAGAAATACTGGGTAAATTAGTGTAATGTGTGTATCCCTCATGATAGTAGAAATATTGGGTAAATTAGTGTAATGTGTGTATCACTTATGATAGTAGAAATATTGGGTAAATTAGTTTAATGTGTGTGTCACTTATGATAGTAGAAATACTGGGTAAATTAGTGTAATGTGTGTATCACTTATGATAGTAGAAATACTGGGTAAATTAGTGTAATGTGTGTGTCACTTATGATAGTAGAAATACTGGGTAAATTAGTGTAATGTGTGTATCACTTATGATAGTAGAAATATTGGGTAAATTAGTGTAATGTGCGTGTCACTTATGATAGTAGAAATATTGGGTAAATTAGTGTAATGTGTGTATCCCTCATGATAGTAGAATTATTTAGTAAATTAGTGTAATGTGTGTGTCACTTATGATAGTAGAAATATTGGGTAAATTAGTGTAATGTGCGTGTCACTTATGATAGTAGAAATATTGGGTAAATTAGTGTAATGTGTGTATCCCTCATGATAGTAGAATTATTTAGTAAATTAGTGTAATGTGTGTGTCACTTATGATAGTAGAAATATTGGGTAAATTAGTGTAATGTGCGTGTCACTTATGATAGTAGAAATATTGGGTAAATTAGTGTAATGTGTGTATCCCTCATGATAGTAGAATTATTTAGTAAATTAGTGTAATGTGTGTGTCACTTATGATAGTAGAAATATTGGGTAAATTAGTGTAATGTGCGTGTCACTTATGATAGTAGAAATATTGGGTAAATTAGTGTAATGTGTGTATCCCTCATGATAGTAGAATTATTTAGTAAATTAGTGTAATGTGTGTGTCACTTATGATAGTAGAATTATTTAGTAAATTAGTGTAATGTGCGTGTCACTCGTGATAGTAGAAATATTGGGTAAATTAGTGTAATGTGTGTATCCCTCGTGATAGTAGAATTATTTAGTAAATTAGTGTAATGTGCGTGTCACTCGTGATAGTAGTAATATTGGGTAAATTAGTGTAATGTGCGTGTCCCTCGTGATAGTAGAATCCATAATTATAAAATTTGTAACGAAAATATAACGCTCAGGATAAAAGTGCACAGTTTGTTTATGGTGTCCGTATATATATAATGTTATGACGGCCATTTAAAAGTTACGTTTATAATACATAAAATGATTTTTTGTAGTCGAAATAATGAAAAACTATGTAATAGATCAAACAAAGAGAATATTTCTGTATATGATATACGTAGAAAACGAACCGATATGCCGCAGAACACAGTGCCAATATTTTATATATTGGATCTGTTTGAGGCCTATATTTGACTTAAAGCACACATTTGTATAACACGATCTTACTATATAAAATTGATAATTTCGTTCATTTATGTATATGGTTTGATGCTACTCTGGCCTATTGAGAGCAGTCCAATGTTAAAATAAAGTACAGCTAGTACAAAGGTATGACGTCATGACAATGTTTTATAGAGACACGGTTGGTTATTTTTTTTAAACTTTATTTATTTTTCAACGATTGCGAAGAAAGTTTTAACAACTTATATTAATCACTCTCGTTGGCGCTGGTGAAAGCGTAAATGTTGTCATTCGTGTGGGAGGATACCGGAGTACCCGGAGAAAACCCACCTGTCCGATTTGGCGACCACCGTACCATCTCACATACTTGCCGTTCCGAGGATCGAACCCGTGTTGATTCAATGTGGGAGAAGAACTATGTATGTTTTCTTTCGTTCTAATCCATTTCAGTATATTGCTGTTCATTTATATGTAACATGTGTATTTACTTGTATACAGTACATGTAAAAATACTGAAATAAATCATGTTAAACACAAAGATGGCCGGCTCTGTCAACTGTTTTTATTTGAGACCTATAACACCCATTTCATCGCGTGATCGTTAAAATGCTTTCATCGATTTTTATCCTTTATTTCCACATGGCTCGGCATTCAAACATGACGTCACTTTACTAGCAGTTTTGAGGTGTTGTGACGTCATTTACGAATTATTTTTGCGCTTTTTAGATTCGAATCGAATATATATATAAATATATATACCATGTTTTATTCGACTATAAATAACCAAATACAATATATATATATATATATATATATATATATATATATATATATATATATATATACCATGTTTTATATTCGACTATAATAACCCAAATACATATATATATATATATATATAATAATATATATATATATATTATATATATATATATATATAATTGTATTTGGGTTATTTATAGTCGAATAAAACATGGTTTGTCGTTCTTAGCTCCAGAACTCCAAACCATGTTTTATTCGCTAATAAATAACTGAAGACAAATATTATTTCTTAAATGAACTTTTGTGTTGTCATGATTATGATGGCTTTACACAGCATTCACTCTTGTTCAACAAGTTCACTTAATAATATCAACATACAGTTTTTCAAACTAATGATTTTAATTTATTTTCATATATGAAACTCTATCAAATATTATTTAGATATTTAATCGTACACCTCTAGGCGTTTCGGATGTATACACAATTTTAAAATACACATTGTCAAAATGGTCACACATGTTCTAGACAATCTTTCTTTTAATCAGGGGAAATTCCCTCCCTTATCACACCAAAACAGCACATCCTGTTCCACACTTCAAAGCTTTACATATCAGGTGGTGCGAAGAACAGACCAATAACCTAATAAACTGATACATCATAAGTATACATGTATACAAGTATTAGTTCTTGCAGCTTATATCTTATTTCCTATGAAAGTTTTACTGGTCATTGTTTACTTGTTTCATTATGTTATTTCATGTTGAGAGCCTCCTCGTTGTAGATTAACTTACTTGTTCAAACGAGTTCTCTCGTTAAACACAGTCTTTATTATTATTATTATTATTATTATTATTATTATTATTATCACGATTTCCCACTGAGTATTATACATAGGTTTACATGCTGATATTCGAATAAATAAGGTACTTATATTATATAAAACTGTAAAGATTAATTTTGGTTACGAATCGTACTTAGATATAATACTAGAAAATGGTAGAAATCGTATTGATCAAAACGAAAGGTTATGTTTATTGTGTAATATAAACAACGTGGAAGATGAGTTTCATTTCATGTTTAAATGTGAGGTGTATAGTACATTGAAAAAAATATATTAAACGTTTATATTCTAATCGACCAAGTATTGTCAAATTATTGCAAATATTTCAATGTGACAATTCCCTAGAGCTGGTTAACTTTAGTAAATATATTCACGAAGCTTTATCCCTACGTAATTCACTTGTTTAGGATATATGAGTTACCAGTTGAATACTCCCTACACTCTTAATATAGGCATGATCATGTTTAGCATATTCTAAAATCCATCATGCCATTGTCATTATTATTCCATGTATGTCCATAATCATTACATCATTTATCCATCCTCATCATGATTGCATATATCATAATATTGTACTATATATATTGTAAATATGTTTAAATGTTACAGACGAGAACTTGTAAAGTATAAGTCTTAATAAAGCATTCTTCTTCTTCATAACTTAACGTTATTTCTCTTGTAACGATTGTTTCTAATGGTGTCGTTATTACAGAATTCATCAGGAACATGCCTAGGTAATCATATCTTCACAATTATTAAGTCCATTTTCCAAGCGATATATAATTAATTATGATGCATGTTTAAATATCTATTTAAGTACACATGCAATTGTCCATTATTTAACTAGCTGGCGGCTCACCAACCGCCATATCAGAACGAACCCCTGACGATGTTCGAACCTTTGACCTCCTGCTCCGAAGGCGGACGCCTTAACCACTAGGCCACGGTACATGTACTCAGAAATAATAATAAAATATATTCTTTTATCTCACCAGTGTCAAACTCGTGACGTTCATCCTGCGGAGTGTCCGGTCGACTTGAGCAGACGTCAATTTTGACGAGTGACAGGTCCGTAGGTACCTCGTCATCAACGACGTCATCAACATGCACGGGACTAGAATCACGTGATACAACGTACGTGTCCGCAGTTCTTAATGTCTTCTCGTTTGCTTCAATTGTTTCTTTGGATTTGTCTTCAAAACTTTTGGATACAAATTCCGCCAACCCTTCCATGTTGGTTTTGAAATAAAAGTGTGTTATATTTTTTAGTTTTGTAAGTGGTCTCTACTTTTATTAAATATTTAACTAAACTAGTCCGTATCTATAGCATAATGTGTGCTTATATTGGTAAAACGCCTTCAAATACATAAAAAAAAATAAGAAAAATATAATTATTAATCTAAATAATTAGTTAGTCCGTCGAATTAATTCTCAGAAACTGAAAGTATCACAAGTATTTCAACTATTTATGCGACAGTCGTGCATTTATTTACAAAATATTACGAGGCATGGAGCGCTGATGAGCCGCTGAGCTGTTTCACATCTTTTCGTCATAACAACTTGTTCATTTCTCCATAAACATCTCACTTTTCGCCTTTCAGTCTTTAATCTTCGCCATTAATATCGTTCATTAATTAATTTGATAAAGGAAATTCATCACTTTGCTCTTGGAATTGTTTGTTCAAATGTTTGGTGATCAATAATTCAGATTTCTAAGAAAGCGCTCTTCTGGTTGGACCATAATCTGTGGGCGGACCAATCGATACGTACTCAGCATCGCGACATACAAACAGCTCCATTATTGGTTACATTACAGGATAGAATCACAGACGGCAATTCTCTGTGAAATTGGCTCGTGGTATTTAATAGATAACTCACAATGATATGCGTGGAACTGCAGGATAAAACACCGATATTACAGTATCAAATTGTAAGATACACAATGCGGGTGAGTGGGGTTTCCATTTGTTATTGCGAGAGTAGTACGCAATTTACTCATTCAGGCCCGTCTTCCATGGTGCGGGCTGTCTTCTGGTCTAAGAATTTGTTCTTTTATGTTTGTAATAATCTCACAGAATGAACTGTGTGTTCATGTTCTATTGTTTCCGTTTATGTCAAACCCTTTGCGGGGATCTAAACATGGTTTTGTTTTTCTGTGAAGATTTACCGACATAAACGGTTAACCAGTAGTACTAGTTTATACAAATTTATTTTAGCTCGATTACGAAACAAGTTATTTCAACTTATATAAATCACTCTCGAGACCTCATTCCTGATGGAATCCATCGCCACGAGGGAGAAAGAAGAGGCAACGTGGAATTTAAATGCCTTGCCCAGGGACACAATCGTAACGGCTCCAGTGGGGCTCGAACTCCGGACCTTTCGCACCTGAAGCGAACGCGCATCCACTGCGCTATCACGACTTCCAATGTATATATAATTGTAATGTAATGTAAGAAATAAAGTAGTACTAAGCAAGGCATGTGAGGCATCTTGCTAAACGACATTACATACGTGCCCTGACCGAGTATCAAACCCGGCACCCTTCGCTTCCAAAATCGACACTCTACCACTTGATTACCGATGCCACATAATGTACGCAAGTATGCAGCTATTGTAAACTATGCGGCTAAAACAGTTAGGTGTTTAAAACACTGAAGGAGAAACATGTAAATGAATGACACGATAAGTCAAAGCTGTCAACGGAAGCTCGTACCGAACCACACGAGTCAACGGAAGCTCATACCGAACCACACGAGTCAACGGAAGCTCGTACCGAACCACACGAGTCAACGGAAGCTCGTACCGAACCACACGAGTCAACGGAAGCTCGTACCGAAACACACGAGTCAACGGAAGCTCGTACCGAAACACACGAGTCAACGGAAGCTCGTACCGAACCACACGAGTCAACGGAAGCTCGTACCGAACCACACGAGTCAACGGAAGCTCGTACCGAACCACACGAGTCAACGGAAGCTCGTACCGAACCACACGAGTCAACGGAAGCTCGTACCGAACCACACGAGTCAACGGAAGCTCGTACCGAACCACACGAGTCAACGGAAGCTCGTACCGAACCACACGAGTCAACGGAAGCTCGTACCAAACCACACGAGTCAACGGAAGCTCGTACCGAACCACACGAAGAACATGTTATAATTTAAGTTGGAATATGCTGTTGATTACAATATTACCTTGTCCTGCATTGTTCTTCATTCTGTTAGTGTCGTTATTGTGCTGTGGCCCGATCCAGTTGCTATTTACCCCCTTTGTTTCAATCGTTGTTTTAGATGTATACATGCATACAACGCAATAAAATAGTATTACACTAAATTGAAAATAGGAACTGTTCATTTTGCAATATTTTTGAAGCTGTAGCCCTTCTACGGTGCAAGTTATCTGAAGATGTTGAAACAGAAGAAGAATGCTTTATTGGCGTAGACATTTTTCTTTATCCAGTAGTGTCCAGCTTTATGCAGTAGTGTCCAGCTTTATGCAGTAGTGTCCAGCTTTATCCAGTAGTGTCCAGCTTTATCCAGTAGTGTCCAGCTTTATGCAGTAGTGTCCAGCTTTATCCAGTAGTGTCCAGCTTTATGCAGTAGTGTCCAGCTTTATCCAGTAGTGTCCAGCTTTATCCAGTAGTGTCCAGCTTTATGCAGTAGTGTCCAGCTTTATCCAGTAGTGTCCAGCTTTATCCAGTAGTGTCCAGCTTTATCCAGTAGTGTCCAGCTTTATGCAGTAGTGTCCAGCTTTATCCAGTAGTGTCCAGCTTTATCCAGTAGTGTCCAGCTTTATCCAGTAGTGTCCAGCTTTATCCAGTAGTGCCAGCTTTATCCAGCAGTGTCCAGCTTTATCCAGTAGTGTCCAGCTTTATCCAGTAGTGCCCAGCTTTATCCAGTAGTGTCCAGCTTTATCCAGTAGTGTCCAGCTTTATGCAGTAGTGTCCAGCTTTATCCAGTAGTGTCCAGCTTGATCCAGTAGTGTCCAGCTTTATGCAGTAGTGTCCAGCTTTATCCAGTAGTGTCCACAGTAGTGTCCAGCTTTATGCAGTAGTGTCCAGCTTTATGCAGTAGTGTCCAGCTTTATGCAGTAGTGTCCAGCTTTATCCAGTAGTGTCCACAGTAGTGTCCAGCTTTATGCAGTAGTGTCCAGCTTTATCCAGTAGTGTCCAGCTTTATGCAGTAGTGTCCAGCTTTATGCAGTAGTGTCCAGCTTTATCCAGTAGTGTCCAGCTATATCCGGTAGTGTCCAGCTTTATGCAGTAGTGTCCAGCTTTATCCAGTAGTGTCTAGCTTTATCCAGTAGTGTCCAGCTTTATGCAGTAGTGTCCAGGTTTATGCAGTAGTGTCCAGCTTTATGCAGTAGTGTCCAGGTTTATGCAGTAGTGTCCAGCTTTATGCAGTAGTGTCCAGGTTTATCCAGTAGTGTCCAGCTTTATCCAGTAGTGTCCAGCTTTATGCAGTAGTGTCCAGGTTTATCCAGTAGTGTCCAGCTTTATCCAGTAGTGTCCAGCTTTATGCAGTAGTGTCCAGCTTTATCCAGTAGTGTCCAGCTTTATCCAGTAGTGTCCAGCTTTATCCAGTAGTGTCCAGCTTTATGCAGTAGTGTCCAGCTGTATGCAGTAGTGTCCAGCTTTATCCAGTAGTGTCCAGCTTTATCCGGTAGTGTCCAGCTTTATGCAGTAGTGTCCAGCTTTAGTGTGTTTTTGTGTGTTTTGTGGTCAGTAGTGTCCAGTTTATGCGTAGTGTCCAGCTTTATGCAGTGGTCCGGTTTATCAGTAGTGTCAGCTTTATCAGTAGTGTCCAGCTTTATCAGTAGTGTCTGTTTTGTGTTTGTGTGTCCAGCTTTATCCAGTAGTGTCCAGCTTTATCCAGTAGTGTCCAGCTTTATGTAGTAGTGTCCAGCTTTATCCAGTAGTGTCGTGTCCAGCTTTATCCAGTAGTGTCCAGCTTTATCCAGTAGTGTCCAGCTTTATGCAGTAGTGTCCAGCTTTATCCAGTAGTGTCCAGCTTTATCCAGCAGTGTCCAGCTTTATCCAGTAGTGTCGTGTCCAGCTTTATCCAGTAGTGTCCAGGTTTTAGTTCAATAATATTTATTTCTTACATTACATTACAATTATACATACATTGAAATACGTGGGAAAGAATTAGAAATTAAATTAGTATTGATTATTATTGCTGTATTTTGATTTAATCTTGAAACAAAAGCAAATTGGTTGGACTATAAGCAATGGATGGACTATAAGCAATGGATGGACTATAAGCAATGGATGGACTATAAGCAATGGATGGACTATAAGCAATGGTTGGACTATAAGCAATGGATGGACTATAAGCAATGGTTGGACTATAAGCAATGGATGGACTATAAGCAATGGTTGGACTATAAGCAATGGATGGACTATAAGCAATGGATGGACTATAAGCAATGGATGGACTATAAGCAATGGATGGACTATAAGCAATGGATGGACTATAAGCAATGGATGGACTATAAGCAATGGATGGACTATAAGCAATGGATGGACTATAAGCAATGGATGGACTATAAGCAATGGATGGATTGTGCTATAAGCAATGGATGGATATAAGCAATGGATGGACTATAAGCAATGGATGGACTATAAGCAATGGATGGACTATAAGCAATGGATGGACTATAAGCAATGGATGGACTATAAGCAATGGATGGACTATAAGCAATGGATGGACTATAAGCAATGGATGGACTATAAGCAATGGATGGACTATAAGCAATGGATGGACTATAAGCAATGGATGGACTATAAGCAATGGTTGAACTATAAGCAATGGATGGACTATAAGCAATGGATGGACTATAAGCAATGGTTGAACTATAAGCAATGGTTGGACTATAAGCAATGGTTGAACTATAAGCAATGGATGAACATTATTTACAGCCCTTCAAAGTAAGTAACAATGTTGGATGAACAATTTCTATTATGTATGATCTGATGTAGAAAAATATCACATATATAAAATTGAGCTTCGTGATAACTATTTGTTAACTATTATAACATATAAGGATTATTAAATATGAAAAAAGTTCAATTAATTTATGTGTGTGCGTAAACTGTATCAAGAATGAAAAACAAAGATATATATAGTACATGCACCCCAAACCCCGTGGTTAATTCCACCCCACTCCATGCTTACCAGGAAAAACCAAGATATATATAGTACATGCACCCCAAACCCCGTGGTTAGTTTCGCCCCACTACATGCTTACCAGGAAAAACAAAGATATATATAGTACATGCACCCCAAACCTCGTGGTTAGTTGTTTTGTGGTTGTTGTTTGTTGTTGGGTTTTGTTGTGTGGTTAGTTTCGCTCCACTCCAGACTTACAAGGTAAAACAAAGATATATATATATTTATGCAAGCTCCCTGGCAAACTCACTTTATGAGCTCTGTTTGATGGTATTAAATAAAACTAAGAAATATGTTTGATTGAAATTTGTCATTTAATATCTAAATGACGAATATAGTGAAACACTAAACATAACTAAAATATTACATGTGACTAGTTCTAACAAAAGAAGACATATATCATTCATTATATATGTATGATCAAAGGTGGGCATCTAACTTTAATGCCACATATTGCAACTAGCATGATATAAACTTAGTGCATATCGCGTTTTGCAATAACCCCAGTTTCGCTCCACTCCAGACTTACAAGGTAAAACAAAGATATATATATATATATATATAGTATATGCACCCCAAACCCCGTTGTTAGTTTCGCCCCAATCCATGCTTACCAGGAAAAACAAAGATATATATATAGTACATGCACCCCAAACCCCGTTGTTAGTTTCGCCCCAATCTTACCAGGAAAAACAAAGATATATATATAGTACATGCACCCCAAACCCCGTTGTTAGTTTCGCCCCAATCCATGCTTACCAGGAAAAACAAAATGGTCAAATTATTTATATGCGAATCGTCGAGTCACTTTAATAAATCTTTGAACCTCTAAAAATAGTTTATTATTTTCTGAATTAGACACATATATGATTTCAAATAAAAGCTTATTATTACTTATTGGATGAGTGTTTCTGAAAAGATGTATACGGTCCGTACTGTATTTGTCGCCACATTCACAGTTAGGATTATCTCGGAGGAAGTTGACATGCAGATGAGCATTTAAATTACTGCAAACGTTACGTATTCGCGCTTGATGAACAGTTGGAAACCTTTCCTCGGTAATGTAAAATTCGGGTACGGTAGTACCTTTGTATTTTGGTTTCAGCTTGCTTTAAACTCACGTAAGGAGCTAGAGTCACGTATAGAAGTATCAAGCTTATTGCATAGGTCTAACGAGGAGGGAATAGAAGTATCAAGCTTATTCCATAGGTCTAACGAGGAGGGCATAGAAGTATCAAGCTTATTCCATAGGTCTAACGAGGAGGGAATAGAAGTATCAAGCTTATTGCATAGGTCTAACGAGAAGGGCATAGAAGTATCAAGCTTATTCCATAGGTGTAACGAGGAGGGCATAGAAGTATCAAGCTTATTCCATAGGTTTAACGAGGAGGGAATAGAAGTATCAAGCTTATTGCATAGGTCTAACGAGGAGGGCATAGCAGTATCAAGCTTATTCCATAGGTCTAACGAGGAGGGCATAGAAGTATCAAGCTTATTCCATAGGTCTAACGAGGAGGGAATAGAAGTATCAAGCTTATTGCATAGGTCTAACGAGGAGGGCATAGCAGTATCAAGCTTATTGCATAGGTCTAACGAGGAGGGCATAGAAGTATCAAGCTTATTGCATAGGTCTAACGAGGAGGGCATAGAAGTATCAAGCTTATTGCATAGGTCTAACGAGGAGGGCATAGAAGTATCAAGCTTATTGCATAGGTCTAACGAGGAGGGCATAGAAGTATCAAGCTTATTGCATAGGTCTAACGAGGAGGGCATATAAGTATCAAGCTTATTGCATAGGTCTAACGAGGAGGGCATAGAAGTATCAAGCTTATTCCATTGGTCTAACGAGGAGGGCATAGAAGTATCAAGCTTATCCCATAGGTCTAACGAGGTGGGAATAGAAGTATCAAGCTTATCCCATTGGTCTAACGAGGAGGAAATAAAAGTAACAAGCTTATCCCATAGGTCTAACGAGGTGGGAATAGAAGTATCAAGCTTATCCCATAGGTCTAACGAGGTGGGAATAGAAGTATCAAGCTTATCCCATTGGTCTAACGAGGAGGGAATAAAAGTAACAAGCTTATCCCATAGGTCTAACGAGGTGGGAATAGAAGTATCAAGCTTATTCCATAGGTCTAACGAGGAGGGAATAAAAGTAACAAGCTTATTCCATAGGTCTAACGAGGAGGGAATAAAAGTAACAAGCTTATTCCATTGGTCTAACGAGGAGGGAATAGAAGTATCAAGCTTATTCCATTGGTTTAACGAGGATGGAATAAAAGTAACAAGCTTATTCCATAGGTCTAACGAGGAGGGAATAAAAGTAACAAGCTTATTCCATTGGTCTAACGAGGAGGGAATAGAAGTATCAAGCTTATTCCATAGGTCTAACGAGGAGGGAATAGAAGTATCAATAGGGCATAGCAGTATATTGCTTATTCCATAGGTCTAACGAGGAGGGAATAGAAGTATCAAGCTTATTCCATTGGTTTAACGAGGATGGCATAGAAGTATCAAGCTTATTGCATAGGTCTAACGAGGAGGGCATAGAAGTATCAAGCTTATTCCATTGGTCTAACGAGGAGGGCATAGAAGTATCAAGCTTATCCCATAGGTCTAACGAGGTGGGAATAGAAGTATCAAGCTTATCCCATTGGTCTAACGAGGAGGAAATAAAAGTAACAAGCTTATCCCATAGGTCTAACGAGGTGGGAATAGAAGTATCAAGCTTATCCCATAGGTCTAACGAGGTGGGAATAGAAGTATCAAGCTTATCCCATTGGTCTAACGAGGAGGGAATAAAAGTAACAAGCTTATCCCATAGGTCTAACGAGGTGGGAATAGAAGTATCAAGCTTATTCCATAGGTCTAACGAGGAGGGAATAAAAGTAACAAGCTTATTCCATAGGTCTAACGAGGAGGGAATAAAAGTAACAAGCTTATTCCATTGGTCTAACGAGGAGGGAATAGAAGTATCAAGCTTATTCCATTGGTTTAACGAGGAGGGAATAGAAGTATCAAGCTTATTCCATAGGTCTAACGAGGAGGGAATAGAAGTATCAATAGGGCATAGCAGTATATTGCTTATTCCATAGGTCTAACGAGGAGGGAATAGAAGTATCAAGCTTATTCCATTGGTTTAACGAGGATGGAATAGAAGTATCAAGCTTATTCCATAGGTCTAACGAGGAGGGAATAGAAGTATCAAGCTTATTCCATAGGTCTAACGAGGATGGAATAGAAGTATCAAGCTTATTCCATAGGTCTAACGAGGATGGAATAGAAGTATCAAGCTTATTCCATAGGTCTAACGAGGAGGGCATAGAAGTATCAAGCTTATTGCATAGGTCTAACGAGGAGGGCATAGAAGTATCAAGCTTATTGCATAGGTCTAACGAGGAGGGCATAGAAGTATCAAGCTTATTGCATAGGTCTAACGAGGAGGGCATAGAAGTATCAAGCTTATTCCATAGGTCTAACGAGGAGGGAATAGAAGTATCAAGCTTATTGCATAGGTCTAACGAGGAGGGCATAGAAGTATCAAGCTTATTGCATAGGTCTAACGAGGAGGGCATAGAAGTATCAAGCTTATTGCATAGGTCTAACGAGGAGGGCATAGAAGTATCAAGCTTATTGCATAGGTCTAACGAGGAGGGAATAGAAGTATCAAGCTTATTGCATAGGTCTAACGAGGAGGGCATAGAAGTATCAAGCTTATTGCATAGGTCTAACGAGGAGGGAATAGAAGTATCAAGCTTATTCCATAGGTCTAACGAGGAGGGAATAGAAGTATCAAGCTTATTCCATAGGTCTAACGAGGAGGGAATAGAAGTATCAAGCTTATTCCATTGGTCTAACGAGGAGGGCATAGAAGTATCAAGCTTATCCCATAGGTCTAACGAGGTGGGAATAGAAGTATCAAGCTTATCCCATAGGTCTAACGAGGTGGGAATAGAAGTATCAAGCTTATCCCATTGGTCTAACGAGGAGGGAATAAAAGTAACAAGCTTATCCCATAGGTCTAACGAGGTGGGAATAGAAGTATCAAGCTTATTCCATAGGTCTAACGAGGAGGGAATAAAAGTAACAAGCTTATTCCATAGGTCTAACGAGGAGGGAATAAAAGTAACAAGCTTATTCCATTGGTCTAACGAGGAGGGAATAGAAGTATCAAGCTTATTCCATTGGTTTAACGAGGAGGGAATAAAAGTAACAAGCTTATTCCATAGGTCTAACGAGGAGGGAATAAAAGTAACAAGCTTATTCCATAGGTCTAACGAGGAGGGAATAGAAGTATCAAGCTTATTCCATAGGTCTAACGAGGAGGGAATAGAAGTATACATAGCAGTATATTGCTTATTCCATAGGTCTAACGAGGAGGGAATAGAAGTATCAAGCTTATTCCATTGGTTTAACGAGGATGGAATAGAAGTATCAAGCTTATTCCATAGGTCTAACGAGGAGGGCATAGAAGTATCAAGCTTATTCCATTGGTCTAACGAGGAGGGAATAGAAGTATCAAGCTTATTCCATAGGTCTAACGAGGAGGGAATAGAAGTATCAAGCTTATTCCATAGGTCTAACGAGGAGGGAATAGAAGTACAAGTTATTCCATAGGTCTAACGAGGAGGGAATAGAAGTATCAAGCTTATTCCATAGGTCTAACGAGGAGGGAATAGAAGTATCAAGCTTATTCCATAGGTCTAACGAGGAGGGAATAGAAGTATCAAGCTTATTCCATAGGTCTAACGAGGATGGAATAGAAGTATCAAGCTTATTCCATAGGTCTAACGAGGAGGGAATAGAAGTATCAAGCTTATTCCATAGGTCTAACGAGGAGGGAATAGAAGTAGCAAGCTTATTCCATAGGTCTAACGAGGAGGGAATAGAAGTATCAAGCTTATTCCATAGGTTTAACGAGGAGGGAATAGAAGTATCAAGCTTATTCCATAGGTCTAACGAGGAGGGAATAGAAGTATCAAGAGGGATAGAGTATGCTTATTCCATAGGTCTAACGAGGAGGGAATAGAAGTATCAAGCTTATTCCATAGGTTTAACGAGGAGGGAATAGAAGTATCAAGCTTATTCCATAGGTTTAACGAGGAGGGAATAGAAGTATCAAGCTTATTCCATAGGTCTAACGAGGAGGGAATAGAAGTATCAAGCTTATTCCATAGGTCTAACGAGGAGGGAATAGAAGTATCAAGCTTATTCCATAGGTCTAACGAGGAGGGCATAGAAGTATCAAGCTTATTCCATAGGTCTAACGAGGAGGGAATAGAAGTATCAAGCTTATTCCATAGGTTTAACGAGGAGGGCATAGAAGTATATTGCTTATTCCATAGGTTTAACGAGGAGGGCATAGAAGTATATTGCTTATTCCATAGGTTTAACGAGGAGGGCATAGAAGTATATTGCTTATTCCATAGGTTTAACGAGGAGGGCATAGAAGTATATTGCTTATTCCATAGGTTTAACGAGGAGGGCATAGAAGTATATTGCTTATTCCATAGGTTTAACGAGGAGGGCATAGAAGTATATTGCTTATTCCATAGGTTTAACGAGGAGGGCATAGAAGTATATTGCTTATTCCATAGGTTTAACGAGGAGGGCATAGAAGTATATTGCTTATTCCATAGGTTTAACGAGGAGGGCATAGAAGTATATTGCTTATTCCATAGGTTTAACGAGGAGGGCATAGAAGTATATTGCTTATTCCATAGGTTTAACGAGGAGGGCATAGAAGTATATTGCTTATTCCATAGGTCTAACGAGGAGGGAATAGTTGAATGCGTGTATATATTTAGACATCTAGGCAGAGTTATATAAATATTTCTATTACATAAAGGGTATGGGTTGTGTCCTTCAACCGTTTGCGGGGTAATATCGTTTAAATAAGAGGGCAATATACTATGTTTATTACGATATATAAATATGGGTGTTTGCATACCGTGCCGATCCGATAATGACACCCATCCTATTTCAGATAATAGTTCTCGTTAGACCCGTTCCAAATTTGGTTTCTTCATACTGCACGTTTTCAAGTGATTCCTTTTCGGATTGTGTGCAGCTATCCCACACCACTGATGAATATTCTAATAATGTTCGCAAATACGAAATGTATATTAGATTTAATGAAGACTGATTTACTTTAAATTTTAGCAGTCTCCTTGATCCTAGTACTTTGGAAGCAGACGTTGTTTATGTGTGTGCCAAGGAACCATCATTGCTTAAAGTTAACCCAAGATGCCTGCGATTGTCAACAACTCCTAGCATAGTATTTTCAAAAATAAGCTTTGGTCGATCATTATTGTGACCATGGGTAATAAATAAAACGTACGTTTTGGATAGGTTGTTTTCAATTTGGCGTGTATCGGACTACAAGATAAAAGTCATCTGCAAAAAGCCTAGCTTGTACTAAGTAATGAATCGGTGATCATCTGTAAATTTGTGCGCCGTACGACAAAGAAAGATGTCATAAGTGTACGGAAAAACCTGAAGGGATCTCCAGTAGTGATCCGTGATGATTTGACCACGCAAAACGCGAAATTGCTTGAGAAACGTTCATCGTTGAATGATGTGAAATCGGCCTGGTCGGATGGAGGCAAAATTATTGCTTTGTTACAGAACGGAAGAACGACTCGCGTTGACATTTTGACGGACCTTTCAAAACCCATTCAATCATGAATCTCGCATTATATGTATGGTGGTAATACGAGGTTAAGCAGTGTTAAACAACATGTACACGTGCTTTTATTTATTTACTTATTCAAATTGTTGACGCATACCTGTCTCGATATTTGATTGGTGGTTTGTAATCACATGCACACGTTTGTAAACATTATGAATGTATGTACTAGGGTATAATGTAATAAATCCTCGCGTGACCGTATGCCGAGTATGCGCTGTTTAATTGGTATTGTGTTTTCATTTACACGCACACGTTGGTAAACAATGCGACTAAGTCACATTGTTTCATGTACCATGTTATATGTACGATGGTAGTCTATTATTAATATAGCCTAGCGTGATCGTATGCAGGACACGTGCTGTTGTTTATTTACTTATTTATATTTTTCACGCCCACCTTCCTCGAATTTCAATTGGCTGTGGGAAATTACATGCAGTAGGCTGCTCATACCATCATGCCGCTTATACCATTTAGACGTATTAGGAATGCACTGGCTTTATTTGAGTCTTTCGTAGCATTGCGCGACACGCAACTAAAGACTGTACAATCTCAGTATAAATGTATGCATCCAAAGTGGTAATCTTAAAACGTTATATATTCTATATATATATGCATGCATGCGTTACGCTTGTAAACAATAATGTTATGATTGTATTGTATCATGATACATGTATAATACTAGTTTTTGCAAGTACATGTATACAGATCATTTTCGATTAGCGAAACTAGTTAGAATTTTAGAAGTGTTCGTCTATAGATAGCGGAATGACGTGAACTATGTGTATCACGATATGCCGAACACGTGCTTTCTGTTTATGTACTTATGCAAATATATCAAGCCCACGATTTGATTGGTTCATAATTACATGTTGGCCTAGTCGGTAAGTCGCTCATATCATCATGCTGTCTACAAAACGGAAGGAAATGGCTTTTATTTATTTACTTATTGAAATTGTTTGCGCACACCTGTCTAGATATTTGTTAGGTGGTTTATAATCTCATGTACAGGTTTGTAAATAATGTGATTGTATGGTATCATGTAATATGTACGAGGGTAGCATACTGAAGCCGCGCGTGATCGAATGCCGGACACGTGCTGTTGTTTATTTAATTTTTGGACACGCACCGGTCTCGATATTTGATTGGTAGTTGGTAATCACATGCTCATCGTTGTAAGCAATGTGACCTACATGTACCATGTGGGTGCTAGCATGAATTTGCGTAAGACACTATGACATTTATATGATTTATTTGTAATGACGTATTGCAATACCTATAATTTTAAGGATATATAATATCTATTGTGATCTAATGTAAACTGAATATGCCGAAGGTCTCAAGCAGATTCAAGCTTGTAAAACATGTACGAGGGCAATATATTAATAATAAAGCCTAGCGTGATCGTATGCCGGACATTAGCTGTTGTTTATTTACTTATGTAATTTTTTCATGTCCATCTTCCTCGAATTACTTGTTCAACATGTATACTATTATACTTGCGAGGCGTTTGTAAACAATGCCATTATATCATGAGGGTAGTTTTTACAACTATAGAACTTTTTTCACGGTTGTTGTTTCTTTTTGTATGCAAAATAACTCCATGTCTATAGTACATGTACAGTTTGCTTACTATTCCATTTTACTTTACTTATATTCTCATTTCGCACTTTTGTTGGGCTTGTTTTTCTAGTTCTTACGAGATATTGTTGCATGTATTAACTTATAGGTTTTTTCGTGTACAAATGCTTCCCATGCTGTTATATTTTGACGAGATGTTTACCACTGTTTTATTAAATGACTGATAAAATTAACAATTGCTTCTTTAAATGTTCAGGGTATTGGGGATACAACAAAAAGAACAGATGTTTTTAGTTATTTAAGACAGAAAAAAATTAATATATATTTCCTACAGGACACCCATTTTACCGATAAAGACTCAAACTATAGAAGAATTCAGTGGGGATACGAGTGTTATTTTAGCAATTATAGTAGTCAGTCAAGAGGGGTGGCCATCTTGATAAACAATAATTTTGATTTTAAATTTAAGTCCATGGAAAAAGACACAAATGGAAATCTAATCATTATTCATTGTACAATTTCAAACAAAGAGTTATCTTTGATAAGCTTATATGGTCCAAACAAGGACGATCCAACGTTCTTTAATATCCTAAAAGAAAAAGCATCACAGATTCAAAATGAGTGTGTGATTGCTGGCGATTTTAACTTAGTGCTAGATCCTGACATGGATTATTTTAACTATGTTAATATTAACAATCCAAAAGCTAGAGGCGGTTTTCGAACTAATGTTAGAACATGATTTTATTGATTGTTGGCGTGAGCAAAATTTAGAAAATAAACAATACACTTGGTTTAAAAATAATCCAGTTAAAAAAGCCCGTTTAGACTTTGTTCTTTTATCAAGTACTTTATTTACAGACGTGGCAATGCCTATATGTTGCCAGGGTACAGAACAGACCATTCTATAGTAGTTATTAGCTTGCAATTAGCTTGCAATTGGGAACTAAATGAAAGGACGTTCATACTGGAAATTTAATAATTCTCTGCTTAAAGACAATGACTATGTTCTACAAATAAAACAGCTGATAGAAAGCATTAAAATACAATATGCGTCTGAAATTCAGAATCAGGATATCCCGTTAGAAAATGTACATGATAATGATTTGAAGTTCACTATTGACGACAAATTGTTTTTTGAAACGTTATTAATGGAGATACGCGGTAAAACTATTTCTTATTCATCTTTTTAAAAAAGGCACGAAAATGAAAAGGAGAAATCATTAATTAGTGATATAGAATCATTGCAACTCAATGACACTATTTCAAATTTAAATTTAATTGAAAAAAAAACATAAGGAATTATTGGATATTCGTAAGAAAAGATTGGAGGGTTCTTTAATTAGGTCAAGAGCAAAATGGGTTTTAGAAGGCGAGAAACCGTCAAAATACTTTTGTAATTTGGAAAATAGACATTTTGTTTCTAAGCATATGATAAATCTGTATGCAAAATCAGGTGAACTTTTAACTGATCAGAAGGACATTTTGAAAGAAACTATGGAACACTATAAATCTTTGTATGCTTCTAGGGAAACGGTGAATGTAGATCTGAATGTCTTATTTAAAGATTTTGGAGTTAAAAAATTGACAGAAAGAGTTAAACTCTCCCTAGAAGGAAAATTGATAAAACGTGAAATTCTTTCAAGTCTCAAGAAAATGTCAAATGACACTTCCCCTGGCATTAATGGATTTACTGTAGCTTTTTTCAAATTCTTTTGGATAGATTTAGGAGATATATTATTACGGTCAATCAATTTCTCTTTTGAAACAGGTGAACTTTCAGTATCTGATAAACTGGGTGTTATTACATGTATCCCAAAGGGGGATAAAGATAAACGCTACTTAAAGAATTGGAGGCCAATTTCCTTATTAAACATATCTTATAAAATAGCTTCAGCATGCATTGCTAATAGATTAAAATCCGTCCTCCCTGATTTGATTAGTGAAGATCAAAGCGGTTTTCTTGCCGGTCGTTTCATAGGTGACAATATTCGTTTAATATATGACTTAATGTTTTACACTGAAAAATGTAATATTCCAGCCATGTTGCTGCTGGTCGATTTTGCAGCTGCTTTTGATTCTGTATCTTGGGGTTTTATGTTTAAAGTGTTGAATTTTTTTGATTTTGGTAATTCGATTATCTATTGGATCAAGCTTTTTTATACAAATATTCAATCTTGTGTTATTGTAAATGGCCACCTCTCTGATTGGTTCACACTGTACAGAGGCTGTCGTCAAGGGGACCCCCTCTCTCCTTATCTTTTTATCCTATGCGCCGAAATCTTAGCTCTACTTGTTAAGAAAAA
Organism: Archivesica marissinica; assembly: GCA_014843695.1. NCBI lineage: Eukaryota > Metazoa > Mollusca > Bivalvia > Venerida > Vesicomyidae > Archivesica > Archivesica marissinica. Next base: position 61,694,481 of record CM026389.1, on the reverse strand, counting down.
TAAAAACATAAAAGGTATTGAAGTTAACAACGTTGAATATTTAGTATCCCAGTATGCCGATGACACATCTTTGATTCTAGACGGTACTGAAACTTCCCTAAGAAATGTTATAAATGTATTAAAATGTTATGCCGAAATCTCCGGTCTTCGTGTAAATGTTGACAAGACAAGAGTACTATGGATTGGTTCTATGAAAAATAGCAACTTATCATTATGCCCCGAGTTAAATCTTAACTGGGAAAGAGGTCATTTTAAACTATTAGGGGTAAATTTTTCAGTAAACCTCGAAACCATAGAAACCTTGAACTATGCAGCAAAAATAAATGAAATAAAAAATATTTTAGTCTAAAAGGATATTAACACCTATTGGTAAAAATATAGTAACAAAGTCTCTAGCACTTTCAAAATTAAATAACTTGTTTTTAACCATCCGAAACCCTCCTCCAAAAATGATTAAAGACCTACAAAGTACTTTCTTTAAATACATCTGGAAAGGGGGACCAGATAAAATAAAAAGGACAGTTGTAACGCAAGATTTAAAAAACGGAGGTCTGAGAGTTGTGGATTTGGAGAATTTCATGAATGCTCTGAAAATTACATGGTTAAGGCGTTTAGAAAATTCGAATACAAAATACTTTGTTCTTGTAAAAACACTTTGCCCTTTCATTAATGAGATTGGTAAATTTGGTGTAGATTATATCATAAAAGAAAAAAGATGCACTAAAAACATATTCTGGAATGAGGTATGGAATGCGTACATCTCTCTTATCCATACACAATTTCCTAGTAGTTGGGATGAGTTCATCTCACAGCCTGTATGGTTAAATCATAATTTTAAAATTGGAGGAAAATCATTTTGTTACAATAATTACTTAAATAAAGGTGTGTTTTTTGTTAACGACTTACTTAAAGACAATGGCAGTTTGCTTACCTATCAAGAATTTCAACATAAATTTGAAATAAACACTAACTTTCTTCAGTTTCACGGCATAATTCAATCAATAAGACATTATTTGGACCAGTTAAGGTTTGCACATAGGGCTTGTAAAATGATGAATCCAGTTAAACCATTACACTTAAGAGTAATATCGGCAACCAATAAAGGGTGTAGACCCATTTATGACATTTTGATTTTAAAAAATAAAACCACTCCAAAGTCATGTTCGAAATGGCAAACAGAACTGAACTGTGGTGTTTTAAATTGGGAAAAAATCTATAGTTTACCCTTTAAAGTTACTAAAGATTCCAAACTACTCTGGTTCCAATACCGATTTACACATATAATCCTTGGTACTAATTACTTACTTAACAAAATGGGTTTAAAAGATGATAATTTATGTTCCTTTTGTAAAGCCAACCCTGAAACACTCGTCCACTTATTCTGGGAATGCGGGGTGATTAACATATTTCTAAATAGTTTGACATATTGGTTAAATGGACTATTTCCAAATGTCTTGCCCCAGATTAACAAACATATAGTGATGTTTGGCAATTCAAACTACACCCTACCAATCAATAATATACTTATTTCGGCAAAATACTATATATATCAGTGTAAGATGTCTTCTGTCTTTCCAGACCTTCAGATTTTTAAGAGACATATATCCAACCTAGTAAAGGTAGAAAAATGCAACGCCATAATAAAATTGAACTTGGATACATTTTCAAAATCATGGGGAACATTTGCAACACTTTGTGGTGACATCGTTTAATAAAATTGTTTGTTAATTTTCTACTATAGTAGTTATCACCGCCCTTCGTATTTTTTATATTTTTCTAACAAGCCCAACATGTTCCCGTAAATAACTTAAAGAAACACAACCATGCTGACTGCTTTGCTTCTTTCTTTTTTTTCACAAAACAACAAAAAGCACAGTAAAACTCATTGTCTTGTTTGGATGGATAACTGTACAGTTATTTTGTTATTTGGAAGAGTTACTTCCCTTGCATTACGGTTTTGTTAATGCTTGTATATACAATTCTGTACAATTAACTTTGTACTATATATGTATGATTCTGTGTTACTGTTTAATAAAATGAATTACAAAAAAATAAAAAAAGTAATGAATCGGCGAGATTTGCATAAATCAAAAACATATATAGTGGTCCTAAAACTGATCCTTGTGGAACGCCAGCATTAACCTGTTTGGTATCTGAAAAAGAAGGACATACATAGACCAGTGTCTAGCAAAAGATCAACACGTGCACACACCATGGTCGGTTTCTGTGCTGCTGCGAGATGACCAACAGTGAGGAGGTCGTCCTAAACAGGACCGTTTCGACAGGATGTACAGGACTTGTCACTCTGCGAAGAGAGAATATGCTCCTCCTGATGTCTACCAAACAACATAGATGTTACATACACCTCTTAGAAGATTCACTTGCCCATATGCGTCGACGGTGGCGAGTATGAACAAACACCTTGGATTGGTATGAACATACAACATAACATGCATAATGTGTACTAGTGTTTATCAGCCGAATGGCGCTAACCACATACTCGCTTCATGAGCGACGAACATATCAGTGGTTAATGTCGCTGACTTGCATACCACTGTACCGTATCATCACTGATGGTCATGGGTTCGAGCCCAACTCATACCGTGACTCTTTGTATGAAAATGTTGACAGTTTCTTACGGAGGTTGGTGCACCAAGCACCTGGAGCCTGCCAAGAAAAGGTGTTGTTTTTGTTTTTGTTTTTTAATTCCATTTTTTATTTCTCTATCAACATACATAAATACAAAATCAATAAATGTTAACAATACAATGTACTAACATAAATTAATGACTTTTATATAGTATTTCCATGCTAAATCGCAGATACATTAAACATCAATGCAATGTATACATATGATAGAGAAAAGTTCATTACATTTTTTGAAAGAGAGAGAAAAACATAGGAGAGGAGAAATCGTGTGGATGGTTGAGTATATATAACATTACTATAACATTTAAAGATTAGTTAATTAATGTGGTTCAGAAACGGTCTCCATTTTAGCGTGAAACTAGTATGCTTGTTTTTGAACAATGCAATTGTTTCCTCTATTTTTATTTTATATTTAAAATATGCAACACAATGGACACCAATTGGTATATTCTTCTCACATTTACATTTGAATATGAAGTATTTAGCAAGCAGTATAATGTAATTAATGTTCATTTCATATATTATGTTATATATTTTGTTATTGTGGCTGAAATTACAAAGTGAAATGCATTCATAATTTAATTGAACTAAATCATCTGTTCTTAAACAAATTCTCAAGAAGTCTGTAATTTTTATCCAGAAATCCTGTATAAGATGACATTCCCAAAACATATGACTGTTAGATTTTGCAAAAATCACACAATTGCGACACAACTATATTACATTTAAATAGGAAACTGTTGTTCGGAATAATATGCATTAGGTATTTATATTGAAATTCTCTCAGTTTAGTTTCAATAGTTACTTTAATCGGTTGTGTGAATATTTTCTTCCAGTTAATATCGACTAAAGATAAGTTATTTCCCCATTTGTTGGCTTACTTAATAATCTCAGGCTTAGACCGTTTCGTTAATATTGCATAAATAAGTTTACATACTTTTGTATGTTCATTAATTTTTGTTATTAAATTTTTAGGAGATGTATATGTTATTGGTTCTGAAGTAAAGGTGTTGTTAAGTAAACTGTATATAAGTGAAACTACAAATAACATCGTATGGTAAATACATGACCGGAAAACGACGAAACCAGCACAACTAATCGACCCGGAAATCAACCCGGATGAATATTACTGCTACAGAAGTATCGTTTATAAAATGCCAACGTGATAGATAAACGTTCAACAACAGTGATGAATAGTACTGCTACAGAAGTATCGTCTATAAAATGCCAACGTGATAGATAAACGTTCAACAACAGTGATGCATCTTAAAGATAACTTTAAGGATGAATTACAGCAGCAATGAACGAGCTTTAGTGAAATAGTGCACGCATTGAATTAATCAGGGTTTACAATCACTTGTATCACTAATATCATGTTTTGATTAAATTGTTGTAAATATTGAACTCTGTGTTTGGGGTATTCTATCACAGTGAGTGATCGCCACTAGGAGCATCTTGTGTCAAGCCATTATTTTTAATTTGTTCGAGAATGCGTTTTCAGCTTAAACTCCACTTTGTAATATATTATGATATAAAACTTAATATTCTGACATCATAAAAAACTGTGCACTTTTATGTTGAGTATTACGGTTTCGTTACACATTTTAGAATTATGGATTATACTATCATGAGTGAAGAAAATAACCCTTCACACATTGCACTAATTTACCCAATATTTCGCACATTTTTATACCAAATTTGCCTATATTGTTTTCTAAAAGGATATTAATTTTACCTCTAAGGCAAGTGCACGGTTTCTTGTTGGTCAGTATATATTACAAACTCGAGATTGCAGGAATTTGAATTATGCCACTTAACTGTATGCATATAGGATTATAAAGGGTTATATAGGGTTATATATGATTATATATGGTTATATAGGGTTATATAGGATTATATAGGGTTATATTGGATGATATAGGGTTATATAGGATTATATAGGGTTATATAGGATTATATAGGGTTATATAGGATTATATAGGGTTATATAGGGTTATATAGGATTATATAGGGTTATATAGGATTATATAGGGTTATATATGATTATATAGGGTTATATAGGGTTATATAGGATTATATAGGGTTATATTGGATGATATAGGATTATATAGGATTATATAGGATTATATAGGATTATATAGGGTTATATAGGGTTGTATAGGATTATATAGGGTTATATAGGATGATATAGGGTTATATAGGATTATATAGGGTTATATAGGATTATATAGGGTTATATAGGATTATATTGGATGATATAGGATTATATAGGGTTATATAGGATTATATAGGGTTATATAGGGTTATATAGGATTATATAGGATTATATAGGGTTATATAGGGTTGTATAGGATTATATAGGGTTATATAGGATTATATAGGGTTATATAGGGTTATATAGGGTTATATAAGATTATATAGGATTATATAGGGTTATATAGGATTATATAGGGTTATATAGGGTTATATAGGATTATATAGGGTTATATAGGGTTATATAGGATTATATAGGGTTATATAGGGTTATATAGGATTATATAGGATTATATAGGGTTATATAGGATTATATAGGGTTATATAGGGTTATATAGGGTTATATAGGATTATATAGGATTATATAGGGTTATATAGGATTATATAGGGTTATATAGGGTTATATAGGATTATATAGGATTATATAGGATTATATAGGGTTATATAGGGTTATATAGGATTATATAGGGTTATATAGGATTATATAGGGTTATATAGGGTTATATAGGGTTATATAGGATTATATAGGTTATATAGGGTTATATAGGATTATATAGGGTTATATAGGATTATATAGGGTTATATAGGGTTATATAGGGTTATATAGGGTTATATAGGATTATATAGGGTTATATAGGGTTATATAGGATTATATAGGATTATATAGGATTATATAGGGTTATATAGGGTTATATAGGATATATAGGGTATATAGGATTATATAGGGTTATATAGGGTTATATAGGGTTATATAGGATTATATAGGGTTATATAGGGTTATATAGGGTTATATAGGATTATAGGGTTATATAGGGTTATATATGATTATATAGGGTTATATAGGGTTATATAGGTTTATAGGATTATATAGGGTTATATAGGGTTATATAGGGTTATATAGGGTTATATAGGGTTATATAGGGTTATATAGGATTATATAGGGTTATATAGGGTTATATAGGATTATATAGGGTTATATAGGGTTATATAGGATTATATAGGGTTATATAGGGTTATATAGGATTATATAGGATTATATAGGGTTATATAGGGTTATAGGGTTATAGGGTTATATAGGATTATATAGGTTATATAGGGTTATATAGGGTTATATAGGTTTATATAGGGTTATATAGGTTTTATTTTGGTTTTGGTTATAGGGTTATATAGGGTTATATAGGTTATATAGGGTATATAGGGTTATATAGGGTTATATAGGTTATATAGGGTTATATAGGATTATATAGGGTTATATAGGGTTATATAGGGTTATATAGGGTTATATAGGATTATATAGGATTATATAGGGTTATATAGGGTTATATAGGGTTATATAGGGTTATATAGGGTTATATAGGGTTATATAGGATTATATAGGATTATATAGGGTTATATAGGGTTATATAGGGTTACATAGGATTATATAGGGTTATATAGGGTTATATAGGGTTATATAGGGTTATATAGGGTTATATAGGATTATATAGGATTATATAGGGTTATATATATTGTACTCGATTTACTGATTGTCTCCATTTTATAATTGAGACGGCCCATTTTTGAAATCTTAAAATTAGGCGCCTACATGGATGAGACGATAATATTATAAAGAATACATAAAATATCTAATGTTGACAATAACTATTTGTATTCATACGGGAGGTCCGGGCAGGCTTCTACTGCCTTAAAAATGTGTAGACAAACTATACATGAAAAAGAAATGCAAACTTAACAGGAAAAAGTATTACATATAAATATGTAATAGAAGGACGATTTAAGAATTCACTCTACATAATACACACTCGGATAGTGTATTGAGTGAATGTATATAAATTATAAAGTGCTAGTAATTAAATGCAAATATGTTGACGATAAATGTGAAACTGTGCAAAACATAATAGTATATACCACATCCCTGCTGGAACATCCGCGAATCATATGGGAAGCAATTAAATACATTGACCTGGACATTTCTGCGCACACCAGTGAAAGCTTGGAACAAGTTCCCCTGACAACAATTGGACAATTTTAATACCTATAATTAGGAATACATAGCAGTAATTCTTATCACATAAATTCCCATTCGTCCAGATAATCAGTTGTCCAAATTTACAATACTCACATACACATTTCCATGGATCGATCAACTAATATAATATAGTGCATTTTTCTTTTTGATAAAAAATGCATTCTCATGAAAAGCCGTGTATAGTTTTGAGTTTTTTGAGAAATTATGTGGCTGAAAAGACTAGTTGATGTGTAGAAAATATGTGAAGCCAGGCAATTGTAAACTGAAGAAAACGTATTGTACGTACGCATTTATTTGAGACATCTGCATATTCGGCTGACCTTAGGTCATATACGAAGTTACAATCAGTATAAGGCCGTTCTAACTTGATGTTTTAATCAAATCCGATTGATAGCGCAGTGGTAATGCCACTAATTATGACGTGTGTTCGATCCCCGAAAAGGTAACATTTTATTTTTATTATTTCTTGATTTTATAAAAATGCTACACATAGCACGAACTCTCGCTTTGCACGATTTTATTAACATTCATTGATTGGCAAGATGCAAGCATCAGATCACTACTCCGGAGAAAAGCCGACTGAGGTAGTGATTACCATACATGGCTCGGATACAGAGGATACCGACTCGGCATATGAGTGTGGCAGCTCCACTGACACAGCGAGCGAAGATGGATTGTAATTTTGAAAGTGCACGATACTCATACAATTGTATAAGTTGTGTTGTAGAAAAATAAATAAAATATCATAAAAATAAGAAATAAAAAATAAGAAATAAAACACATACTAGCATCAAAATGGGAATCGGGAAACATTGATTTAAAATATAAAGAATATAACTGAAATAATTTATAAATAAATATCTATATCATCGTAATAAAAAATATTTCTTTCTATTTTTGTAACTTCGCAATTTTTAAGCAGTGAGGATTCGAACCCACGCGAACTATCTCATTTCATTTGAGTTTAGTATCAACCCTTTGGACCGTTCGGCTACCGGCGCTTGCGTTCATTGGGTAGATTAAATACATTCATGAAGTTATTTAATTACTTTACCGCTGTAATTGAAGTGTGTAATTTATGATAATGTCTCAAGTAAATGCGTACGTACAATACATTGCATGTGTGATATGTTTGCTTTTTTCAGTTTTATTTGAATACCTTTTCACAGTGGATGTGGTATCAGAAGAAATGAAAGATTGGAAATATAAATGAAAGTTTTCACTTTTTACTATGTATTTAATAGACAATTTATTTGTTGTATTACAACCTTACACATCGGTTGATCAAAACTTACAGATATGAAATAATACAATTTACCAAACGCTTTAATTCTCGATGATACTTTAATGTATTCAACACAATCGTTGTCATCTAAGCTTACCATACATAGTATATTACACCCATTGGTCTTTAAAGTGAGGAAACTGGCTCGGTGGTTCTACCCGTGTAGAACTTGAAATACTGCTCGGATGGGGCACCAGGGATCGTCCTCCACCAATTACAGCTGGAGAGTCGCCGTATGACCTGAACTGTTGGTGTGACTTTAAACCACGATCATAAATTCACCCATTGTCCAACGACAAACGTCAGTATGTCTCAGACCAATGTTCACTATAATATGATATTACCGTTATCAATGTTGCTTACAGACAAACGTCAGTATGTCTCAGACCAATGTTCACTATAATATTATATTACCGTTATCAATGTTGCTTACAGACAAACGTCAGTATGTCTCAGACCAATGTTCACTATAATATTATATTACCGTTATCAATGTTGCTTACAGACAAACGTCAGTATGTCTCAGACCAAGGTTCACTATAATATTATATTACCGTTATCAATGTTGCTTACAGACAAACGTCAGTATGTCTCAGACCAAGGTTCACTATAATATTATATTACCGTTATCAATGTTGCTTACAGACAAGCGTCAGTATGTCTCAGACCAAGGTTCACTATAATATTATATTACCGTTATCAATGTTGCTTACAGACAAGCGTCAGTATGTCTCAGACCAAGGTTCACTATAATATTATATTACCGTTATCAATGTTGCTTACATATGTCTCAGGCCAAATTTTACCATATTTTGCTACCGTTATTAATTGTGCCTAGAGACAATCGTTAGTATGCCCAATGCCAAGATTTACAAAATGTCAGAGTGCGCATGTCAGATGCATATCATTAGTGAGGAAATTCAAACGAAAACAGATGCAAACAGGGCATATACGTTCATCGAAGGAAATGCTATAGCAATAGTTAATATAAAAGCACGCAAAGCATTGTATAACAATATGTTATGGTTTATTTGTGTTAAAGATATTAAACCAATTTCAACATTATAATACATATACATTGCACAGAGAGAGTTCATAATATTGAACACAAATACGATAATAATTCATACAGAAATAGGACACGGTTTATGTGGCGCTGAATAGCTTAGTTCATACAATCGTGCATATATACACAAAGCACAGTCGTGCATATATACACAAAGCACAGTCGTGCATATATACACAAAGCACAGTCGTGCATATATACACAACACACAGTCGTGCATATATACACAACACACAGTCGTGCATATATACACAAAGCACAGTCGTGCATATATACACACAGTACAATCGTGCATATATACACAAAGCACAGTCGTGCATATATACACAAAGCACAGTCGTGCATATATACACAAAACACAGTCGTGCATATATACACACAGTACAATCGTGCATATATACACAAAGCACAGTCGTGCATATATACACAAAACACAGTCGTGCATATATACACAAAGCACAGTCGTGCATATATACACACAGTACAATCGTGCATATATACACAAAGCACAGTCGTGCATATATACACAATGCACAGTCGTGCATATATACACAAAGCACAGTCGTGCATATATACACAACACACAGTCGTGCATATATACACAAAGCACAGTCGTGCATATATACACAAAGCACAGTCGTGCATATATACACAAAGCACAGTCGTGCATATATACACACAGTACAATCGTGCATATATACACAAAGCACAGTCGTGCATATATACACAAAGCACAGTCGTGCATATATACACAAAGCACAGTCGTGCATATATACACAAAGCACAGTCGTGCATATATACACAAAACACAATCGTGCATATATACACAAAGCACAGTCGTGCATATATACACAAAATACAATCGTGCATATATACACAAAGCACAGTCGTGCATATATACACAAAGCACAGTCGTGCATATATACACAAAACACAATCGTGCATATATACACAAAGCACAGTCGTGCATATATACACAAAACACAGTCGTGCATATATACACAAAGCACAGTCGTGCATATATACACAAAGCACAATCGTGCATATATACACAAAGCACAGTCGTGCATATATACACAAAGCACAGTCGTTCATATATACACAAAGCACAGTCGTGCATATATACACAAAGCACTACTGAGAATTGGTATATTATAGTGTGTACAGCGCTATTTATGGCATGACGTTCCTTGTAATTACAGAACACACCCAGTGGGATTCTAACCTACGGCGGCGAGACACAAGTTATTTGAAGTGAACCACTCGGTCATGGATACACAGGTATATAGTTAATATACAGTTCACTTAGTCACAACTACAATCACTGTTTGGTAATGGTCAAGCAGAAACAGAAAAAGCAGACCAGGTGTGAAAGGTCCGGAGTTCGAGCCTCGCTGGATCCGTTACGATTGTGCCCTTATGCAAGGCATTTAAATTCCACGTTGCCTCTTCTCTTCCCTCGTGGCGATGGATTCCATCAGGAATGAGGTCTCGAGAGTGATTAATATAAGTTGTAAAAAATTGTTTCGCAATCGAGCTAAAATAAATGTGTATAAACTAAGCAGAAACTGTGTCAACATGCAATCTCAGCCAGGACACCGGACATATTTCAGGTGAAAGGCTGCCAGGTCCGTGTGCATGATACACGCTGTATATTGTCAGGTCCGTGTGCATGATACACACTGTATATTGCCAGGTCCGTGTGCATGATACACGCTGTATATTGCCAGGTCCGTATGCATGATACACGCTGTATATTGCCAGATCCGTGTGCATGATACACGCTGTATATTGCCAGATCCGTGTGTATGATACACGCTGTATATTGCCAGATCCGTGTGCATGATACACGCTGTATATTGCCAGATCCGTGTGCATGATACACGCTGTATATTGCCAGATCCGTGTGTATGATAAACGCTGTATATTGCCAGATCCGTGTGCATGATACACGCTGTATATTGCCAGATCCGTGTGTATGATACACGCTGTATATTGCCAGATCCGTATGTATGATACACGCTGTATATTGCCAGATCCGTGTGCATGATACACGCTGTATATTGCCAGATCCATGTGCATGATACACGCTGTATATTGCCAGATCCGTGTGCATGATACACGCTGTATATTGCCAGATCCGTGTGCATGATACACGCTGTATATTGCCAGATCCGTGTGCATGATAAACGCTGTATATTGCCAGATCCGTGTGCAAAATCATTTCTAATTGGTCACTTTATGAAATTTAATACCATAACAACTTATTTTCGGAACGATATAAATCTTTGTATATTACATTATAAGTATACACTTTATCGATCGCCACAATTAAAATAAACACAGTATGGTCAAAATCACCCACGCGGAACGGAGAGGTCATTTTCATGATTCAAGCACGTGGCGCACGTCAAAAAGTCAAAAACCGTACATATGTACATGAATATGTTCGATAACGTTTTTACAACTTGAAAAACACATACAATGGCCAGAATGACCATAGAAGAGCGTGGCCGCGCTGTTGGGATGATTGCAGCAGGCACCAGTATTCGGCAGGTAAGATACCGAACATGTAATTAATGACTTATTTGCATAAACAGTTTTTATTTTATTAAAAACATATTATATCTATCTAAAAACATGTTTTCATAACAAAACTAACATGATTCATTATTATTTCAGGTGGCACGGATGTTCAACAGACGAATGTTTACCATACAGAGCCTATGGGGGAAATTTACCGCTACCGGAAGTGTGAACGACCGCAGACGGCACCCTAAGCGCAGGGTAACAACAAGGCGACAGGACAAGTACATAACTCTCAGTCATTTACGAGATCGTTTTACCTCCTCCACCGGGACTGCGAGGCAAATCATGGGCTCACATGGACATAATATCGCCCCACAGACAGTGAGAAATCGACTGCGCGAGGTAGGTTTGAGGTGCCGACGACCAATAAAGGGTGTAACTCTTACCCTAAGATACCGCCAAGCACGCCTACGCTGGGCTAGACAGCATTTTTGGTTTACCCGTGCAGACTGGGCCAATGTTTTGTTCGTCGACGAAATTCGCGTCAAATTGAGAGGTGCCGACGGCCGTACACGTATCTACCGACGTCCATGCACACGAAAACACCGGCAGTGTCAGTTGATGGTATCACAGCCAGACGTTACCAGGATGCACCTAGTATCACCCCTGTACTTCTGCCGCATTTTAAAATATGATTAAACTTTAAGATCATATTTGTTGTTTATTTATACAAATTTATATAAAGATAATATTTGTCAACAGATCAGTTTGTTTTGGGTTATTTCTAAGTTCTAGTCACTTCAAGAGATTACAAACAATATGGATAAAATCAATTAACTGTTGGGGTATAACCGTATAACACATATTACTTGTCGATATGGAAATATTGACAAACGTCGATACCGCAGCTCAGTATTGCCAATTATCTCAAATCGACTTGGCAAATGATCTTTGCGATATTTTAAATGATCTTAGACCGGCTGTATAGGCGATATTACCACTCATCAGTTCGTTAAACAGAGACATTAGCTGTTGCTGATAAAGTAGCAAGTTAGATCACGAACTCTCGCATAATCTCGTTCGTAACGAAGTTCTTTCATATTTAGCATATATAGGATCTTACATGAGTGGTGATTTCATAGCATAACGACTTTTGAAATTTTACTATTTAAGCCTTCAAACACTTGTCTGAGTAGCAAACAAACAAATCTCTTATAAAATACAAAACCCCTCGTTTTAAAATATATTTTAGGAGTTGGAAAATCTTCTCTAAGAGCTAGTGTATGTATTTTTAAAACAGTGCAGGTAGTGGTGGACAAATCTGTGAATATGTTGATATGTTAACGTGCATTTAACATTATGAATTACGCCCCTTGCACATATCACTCGTTATAGTAAGCATGTATGGCGTCCGTGGTCCAGTGGTAGACCGACGGATTTGGAATCAAATGGTTCTATACTCGGCCAGGCTACATATGTAGTGTCCTTGAGCAAGACATTTCTTGGTACTGGTTAACCATTTATGTCGGTTAAGCCTGCCCAGGAAACATGTCTAGGTCCCCGGAAGGGGTTTGACATAAATGGAACATGTATCCATTCAATAGCACTCACCATTACTTCTGCTTAGTGTTTATGATGCATGTTAGTTAAGGGCCCTGTCACACCTCACACATAAACATCCTAGCATGGCGTTCTTGAGCCGTTGTTATTGAATAAAGCTTGATTTAATGTCGCCATTGAATTACCCGTCATTCATCATAGATATGAATGTGTCTATGCGAAGCTATATCCCGTCCTCTACCCGTTCACTGGCAATCAATCATTTGCCCGTCCTCGCCACGTTTCTATACGAGTTCCAGTCGACAATATACAAGTACGCATGGCGTCCATTGCATAGGGATTAGGGGCTGGGTGAGAACGCGGCATAGACGCAAGAGACGCAGAGGATAAGCGTTGTCCCATGCACGCACGTTATTGCAGTTGCTACGACGTTGCTCCCGTCAGCATTCGAGTTTTCAGTACATTAATGTCGTTTGATTAACGTTAGTATTGAGTTCACGTATCCGGTTCTGGTCAGAACGTGATTCCAAACGCGACGTTTGTTTTGAACAGTCGAAAGCAAATGTGGCTGCTTGGCGCTTGAAATGACGTCCCAATCAAGTTCTCAATAAGTATCAACGAGTTCTTACTTTGTATTCTGTGAACGCCATATGAGGAATTAAGGTGTGGCAGCCCACTATGATAGATTAAAGAAACCGGACATCGGTTAGGTAAGTTGTATCATCACATAACAACGTCTGTCCAAAAATAGACTGTACAAAGAAGAATATTTCATTAAATCTCGTCCATCTGATAGGTTAATACAAATATTTTCCATGACAAAATAAAACGAAATTTAATGAGCCCGTGAGCTGACACTCGTTTTCACAACGTCAGTTTGCACCTTGACAGTTGGTTCCCGTTAAAATGAGGGAGTTGGATGTTGTCTCGAGGGAGTTGGCTGCCTTTTCGGCAACTGAATCAATCTCCGAGAGAAACTATACGACGTTTACTTGAAACACTTTAGAACTTCTAGTCACAGTGTAGTTTAATGTGAACCTGTTCTAAGTGCATGTAGATTACAGCTTGTAGAACATATTCGCACTAATCCCACGATATATTGTGCGTGTGAAGTACTAAAATCCAAGTGCTTCACAAAATTCAAGGCATTCTTTAAAATTTACATTGACTTTATCATCAATCTCACATACATTTATATAATGGTACAGCTATTGTTCTACATTCTCCTCTTCCTCGTTTACTTCCTCTCTCTCGTCTCCCCAGTTGCTTGGAGCTCCACCACGTTTCATCATAATTTCTCGCTTCCACAACGGTAAGCTCTCCCACTCATCTTCTAGCTTCGTTTCATCAATGCTGGGCCGAGGCGCAGGTGCCCTCTTTACTACTGGTTCCTTGTTTTGACTCTGTTGAGGCTGCCGAGAGTAAAATAAATGATCTATTAAGTGATTAGTTTAACAGTGTAACTTACCACGGTATGGATATCTTGTCTTACGGAATGTAAAACGGAACATTATGCGTTATGGAAAAGAGTCCTTATTGTACATGTGTATAAAATGTTGATAGTTCATACCACGAAAGTCCTAAAAGACGGCTCAGCCATATTCACTACGAAAGGCACGTACCTTGTACAATCGGCACATTCACCGCTTTGACCCGACATTCAATACAAAAACAACAATACATTTATTTATTTGCATAACTAGATTCATTACACATAAAACAGATCAAAGCGACGCACCGGATTATTCGGTTGTTAAAGAATATTCGGACATACTCAACCAATTTGCGGAAGTCATCGGCCACTTTTCTACACATCATACTCGCATCACACAGTCACTGGCCGAGGAGTTCCGAATGCATAACTCAACGGCCCTATTATATCTAAATCAGACTGCTTGAAAATTTACAACACACTTCTAAATGTATATGCTGCCATTGACTCACTTGTAATACGACTGACGCTTTTTGTGTAAACGCCTTTTTTGTCTGTGGCTGTTGAGGTGGGGGTGATGGAGAAGGCACGTGGCGGGATTCCTGCAATACGACGGGTAAGAGAACACATATAGGGTATAGGTGAACACACTGAAGGTTAACACGAAGCCGGTGGTATTGCAGTCAAGTCATTCCCGGAAGAGATCACATTTAACACACGTAAAGATATTGCTGGTGAACATGAAACATTTGAACACATTACAGGAGACACGTCATTCCTGGAAGAAATCGTATTAAACACACATACACATATTGCTGATGAACATCAAGCATGTTAAGACATTACAGGAAACATTTAAATCCTGGAAGAGATCACAGTTAACACACATGAGCATATTGTAGAGGAATATGCAATACAAAGAAGATGTTATATGCACACAATACATATGTCTCGTCATTCCTGGATAGAGAACAAGAGAGCACGCACACAACGTACAGGTTTACATCGCATTGCATGTGGATATACAAAACAAACGGATGGCGTAATCGAGGGATTCATCCAAATCTGACAGGATGGAGAACAAGTCATGTTGTATTGGTGAACTCATTACAGCCAAATATATCAAATATAGAATGTTATATGTGCACACGACACGTGATTACCGGGTGAGAATAGACATGTTACCGGTGTATATAGTGCAGCAGGTTGACAACATAAAGCACACATGGTGATTAACAAACAACAGCATAAGCCATTCCTGGAAAGAGAACATGCGTGGTTACAAAGGTACAAGTTACAGGTGAACATAAATTACAGGTTACAGTAGAAATGCTTGGTCGCCTTTTTATATTTCATTGCAGGTTCATTTGTCTTAAGGTAAACAAACCTTTATACAAAATGGCTGACATTACATACCTCGTGGTTGCATCTAACATCCCCTGTTGTGTTGCACCTAGTATACATACGTTGTGGTTGCATCTAACATACATTGTTATTGCACCTAACATCCCTTGTGTTGCACCTAGCATGCCTTGTAGTTGTTCCTAGTATACCTTGTGTTGCACCTAACATACATTGTGGTTGCATCTAACATACATTGTTATTGCACCTAACATCCCTTGTGTTGCACCTAGCATGCCTTGTAGTTGCTCCTAGCATGCCTTGTAGTTGCACCTAACTTACATTGTGGTTGCACCTAACATACATTGTTATTGCACCTAACATCCATTACTCTATTACACGGAGACCAGAATCTTAGCGATAATTTCAACGCACATATATTTGCAGCAGTCCAAAACTACATACGAGAAAGCAGACGATTTTCATGAGCATCAGTTCACAAAATGTAGAATGCTTGCTCCGGCCATTAAACAATCCGAATGAATATATTTATTATTATTCTCTTTTTATTCTGTCCCATTTCTTCAAGTTGAGTCAATCTCAATTTCAACGTTCTCCATTAATTACTACATGTACTTATCCTATTGATTTTCTAACTTACAGTCCATGATTAAAAACAATAATGAATTATACTGACCTTTTTCAAATTTAAATTAATAGTTTAGACAAGATTGCAACACTGTCATGCCGTAACATTAAGTACCTTACTATAGGAGAAGACCTCTATAAGCTATAGCTTCCGGTTCTAATCCTTTTTCTTACATGTTTCTAAATGTTGTGTAAAATGTAAAGTTGTACATGTTGTATCATTGTTTGAAATAAACTATGTTTAAACTAACATCCCTTGTGTTGCACCTAGCATGCCTTGTAGTTGCGCTTAACATACATTGCGGTTGCACCTAACATACATTGTGGTTGCACCTAGCATACATTGTGGTTGCACCTAACATACATTGCGGTTGCACCTAACATACATTGTGGTTGCACCTAGCATACATTGTGGTTGCACCTAACATACATTGCGGTTGCACCTAGCATACATTGTGGTTGCATCTAGCATACATTGTGGTTGCACCTAACATACATTGTGGTTGCACCTAACATACATTGTGGTTGCACCTAACATATATTGTGGTTGCACCTAACATAAATTGTGGTTGCACCTAACATAGTGGTTGTACCTAACATACATTGTGGTTATATCTAACATACATTGTGGTTGCACCTAACATACATTGCGGTTGCACCTAACATACATTGTGGTTGCACCTAACATCCATTGTTATTGCACCTAACATACATTGTGGTTGCACCTAGCATACATTGTGGTTGCACCTAACATACATTGCGGTTGCACCTAACATACATTGCGGTTGCACCTAACATACATTGCGGTTGCACCTAGCATACATTGTGGTTGCACCTAACATACAGTGTGGTTGCACCTAACATATATTGCGGTTGCACCTAACATACATTGCGGTTGCACCTAGCATACATTGTGGTTGCACCTAGCATACATTGTGGTTGTACCTAACATACATTGCGGTTGCACCTAACATACATTGTGGTTGCACCTAACATATATTGCGGTTGCACCTAACATACATTGTGGTTGCACCTAGCATACATTGTGGTTGCACCTAACATATATTGTGGTTGCACCTAACATACATTGCTGTTGCACCTAACATACAGTGTGGTTGCACCTAGCATACATTGTGGTTGCACCTAACATACATTGTGGTTGCACCTAACATACATTGTGGTTGTACCTAACATACATTGTGGTTGCACATAACATACATTGTGGTTGCACCTAACATACATTGTGGTTGCATCTAACATTAATATTCGTCTTGTAGGAAACTTTAACATGATTTCAATAGAAAATGTAGATGACTTTCTTAGGGAGAGTTTGGACATACCGCGGTACACACGAGGTAGAATAATTCCACATATCGTTCCCTCATTTGGATAAGTGTTGACACAGAAGATAAACCGTCAACGTATATAGTAAGAACACCACTTATGAAATATGTTTACCTGAATATCAAGATCCACGTTAATTTACATGCTCCAAATATCATTCATATTTATTTATGTTCATTGTAAAAAGTACCAGTCTGCTATCTGATATTTATGAATGAAACTTGACTTGATCACGTGTTCAGGTTACTACGTACTTTCGGTCAATACACAATATGGCAACTAAATAAAGAGATTTTTTGACAGAATTATTTAAACAAAATTAAATTACTTTCCAAATATAATATTGTTTTGCTTATATAGTTAATAGTTAATATTTATAGCTTTGGAACTTTCTGTAGTCTTGACACGTGGTGGTATATGTACCAGCATTGTATTATTCATAAAGAGTAAGGCCCATGGCAGGCATAAAACTGAATGTTGTTTTCTTGTGTTCATGTTTTCTGTTAAAATGATACATTTACTTGTGCCGACTTTCACATTATAGAATGCTATACTAACTACTACCTTACACCAAAATCATTCTGCAACTTGGCCATTTATCGCGGTAAATTCGAAAGTGATGTTTACGTTTGGCGGCAACACTGTGAAACAATGATTCTCAATAGTATTTCTTCTTTGTGTCTTTGTAATATTGAAGTGAAGACGTCATGAGGCAAGAGGAGGCTTACATCCATGTTCTTACATTGACAGTATAATGTCTTCCTTGATAAATAATTTCCATTTACACCATTATGTTAAAGACAAAAAATCATAATAAATTGTATCTAATAAAATTGTTTCTTCTTGTTAAATGTACCTGCCATTATATACGATAGTCTGCTTAAATATAATGTTCATCCTGTTACTAATACAATGAACACACTTGAATATGTAACTAACAAGTCACGTGATGTAAATAAATACATGATGTATTATATGATCATGTACTATGTACAAGTCTGATAATAAAATGTTCTGTTCTGTTCTTCTTAATAATTTCTGTATTATAGTTTTTAATAGCTATTACCGCGACACATCTTACTACATATAATATATAGGACATATTGTCTACGATGGTTAGATCAAGTTCAGAGTTGCCTGTAGTCTAAAACACTTCTATATGTTTTCATGAACTCACTTGTAATACCACTGAAGCTTTTTGTGTAAACACCCTTTTTGTCTGTGGTTGTTGAGGTGGGGGTGAAGGAGAAGGCACGTGGCGGGATTCCTGCAATGCGTCGGGTAATAGAACACATATAGGGTACACGTGAACACAGTACAGGTGAACATGAAACAGGCGGCATATGCATACACGTCATTCCTGGAAGAAACTGCATATAGGGTACACGTGAACACAGTACAGATGAACATGAAACAGGCGGCATATGCACACACGCCATTCCTGGAAGAGATCACACATAGATATTATATATCCACACAGTTACATCATCACCCATACACAACTGTTTGTGTTATATATCCACACAGTTACATCATCACCCATACACAACTGTTTGTGTTATATATCCACACAGTTACATCATCACCCATACACAACTGTTTGTGTTATATATCCACACAGTTACATCATCACCCATACACAACTGTTTGTGTTATATATCCACACAGTTACATCATCACCCATGCACAACTGTTTGTGTTATATATCCACACAGTTACATCATCACCCATACACAACTGTTTGTGTTATATATCCACACAGTTACATCATCACCCATACACAACTGTTTGTGTTATATATCCACACAGTTACATCATCACCCATACACAACTGTTTGTGTTACCCTGTCTGCACGCACACATCGGCAACACGTTCCAAAATGTTCTAACAACATTACATTAAGCCCTTCCCAATACTCATTGTTCCTATGGCGGGCGTTAACAATATGTACACATTGCAAACAAATGCACAACATTCGGGAGATGGTACGCCCTTCCTGGTAAGTGAACACATCCTTTAGTGAGTCATACGTCTCAAGCAAGTCTCAAGCGAAAACAGTCATACGTCTCAAGCGAAAACAGTCATACATCTCAAGCGAAAACAGTCATACGTCTCAAGCGAAAACAGTCATACGTCTTAAGCGAAAACAGGCATAAGTCTCAAGTCGAATTTAAAGAACAAAATGGTAGTACATGCATAACATACAGACGACTTGTAGTTTCTAGAAGATAGATACGGGCATATATATATATGTTTTTATTAGAATGTTCATTATTTAAGGAACTTGGAACACAATATAGAAAGAAATATTTCTGTAACAAATTCCAAACTTTGTAGAGCGGCTCTCTTCAGAAAATTCTAATATTTTGACCACATTTGCGTTATTTGTTGCAAAAAGTCTTCGCGAAAAGAATTTCTATTAAGCACTTTTCTCCGCAATCATTATGGTCATTGACCAGTAATTTTATACCCTTTCTATATATTTGGGAATGTTCTTTTATATACCACTGACCATCCTGTAAGATGTTTTGTATAGTTGTGAGCTCGTGGGCAAATGGCACTTTAAATAAATATATCTCTCTATATGTACGACAGGTGCACATAAAATGCAGGTTCATTGGATGTAACTATACATTATATATAATATATATAGAGAATATTAGGTTACTGTCTTATAAATTTTAATTTATTAGGCGAGTCGGAGAAAAAATACAAGGCGAGGCTATTCTATTTATCCTACATTCTGAGAGTGCACCCGAAACAAAAACAAACAAACTAGCCATGACAGCTTACAAACTCGCTACGCACTTGGTAATATATTGCGCATTGATATTTCTATTTATATCCACGGTTAGCCCTATGACGTCATGAAAGCTTTATTAGGCACTGACTAATAAAGCAAAATTTATTAGGTAGGCCGTTTTTGTACGTTATTTCGCATGAAGGTAGGATAAATTCCTATTACATACACTCAAAAAATAAATTGCTAATTGCTGACCTAGTGTTTTATAATATATGGAGACTTTTGTTGATTGTATGTGTAGATGCATAATGCAGGATGTATAGATCGTCACGTGATTGCAAGGAGTCCCTGCACGAGAACATAGGTTACATTGTTTTATTAGTATCACCGACAGCTTAGGTCATATAGCTTCAAAGTTTCAAATTGGTCATATAGCGATTCTCCAGCTGTTACTGGTTGAGGAACACCCCGGGTCCACCTCCGAACACTAAATGCTGTATTTCAAAATAAATAGTCACGTGAGAATCCCTTGTTTATGAAAGACAAGCCTACTATAGTAATGAAACAAGAATACCATTGCAATGGTAGGTGTCGGCTGACATGGCGGCCATATTGGATTTGTATTTTTCATTTTCTGTATTAATATGCAAGCCGGGCCTTCGGTGCCTTATATGAGCTACGTGCCTGACGGGTGTGGGCTGTGGTGTCTTCGGGTGGGTGGAACCCGATACCATGCACTAGGACAACAAAGAAGAACACACTGACGGACCAGATGAACTGTGTTAAACCTGATGCATTGTGTTAATGGTGCAGATCGTAGGTGTAGGGTGCAGGTGCTTGTACCAAAATACTTCTAATCTATTAACCAGAGTATGCAGGCGGCTAAGCGTAGAAACAGCATCAGGTAAGCCAATCACCTCTATATATATGTAATAGAACACAACTCACTTTTAATACCAAAGTGGCTTTTTGTGTATATACTTTATCTTGAGTAAATCCCTGTAGATATAAACTAATCTACCAACACAGAGTATACAAGAAACAAACATGCGTTATGTAAACATAAGAAACATATTATATATAAATATATGGTTATGTAGTTAATACAAACTATTATGAGAGACAGTGCTGGTTTTTCTATTACCTCCCTTGACAGTTAAAGTCTGATTTGTCTCGACATGTATATTGGACCTTCTAATTGCAATCCTTTACTGCTGTTTTCTAACCAGATGTTGCAGTAGTATAAATTAAATGTTATCACAATTATGTTAATTAATTGATAACCAATTTATATACAGTAAACTATCCGGTAAATATGCTGTAGGATACATACAGTAAACTATCCGGTAAATATGCTGTAGGATACATACAGTAAACTATCCGGTAAATATGCTGTAGGATACATACAGTAAACTATCCGGTAAATATGCTGTAGGATACATACAGTAAACTATCAGGTAAATATGCTGTAGGATACATACAGTAAACTATCAGGTAAATATGCTGTAGGATACATGTGGAGATTTAATAATGGTTGTATATACGTAAATAGGCATCCTGATAATTAACATAGTTCATGTTTCTTTTTGGCAAAAATGCATTTATAGTGTATAGTTTTTGTGTTTTGTTTGAGAAACTATGTGACTTGAGAAGATATCAGAATAGTTGATGTGTAGAAAAGATGTGATATATGAAGTCGGGCAGTAAACTGAAAGTGGGGTATACTGTAAATATTGGGCGGAAGAACACAGTGTGTACAAGTGACGTCATTTACAGGTAAATGTTGTCATTGTTCTATAATAAAATTGTATGATTTTTGATGCTTTTCAGTTTTATTTGAATGCCTCTACGAAGTGGATGTGGTGTCAGAAGAAGTGAAATATTGGACATATTAAT
This sequence comes from Archivesica marissinica, assembly GCA_014843695.1. Lineage (NCBI taxonomy): Eukaryota > Metazoa > Mollusca > Bivalvia > Venerida > Vesicomyidae > Archivesica > Archivesica marissinica. The sequence continues at coordinate 61,671,705 of CM026389.1, read as the reverse complement.
GAAAAGCCTGTGTGTTATTAGTTTTTACAATGTATTTAATAGGCAATGTATTTGTTGTATTAATTACAACGTAATTATAAATACGATGAGGAAACCCATCCTGCGTAAAGGATTCAACGACAAGGAAACCAATTAAAAGGACCAATATTCTGTCAGGGGCAGTAACTCAATAATGTTTCTTATTAAATTAAAACCATATACCTGTTCAGAAAGAAACCTTGATTTCATTGTCTGCGAATGTTAACCCTTAACGTGCCGACTAAATTGTCTGCGAATGTTAACCCTTAACGTGCCGACTAAATTGGAACGAATGTTAACCCTTAATGTGCCGACTAAATTGTCTGCGAATGTTAACCCTTAACGTGCCGACTAAATTGTCTGCGAATGTTAACCCCTAACGTGCTTGGCAACTAAATTGTCTGCGAATGTTATCCCTTAACGTGCCTGGCGACTAAATTGTCTGCGAATGTTATCCCTTAACGTGCCTGGCAACTAAATTGTCTGCGAATGTTATCCCTTAACGTGCTTGGCAACTAAATTGTCTGCGAATGTTATCCCTTAACGTGCCTGGCGACTAAATTGTCTGCGAATGTTATCCCTTAACGTGCCTGGCAACTAAATTGTCTGCGAATGTTATCCTTTAACGTGCCGACTAAATTGGAATGAGTGTGCAACACGTAATGTTGACAGACTACTGTGTTCAGACAAATGTTTTAGCTCCACTGTCCGATGATAGCAAACAACATAGAACCTGATCAGACGGCATGTTCTGTGCATGTTCTGTTCCGTCTGATCTTACTCTATGCTGTTTGCAAAATCGGCTTTTGTTGTGATTGGCTAGATAATGGTTAAATTGTGTATACTAACAGTTTAATTTTAAAAAAGTGATTTGCGCATATTTATTTATTTGCAATTATGATTTGTGACCTAGTCAAGATAAGATTATATATATTTCAAGTATTTTAACCTTTATGTTGTAAATACCTTGATGAATTGTACTGTAAGCATGTGATAGTCTTAATGTGATATAGTCTCTTGTAATCCTCTGATGGCCATGTACTACTGTTAGTGTTTAAGTTAAAATCTAAACTTTATTTATTTTTCAACGATTGCGAAGCAAGGTCTAACAACTTATATTAATCACTCTCATTGGCACGGATATCAGCGTATATGTGGTCATTCGTGTGGCAGGAAAACGGAGTACCCGGAGAAAACCCACCTGTCCGATCTGGCGACCACCGTACCATCTCACATACTTCCCGGTCCGAGGATCGAACCCGGGTTGCAGTGTTTAAGTATATATGATAATATTTTATGTGATGTACATGGATTAGACTTTAAAAAAGATTAAAATATAGATCCTCATCAGACGCGGCTGATCTGGATCTATGTTGTTTGCGCATTCCGTCCAATTCAATCGGCATGTTAAGGGTTAAAAAGGTTTAAAATGTTGGATTTCATTACTGAAACCATAGATCAACTAGCGAGTAGAACCAGTCAACTAGCGAGTAGAACCAGTCAACTAGCAAGTAGAACCAGTCAACTAGCGAGTAGAACCAGTCAACTAGCGAGTAGAACCAGTCAACTAGCGAGTAGAGCCAGTCAATCGATAACAGCCGTATTAGAATGTTACGAGTAGAACCAAACGATAACAACCGTATTAGAATGTTACTGAAACCCTATATCAACTAGCGAGTAGAACCAAACGATAACAACCGTATTAGAATGTTACTGAAACCCTAGGTCAACTAGCAAGTAGAACCAATCGATAACAACCGTATTAGAATGTTACTGAAACCCTAGATCAACTAGCGAGTAGAACCAAACGATAACAACCGTATTAGAATGTTACTGAAACCCTAGATCAACTAGCGAGTAGAACCAAACGATAACAACCGTATTAGAATGTTACTGAAACCCTAGGTCAACTAGAGAGTAGAACCAAACGATAACAACCGTATTAGAATGTTACTGAAACCATAAGTCAACTAGCGAGTAGAACCAAACGATAACAACCTATTAGAATGTTACTGAAACCTTAGGTCAACTAGCGAGTAGAACCAAACGATAACAACCTATTAGAATGTTACTGAAACCCTAGATCAACTAGCGAGTAGAACCAAACGATAACAACCGTATTAGAATGTTACTGAAACCCTAGATCAACTAGCGAGTAGAACCAAACGATAACAACCGTATTAGAATGTTACTGAAACCCTAGATCAACTAGCGAGTAGAACCAAACGATAACAACCGTATTAGAATGATACTGAAACCCTAGGTCAACTAGCGAGTAGAACCAAACGATATCAATCGTATTAGAATGTTACTGAAACCATAAATCAACTAGCGAGTAGAACCAAACGATAACAACCGTATTAGAATGTTACTGAAACCCTAGGTCAACTAGCGAGTAGAACCAAACGATAACTACCGTATTAGAATGTTACTGAAACCATAAGTCAACTAGCGAGTAGAACCAAACGATAACAACCGTATTAGAATGTTACTGAAACCCTAGGTCAACTAGCGAGTAGAACCAAACGATAACTACCGTATTAGAATGTTACTGAAACCCTAGGTCAACTAGCGAGTAGAACCAAACGATAACAACCGTATTAGAATGCTACTGAAACCCTAGGTCAACTAGCGAGTAGAACCAAACGATAACAACCGTATTAGAATGTTACTGAAACCCTAGATCAACTAGCGAGTAGAACCAAACGATAACAACCGTATTAGAATGTTACTGAAACCCTAGGTCAACTAGCGAGTAGAACCAAACGATAACAACCGTATTAGAATGTTACTGAAACCCTAGATCAACTAGCGAGTAGAACCAAATGATAACAACCGTATTAGAATGTTACTGAAACCATAAGTCAACTAGCGAGTAGAACCAAACGATAACAACCGTATTAGAATGTTACTGAAACCCTAGATCAACTAGCGAGTAGAACCAAACGATAACAACCGTATTAGAATGCTACTGAAACCCTAGATCAACTAGCGAGTAGAACCAAACGATAACAACCGTATTAGAATGTTACTGAAACCCTAGGTCAACTAGCGAGTAGAACCAAACGATAACAACGGTATTAGAATGTTACTGAAACCCTAGGTCAACTAGCGAGTAGAACCAAACGATAACAACCGTATTAGAATGTTACGAGTAGAACCAATCGATAACAACTGTATTAGAATGTTACGAGTAGAACCAAACGATAACAGCAGTATTAGAACGTTACTTTATGATAGTAGAACTTTATGAACAGTGATACGACACTACACATTCCGTATAACTTAGAATAATTATGAGTTAGAAATACACTGAAATAAAAATGAAACAACAACAACAAACACTGTGATCGTGTAGCCCTATCACACATCGGAGTCAATATACATGGACCTGTAACAAGTATAAAACTAGGGTTCGAGTCAGCAGCGCTGCGGGGCCAGGAAATAACAAAACTGTGCCTGCCACACATCCCGGGACATAAACCTCTCGTCACCCTTGGTACATAAACCTCTCGTCATCCTGGTACATAAACATCTCGTCACCCTGGGACATAAACCTCTCGTCACCCTTGGTACATAAACCTCTCGTCATCCTGGTACATAAACCTCTCGTCACCCTTGGTACATAAACCTCTCGTCATCCTGGTACATAAACCTCTCGTCACCCTGGGACATAAACCTCTCGTCATCCTTGGTACATAAACCTCTCGTCATCCTGGGACATAAACCTCTCGTCATCCTTGGAACATAAACCTCTCGTCATCCTGGGACATAAACCTCTCGTCATCCTTGGAACATAAACCTCTCGTCACTCCCGAGACATGAACCTCTCGTCACTCCCGAAACATGAACCTCTCGTCACTCCCGAGACATAAACCTTTCGTCACTCCCGGAACATAAACCTCTCGTCACTCCAGAGACATGAACCTCTCGTCACTCCCGATACATAAACCTCTCGTCACTTCCGAGACATAAACCTCTCGTCACTCCAGAGACATGAACCTCTCGTCACTCCCGAGACATAAACCTCTCGTCACTCCCGAGACATAAACCTTTCGTCACTCCCGAAACATGAACCTTTCGTCACTCCCGAGACATAAACCTCTCGTCACTCCCGAGACATGAACCTCTCGTCACTCCCGAGACATAAACCTCTCGTCACTCCCGAAACATGAACCTTTCGTCACTCCCGAGACATAAACCTCTCGTCACTCCCGAGACATAAACCTCTCGTCACTCCCGAGACATGAACCTCTCGTCACTCCCGAGACATAAACCTCTCGTCACTCCCGAGACATAAACCTCTCGTCACTCCCGAGACATGAACCTCTCGTCACTCCCGAGACATGAACCTCTCGTCACTCCCGAGATATAAACCTTTCGTCACTCCCGGACATGAACCTTTCGTCACTCCCGAGACATAAACCTCTCGTCACTCCCGAGACATGAACCTCTCGTCACTCCCGAGACATAAACCTCTCGTCACTCCCGAGACATGAACCTCTCGTCACTCCCGAGACATAAACCTCTCGTCACTCCCGAGACATGAACCTCTCGTCACTCCCGAGACATAAACCTCTCGTCACTCCCGAGACATAAACCTCTCGTCACTCCAGAGACATAAACCTTTCGTCACTCCCAAGACATGAACCGTTCGTCACTCCCGAGACATAAACCTCTCGTCACTCCCGAGACATGAACCTCTCGTCACTCCCGAGAAATAAACCTCTCGTCACTCCCGAGACATAAACCTTTCGTCACTCCCGAGACATAAACCTCTTGTCACTCCCGAGACATAAACCTCTCGTCACTCCCAAGACATAAACCTCTCGTCACTCCCGAGACATAAACCTCTCGTCACTCCCGAGATATAAACCTTTCGTCACTCCCGAGACATGAACCTTTCGTCACTCCCGAGACATAAACCTCTCGTCACTCCCGAGACATGAACCTCTCGTCACTCCCGAGACATAAACCTCTCGTCACTCCCGAGACATGAACCTCTCGTAACTCCCGAGACATAAACCTCTCGTCACTCCCGAGACATGAACCTCTCGTCACTCCCGAAACATGAACCTCTCGTCACTCCCGAGACATAAACCTTTCGTCACTCCCGAGAATAAACCTCTCGTCACTCCCGAGACATAAACCTCTCGTCACTCCCGAGACATAAACCTCTCGTCACTCCCGAGACATAAACCTCTCGTCACTCCCAGACATAACCTCTCGTCACTCCCGAGACATAACCTCTCGTCACTCCCGAGAATAACCTTCGTCACTCCCGAGACATAAACCTTTCGTAACTCCCGAGACATAAACCTCTCGTCACTCCCGAGACATAAACCTCTCGTCACTCCCGAGACATAAACCTTTCGTCACTCCCGAGACATGAACCGTTCGTCACTCCCGAGACATAAACCTCTCGTCACTCCCGAGACATGAACCTCTTGTCACTCCCGAGAAATAAACCTCTCGTCACTCCCGAGACATAAACCTCTCATCACTCCCGAGACATGAACCTCTCGTCACTCCCGAGACATGAACCTTTCGTCACTCCCGAGACATGAACATCTTGTCACTCCCGAGACATAAACCTCTTGTCACTCCCGAGACATAAACCTCTCGTCACTCCCGAGACATAAACCTCTCGTCACTCCCGAGACATAAACCTCTCGTCACTCCCGAGACATGAACCTCTCGTCACTCCCGAGACATGAACCTCTCGTCAATCACGAGACATAAACCTCTCGTCACTCCCGCGACATTAACCTTTCGTCACTCCCGAGACATAAACCTCTCGTCACTCCCGAGAGATGAACCTCTCGTCACTACCGAGACATGAACCTCTCGTCACTCCCGAGACATAAACCTTTCGTCACTCCCGGAACATAAACCTCTCTTCACCACCGGAACATAAACCTCTCTTCACCACCGGGATATAAACCTCTCATCACCCATGTGGACATAAACCTTACCATTTCATCCTGTCTCGCTTGTTCTTCCTCCAGTTCCTATAAAAGAAATAACTTAAATTATATACTATACTTCTACTAGATGTCGGTCACAATGGGACAATCAGTATCACAACTTGGGGGATGATGTTCAACAATGATGAAAACAATGATTTACAGTAAGCTGGCGCTTGAGGGTCCAAGGGAGATAATTCAGTCCAAGCAGCTTCGCCTAATTTATGGATAAATATCACGTTTTATCTCCCTTGTTTATCATTCTTCCATTTTCGCCCGATTGGATTAACTCCCTTAGTCTAGACTGGGAATGTGTTAGCGGCCTGGCTGGATGTTAGAGCGTTTGCCCTGTAAGTGATGGGTTAGAGCGCTTGCCCTGTAAGTGATGGGTTAGAGCTGTTGCCCTGTAAGTAATGGGTTAGAGCGCTTGCCCTGTAAGTGATGGGTTAGAGCTGTTGCCCTGTAAGTGATGGGTTAGAGCGCTTGCCCTGTAAGTGATGGGTTAGAGCGCTTGCCCTGTAAGTGATGGGTTAGAGCTGTTGCCCTGTAAGTGATGGGTTAGAGCGCTTGCCCTGTAAGTGATGGGTTAGAGCGCTTGCCCTGTAAGTGATGGGTTAGAGCGCTTGCCCTGTAAGCGATGGGTTAGAGCTGTTGCCCTGTAAGTGATGGGTTAGAGCGCTTGCCCTGTAAGTGATGGGTTAGAGCTGTTGCCCTGTAAGTGATGGGTTAGAGCGCTTGCCCTGTAAGTGATGGGTTAGAGCTGTTGCCCTGTAAGTGATGGGTTAGAGCTGTTGCCCTGTAAGTGATGGGTTAGAGCGCTTGCCCTGTAAGTGATGGGTTAGAGCGCTTGCCTGTAAATGATGGGTTAGAGCTGTTGCCCTGTAAGTGATGGGTTAGAGCTGTTGCCCTGTAAGTGATGGGTTAGAGCTGTTGCCCTGTAAGTTATGGGTTAGAGCTGTTGCCCTGTAAGTGATGGGTTAGAGCGCTTGCCCTGTAAGCGATGGGTTAGAGCGCTTGCCCTGTAAGTGATGGGTTAGAGTGCTTGCCCTGTAAGTGATGGGTTAGAGTGCTTGCCCTGTAAGTGATGAGTTAGAGTGGTTGCCCTGTAAGTCATGGGTTAGAGTGCTTGCCCTGTAAGTGATGGGTTAGAGTGCTTGCCCTGTAAGTGATGAGTTAGAGTGGTTGCCCTGTAAGTCATGGGTTAGAGTGCTTGCCCTGTAAGTGATGGGTTAGAGCGCTTGCCCTGTAAGTGATGGGTTAGAGTGCTTGCTCTGTAAGCGATGGGATAGAGCTGTTGCCCTGTAAGTGATGGGTTAGAGCGCTTGCCCTGTAAGCGATGGGTTAGAGCTGTTGCCCTGTAAGTGATGGGTTAGAGCGCTTGCCCTGTAAGTGATGGGTTAGAGATGTTGCCCTGTACGTGATGGGTTAGAGCGCTTGCCCTGTAAGTGATGGGTTAGAGTGCTTGCCCTGTAAGTGATGGGTTAGAGTGCTTGCCCTGTAAGTGATGGGTTAGAGCGCTTGCCCTGTAAGTGATGGGTTAGAGTGCTTGCCCTGTAAGCGATGGGTTAGAGCGCTTCCCCTGTAAGCGATGGGTTAGAGCTGTTGCCCTGTAAGTGATGGGTTAGAGAGCTTGCCCTGTAAGTGATGGGTTAGAGCTGTTGCCCTGTAAGTGATGGGTTAGAGAGCTTGCCCTGTAAGTGATTGGTTAGAGTGCTTGCCCTGTAAGTGATGGGTTAGAGTGCTTGCCCTGTAAGTGATGGGTTAGAGTGCTTGCCCTGTAAGCGATGGGTTAGAGTGGTTGCCCTGTAAGTCATGGGTTAGAGTGCTTGCCCTGTAAGTGATGGGTTAGAGCGCTTGCCCTGTAAGTGATGGGTTAGAGTGCTTGCCCTGTAAGCGATGGGTTAAAGCTGTTGCCCTGTAAGTGATGGGTTAGAGCGCTTGCCCTGTAAGCGATGGGTTAGAGCTGTTGCCCTCTAAGTGATGGGTTAGAGCGCTTGCCCTGTAAGTAATGGGTTAGAGCTGTTGCCCTGTACGTGATGGGTTAGAGCGCTTGCCCTGTAAGTGATGGGTTAGAGTGCTTGCCCTGTAAGTGATGGGTTAGAGCGCTTGCCCTGTAAGTGATGGGTTAGAGTGCTTGCCCTGTAAGCGATGGGTTAGAGCGCTTGCCCTGTAAGTGATGGGTTAGAGCGCTTGCCCTGTAAGTGATGGGCTAGAGCGCTTGCCCTGTAAGTGATGGGCTAGAGTGCTTGCCCTGTAAGCGATGAGTTTGAGCGCTTGCCCTGTAAGTGATGGGTTAGGGCTGTTGCCCTGTAAGTGATGGGTTAGAGCGCTTGCCCTGTAAGTGATGGGTTAGAGCGCTTGCCCTGTAAGTGATGGGTTAGAGTGCTTGCCCTGTAAGTGATGGGTTAGAGTGCTTGCCCTGTAAGTGATGGGTTAGAGTGCTTGCCCTGTAAGCGATGGGTTAGAGCGCTTGCCCTGTAAGTGATGGGTTAGAGCGCTTGCCCTGTGAGTGATGGGTTAGAGCGCTTGCCCTGTAAGTGATGGGTTAGAGCGCTTGCCCTGTAAGTGATGGGCTAGAGTGCTTGCCCTGTAAGCGATGAGTTTGAGCGCTTGCCCTGTAAGTGATGGGTTAGAGTGCTTGCCCAGTAAGCGATGGGTTAGAGCGCTTGCCCTGTAAGTGATGGGTTAGAGCGCTTGCCCTGTAAGTGATGGGCTAGAGTGCTTGCCCTGTAAGCGATGAGTTAGGGCTGTTGCCCTGTAAGTGATGGGTTAGAGCGCTTGCCCTGTAAGCGATGGGTTAGAGCGCTTGCCCTGTAAGTGATGGGTTAGAGTGCTTGCCCTGTAAGTGATGGGTTAGAGTGCTTGCCCTGTAAGTGATGGGTTAGAGCGCTTGCCCTGTAAGTGATGGGTTAGAGTGCTTGCCCTGTAAGCGATGGGTTAGAGCGCTTGCCCTGTAAGCGATGGGTTAGAGCTGTTGCCCTGTACGTGATGGGTTAGAGCGCTTGCCCTGTAAGTGATGGGTTAGAGTGATTGCCCTGTAAGTGATGGGTTAGAGTGCTTGCCCTGTAAGTGATGGGTTAGAGCGCTTGCCCTGTAAGTGATGGGTTAGAGCGCTTGCCCTGTAAGCGATGGGTTAGAGCGCTTGCCCTGTAAGTGATGGGTTAGAGCGCTTGCCCTGTAAGTGATGGGTTAGAGCGCTTGCCCTGTAAGTGATGGGCTAGAGTGCTTGCCCTGTAAGCGATGAGTTTGAGCGCTTGCCCTGTAAGTGATGGGTTAGAGCTGTTGCCCTGTAAGTGATGGGTTAGAGCGCTTGCCCTGTAAGTGATGGGTTAGAGCGCTTGCCCTGTAAGTGATGGGTTAGAGCGCTTGCCCTGTAAGTGATGGGTTAGAGCGCTTGCCCTGTAAGTGATGGGTTAGAGCGCTTGCCCTGTAAGTGATGGGTTAGAGTGCTTGCCCTGTAAGCGATGGGTTAGAGCGCTTGCCCTGTAAGTGATGGGTTAGAGCGCTTGCCCTGTAAGTGATGGGTTAGAGCGCTTGCCCTGTAAGTGATGGGTTAGAGCGCTTGCCCTGTAAGTGATGGGTTAGAGCGCTTGCCCTGTAAGCGATGGGTTAGAGCTGTTGCCCTGTAAGTGATGGGTTAGAGTGCTTGCCCTGTAAGTGATGGGTTAGAGCGCTTGCCCTGTAAGTGATGGGTTAGAGCGCTTGCCCTGTAAGTGATGGGTTAGAGTGCTTGCCCTGTAAGTGATGGGTTAGAGCGCTTGCCCTGTAAGTGATGGGTTAGAGCTGTTGCCCTGTAAGTGATGGGTTAGAGCGCTTGCCCTGTAAGTGATGGGTTAGAGTGTTGCCCTGTAAGTGATGGGTTAGAGCTGTTGCCCTGTAAGTGATGGGTTAGAGCGCTTGCCCTGTAAGTGATGGGTTAGAGCGCTTGCCCTGTAAGTGATGGGTTAGAGCGCTTGCCCTGTAAGCGATGGGTTAGAGCTGTTGCCCTGTAAGTGATGGGTTAGAGCGCTTGCCCTGTAAGTGATGGGTTAGAGCGCTTGCCCTGTAAGTGATGGGTTAGAGTGCTTGCCCTGTAAGTGATGGGTTAGAGTGCTTGCCCTGTAAGTGATGGGTTAGAGCGCTTGCCCTGTAAGTGATGGGTTAGAGTGCTTGCCCTGTAAGCGATGGGTTAGAGCGCTTGCCCTGTAAGCGATGGGTTAGAGCTGTTGCCCTGTACGTGATGGGTTAGAGCGCTTGCCCTGTAAGTGATGGGTTAGAGTGATTGCCCTGTAAGTGATGGGTTAGAGTGCTTGCCCTGTAAGTGATGGGTTAGAGCGCTTGCCCTGTAAGTGATGGGTTAGAGCGCTTGCCCTGTAAGTGATGGGTTAGAGCGCTTGCCCTGTAAGTGATGGGTTAGAGCGCTTGCCCTGTAAGTGATGGGTTAGAGCGCTTGCCCTGTAAGTGATGGGCTAGAGTGCTTGCCCTGTAAGCGATGAGTTTGAGCGCTTGCCCTGTAAGTGATGGGTTAGAGTGCTTGCCCAGTAAGCGATGGGTTAGAGCGCTTGCCCTGTAAGTGATGGGTTAGAGCGCTTGCCCTGTAAGTGATGGGCTAGAGTGCTTGCCCTGTAAGCGATGAGTTAGGGCTGTTGCCCTGTAAGTGATGGGTTAGAGCGCTTGCCCTGTAAGCGATGGGTTAGAGCGCTTGCCCTGTAAGTGATGGGTTAGAGAGCTTGCCCTGTAAGTGATGGGTTGGAGTGCTTGCCCTGTAAGTGATGGGTTAGAGCGCTTGCCCTGTAAGTGATGGGTTAGAGTGCTTGCCCTGTAAGCGATGGGTTAGAGCGCTTGCCCTGTAAGTGATGGGTTAGAGTGATTGCCCTGTAAGTGATGGGTTAGAGTGCTTGCCCTGTAAGTGATGGGTTAGAGGTGTTGCCCTGTAAGTGATGGGTTAGAGCTGTTGCCCTGTAAGTGATGGGTTAGAGCGCTTGCCCTGTAAGTGATGGGTTAGAGCGCTTGCCCTGTAAGTGATGGGTTAGATCGCTTGCCCTGTAAGCGATGGGTTAGAGCTGTTGCCCTGTAAGTGATGGGTTAGAGCGCTTGCCCTGTAAGTGATGGGTTAGAGCTGTTGCCCTGTAAGTGATGGGTTAGAGCGCTTGCCCTGTAAGTGATGGGTTAGAGCTGTTGCCCTGTAAGTGATGGGTTAGAGCGCTTGCCCTGTAAGTGATGGGTTAGAGCTGTTGCCCTGTAAGTGATGGGTTAGAGCGCTTGCCCTGTAAGTGATGGGTTAGAGCTGTTGCCCTGTAAGTGATGGGTTAGAGCGCTTGCCCTGTAAGTGATGGGTTAGAGCTGTTGCCCTGTAAGTGATGGGTTAGAGCGCTTGCCCTGTAAGTGATGGGTTAGAGCTGTTGCCCTGTAAGTGATGGGTTAGAGCGCTTGCCCTGTAAGTGATGGGTTAGAGCTGTTGCCCTGTAAGTGATGGGTTAGAGCGCTTGCCCTGTAAGTGATGGGTTAGAGCTGTTGCCCTGTAAGTGATGGGTTAGAGCGCTTGCCCTGTAAGTGATGGGTTAGAGCTGTTGCCCTGTAAGTGATGGGTTAGAGCGCTTGCCCTGTAAGTGATGGGTTAGAGCTGTTGCCCTGTAAGTGATGGGTTAGAGCTGTTGCCCTGTAAGTGATGGGTTAGAGTGTTGCCCTGTAAGTGATGGGTTAGAGCGCTTGCCCTGTAAGTGATGGGTTAGAGTGCTTGCCCTGTAAGTGATGGGTTAGAGTGCTTGCCCTGTAAGTGATGGGTTAGAGCGCTTGCCCTGTAAGTGATGGGTTAGAGTGCTTGCCCTGTAAGCGATGGGTTAGAGCTGTTGCCCTGTAAGTGATGGGTTAGAGCGCTTGCCCTGTAAGTGATGGGTTAGAGCGCTTGCCCTGTAAGTGATGGGTTAGAGTGCTTGCCCTGTAAGTGATGGGTTAGAGTGCTTGCCCTGTAAGTGATGGGTTAGAGCGCTTGCCCTGTAAGTGATGGGTTAGAGTGCTTGCCCTGTAAGCGATGGGTTAGAGCGCTTGCCCTGTAAGTGATGGGTTAGAGCGCTTGCCCTGTAAGTGATGGGTTAGAGCGCTTGCCCTGTAAGTGATGGGTTAGAGCGCTTGCCTGTAAGTGATGGGTTAGAGTGCTTGCCCTGTAAGCGATGGTTAGAGCGCTGCCCTGTAAGTGATGGGTTAGAGTGCTTGCCCGTAAGGATGGGTTAGAGCGCTTGCCTGTAAGTGATGGGTAGAGGTTGCCCTGTAGGTTGCTGTAAGTGATGGGTTAGAGCGCTTGCCCTGTAAGTGATGGGTTAGAGTGCTTGCCCTGTAAGTGATGGGTTAGAGCTGTTGCCCTGTAAGTGATGGGTTAGAGCGCTTGCCCTGTAAGTGATGGGTTAGAGCGCTTGCCCTGTAAGTGATGGGTTAGAGTGCTTGCCCTGTAAGTGATGGGTTAGAGTGCTTGCCCTGTAAGTGATGGGTTAGAGCGCTTGCCCTGTAAGTGATGGGTTAGAGCGCTTGCCCTGTAAGCGATGGGTTAGAGCTGTTGCCCTGTAAGTGATGGGTTAGAGCGCTTGCCCTGTAAGTGATGGTTAGAGTGCTTGCCCTGTAAGTGATGGGTAGAGTGCTTGCCCTGTAAGTGATGGGTTAGAGCGCTTGCCCTGTAAGTGATGGGTTAGAGCGCTTGCCCTGTAAGTGATGGGTTAGAGCGCTTGCCCTGTAAGTGATGGGTTAGAGCTGTTGCCCTGTAAGTGATGGGTTAGAGCGCTTGCCCTGTAAGTGATGGGTTAGAGCTGTTGCCCTGTAAGTGATGGGTTAGAGCTGTTGCCCTGTAAGTGATGGGTTAGAGCGCTTGCCCTGTAAGTGATGGGTTAGAGCGCTTGCCCTGTAAGTGATGGGTTAGAGGCTGCCCTGTAAGCGATGGGTAGAGCGTTGCCCTGTAAGTGATGGGTTAGAGCGCTTGCCCTGTAAGTGATGGGTTAGAGCGCTTGCCCTGTAAGTGATGGGTTAGAGTGCTTGCCCTGTAAGTGATGGGTTAGAGTGCTTGCCCTGTAAGTGATGGGTTAGAGCGCTTGCCCTGTAAGTGATGGGTTAGAGTGCTTGCCCTGTAAGCGATGGGTTAGAGCGCTTGCCCTGTAAGCGATGGGTTAGAGCTGTTGCCCTGTAAGTGATGGGTTAGAGCGCTTGCCCTGTAAGTGATGGGTTAGAGTGCTTGCCCTGTAAGTGATGGGTTAGAGTGCTTGCCCTGTAAGTGATGGGTTAGAGCGCTTGCCCTGTAAGTGATGGGTTAGAGCGCTTGCCCTGTAAGCGATGGGTTAGAGCTGTTGCCCTGTAAGTGATGGGTTAGAGTGCTTGCCCTGTAAGTGATGGGTTAGAGCTGTTGCCCTGTAAGTGATGGGTTAGAGCGCTTGCCCTGTAAGTGATGGGTTAGAGTGCTTGCCCTGTAAGTGATGGGTTAGAGCGCTTGCCCTGTAAGTGATGGGTTAGAGTGCTTGCCCTGTAAGTGATGGGTTAGAGCGCTTGCCCTGTAAGTGATGGGTTAGAGCTTGCCCTGTAAGTGATGGGTTAGAGCGCTTGCCCTGTAAGCGATGGGTTAGAGCGCTTGCCCTGTAAGTGATGGGTTAGAGCTGTTGCCCTGTAAGTGATGGGTTAGAGCGCTTGCCCTGTAAGTGATGGGTTAGAGCGCTTGCCCTGTAAGTGATGGGTTAGAGTGCTTGCCCTGTAAGTGATGGGTTAGAGTGCTTGCCCTGTAAGTGATGGGTTAGAGCGCTTGCCCTGTAAGTGATGGGTTAGAGTGCTTGCCCTGTAAGCGATGGGTTAGAGCGCTTGCCCTGTAAGTGATGGGTTAGAGCGCTTGCCCTGTAAGTGATGGGTTAGAGCGCTTGCCCTGTAAGTGATGGGTTAGAGTGCTTGCCCTGTAAGTGATGGGTTAGAGCGCTTGCCCTGTAAGTGATGGGTTAGAGCTGTTGCCCTGTAAGTGATGGGTTAGAGTGCTTGCCCTGTAAGTGATGGGTTAGAGCGCTTGCCCTGTAAGTGATGGGTTAGAGCTGTTGCCCTGTAAGTGATGGGTTAGAGCGCTTGCCCTGTAAGTGATGGGTTAGAGTGCTTGCCCTGTAAGTGATGGGTTAGAGTGCTTGCCCTGTAAGTGATGGGTTAGAGTGGTTGCCCTGTAAGTGATGGGTTAGAGTGCTTGCCCTGTAAGTGATGGGTTAGAGCGCTTGCCCTGTAAGTGATGGGTTAGAGTGCTTGCCCTGTAAGTGATGGGTTAGAGCTGTTGCCCTGTAAGTGATGGGTTAGAGCGCTTGCCCTGTAAGTGATGGGTTAGAGCTTGCCCTGTAAGTGATGGGTTAGAGCGCTTGCCCTGTAAGTGATGGGTTAGAGCTGTGCCCTGTAAGTGATGGGTTAGAGCGCTTGCCCTGTAAGTGATGGGTTAGAGTGCTTGCCCTGTAAGTGATGGGTTAGAGCGCTTGCCCTGTAAGTGATGGGTTAGAGTGCTTGCCCTGTAAGTGATGGGTTAGAGCGCTTGCCCTGTAAGTGATGGGTTAGAGCGCTTGCCCTGTAAGTGATGGGTTAGAGCGCTTGCCCTGTAAGTGATGGGTTAGAGTGCTTGCCCTGTAAGGTGGGTTAGAGCGCTTGCCCTGTAAGTGATGGGTTAGAGCGTTGCCCTGTAAGTGATGGGTTAGAGCGCTTGCCCTGTAAGTGATGGGTTAGAGTGCTTGCCCTGTAAGTGATGGGTTAGAGTGCTTGCCCTGTAAGTGATGGGTTAGAGCGCTTGCCCTGTAAGTGATGGGTTAGAGTGCTTGCCCTGTAAGTGATGGGTTAGAGCGCTTGCCCTGTAAGTGATGGGTTAGAGCGCTTGCCCTGTAAGTGATGGGTTAGAGCGCTTGCCCTGTAAGTGATGGGTTAGAGTGCTTGCCCTGTAAGCGATGGGTTAGAGCTGTTGCCCTGTAAGTGATGGGTTAGAGCGCTTGCCCTGTAAGTGATGGGTTAGAGCGCTTGCCCTGTAAGTGATGGGTTAGAGTGCTTGCCCTGTAAGTGATGGGTTAGAGTGCTTGCCCTGTAAGTGATGGGTTAGAGCGCTTGCCCTGTAAGTGATGGGTTAGAGTGCTTGCCCTGTAAGCGATGGGTTAGAGCGCTTGCCCTGTAAGCGATGGGTTAGAGCTGTTGCCCTGTAAGTGATGGGTTAGAGAGCTTGCCCTGTAAGTGATGGGTTAGAGCTGTTGCCCTGTAAGTGATGGGTTAGAGAGCTTGCCCTGTAAGTGATTGGTTAGAGTGCTTGCCCTGTAAGTGATGGGTTAGAGTGCTTGCCCTGTAAGTGATGGGTTAGAGTGGTTGCCCTGTAAGTCATGGGTTAGAGTGCTTGCCCTGTAAGTGATGGGTTAGAGTGCTTGCCCTGTAAGTGATGGGTTAGAGTGCTTGCCCTGTAAGCGATGGGTTAGAGCTGTTGCCCTGTAAGTGATGGGTTAGAGCGCTTGCCCTGTAAGTGATGGGTTAGAGCTGTTGCCCTGTAAGTGATGGGTTAGAGCGCTTGCCCTGTAAGTGATGGGTTAGAGTGCTTGCCCTGTAAGTGATGGGTTAGAGTGCTTGCCCTGTAAGTGATGGGTTAGAGTGCTTGCCCTGTAAGTGATGGGTTAGAGCGCTTGCCCTGTAAGTGATGGGTTAGAGTGCTTGCCCTGTAAGTGATGGGTTAGAGCGCTTGCCCTGTAAGTGATGGGTTAGAGCGCTTGCCCTGTAAGTGATGGGTTAGAGTGCTTGCCCTGTAAGTGATGGGTTAGAGTGCTTGCCCTGTAAGTGATGGGTTAGAGTGCTTGCCCTGTAAGTGATGGGTTAGAGCGCTTGCCCTGTAAGTGATGGGTTAGAGCGCTTGCCCTGTAAGTGATGGGTTAGAGTGCTTGCCCTGTAAGTGATGGGTTAGAGCGCTTGCCCTGTAAGTGATGGGTTAGAGCTGTTGCCCTGTAAGTGATGGGTTAGAGCGCTTGCCCTGTAAGTGATGGGTTAGAGTGCTTGCCCTGTAAGTGATGGGTTAGAGTGCTTGCCCTGTAAGTGATGGGTTAGAGCGCTTGCCCTGTAAGTGATGGGTTAGAGTGCTTGCCCTGTAAGCGAGGGTTAGAGCGCTTGCCCTGTAAGTGATGGGTTAGAGCTGTTGCCCTGTACGTGATGGGTTAGAGCGCTTGCCCTGTAAGTGATGGGTTAGAGTGCTTGCCCTGTAAGTGATGGGTTAGAGTGCTTGCCCTGTAAGTGATGGGTTAGAGCGCTTGCCCTGTAAGTGATGTGTTAGAGTGCTTGCCCAGTAAGCGAGGGTTAGAGCGCTTGCCCTGTAAGTGATGGGTTAGAGCTGTTGCCCTGTACGTGATGGGTTAGAGCGCTTGCCCTGTAAGTGATGGGTTAGAGTGCTTGCCCTGTAAGTGATGGGTTAGAGTGCTTGCCCTGTAAGTGATGGGTTAGAGCGCTTGCCCTGTAAGTGATGTGTTAGAGTGCTTGCCCAGTAAGCGAGGGTTAGAGCGCTTGCCCTGTAAGTGATGGGTTAGAGCGCTTGCCCTGTAAGTGATGGGTTAGAGCGCTTGCCCTGTAAGTGATGGGCTAGAGTGCTTGCCCTGTAAGCGATGAGTTAGGGCTGTTGCCCTGTAAGTGATGGGTTAGAGCGCTTGCCCTGTAAGCGATGGGTTAGAGCGCTTGCCCTGTAAGTGATGGGTTAGAGTGCTTGCCCTGTAAGTGATGGGTTAGAGTGCTTGCCCTGTAAGTGATGGGTTAGAGCGCTTGCCCTGTAAGTGATGGGTTAGAGTGCTTGCCCTGTAAGTGATGGGTTAGAGCGCTTGCCCTGTAAGTGATGGGTTAGAGCTGTTGCCCTGTAAGTGATGGGTTAGAGCGCTTGCCCTGTAAGTGATGGGTTAGAGTGCTTGCCCTGTAAGTGATGGGTTAGAGTGCTTGCCCTGTAAGTGATGGGTTAGAGCGCTTGCCCTGTAAGTGATGGGTTAGAGCGCTTGCCCTGTAAGTGATGGGTTAGAGCTGTTGCCCTGTAAGTGATGGGTTAGAGCGCTTGCCCTGTAAGTGATGGGTTAGAGCGCTTGCCCTGTAAGTGATGGGTTAGAGCGCTTGCCCTGTAAGTGATGGGTTAGAGCTGTTGCCCTGTAAGTGATGGGTTAGAGCGCTTGCCCTGTAAGTGATGGGTTAGAGCGCTTGCCCTGTAAGTGATGGGTTAGAGTGTTGCCCTGTAAGCGATGGGTTAGAGCTGTTGCCCTGTAAGTGATGGGTTAGAGCGCTTGCCCTGTAAGTGATGGGTTAGAGCGCTTGCCCTGTAAGTGATGGGTTAGAGCGCTTGCCCTGTAAGTGATGGGTTAGAGCGCTTGCCCTGTAAGTGATGGGTTAGAGCGCTTGCCCTGTAAGCGATGGGTTAGAGTGCTTGCCCTGTAAGTGATGGGTTAGAGCGCTTGCCCTGTAAGTGATGGGTTAGAGCGCTTGCCCTGTAAGTGATGGGTTAGAGCGCTTGCCCTGTAAGTGATGGGTTAGAGTGCTTGCCCTGTAAGTGATGGGTTAGAGTGCTTGCCCTGTAAGTGATGGGTTAGAGCGCTTGCCCTGTAAGTGATGGGTTAGAGTGCTTGCCCTGTAAGCGATGGGTTAGAGCGCTTGCCCTGTAAGTGATGGGTTAGAGCGCTTGCCCTGTAAGTGATGGGTTAGAGCGCTTGCCCTGTAAGTGATGGGTTAGAGCGCTTGCCCTGTAAGTGATGGGGTAGAGCGCTTGCCCTGTAAGCGATGGGTTAGAGCTGTTGCCCTGTAAGAGATGGGTTAGAGTGCTTGCCCTGTAAGTG
>CM026389.1:61608125-61652932 GCA_014843695.1 Archivesica marissinica | reverse complement strand
TGACTTGGTGTATGCAGGAGACAGACCATCTGACCTAGGTTTTGACTTGGTGTATGCAGGAGACTGACCATCTGACCTAGGGTTTTGACTTGGTGTATGCAGGAGACAGACCATCTGACCTAGGTTTTGACTTGGTGTATGCAGGAGACAGACCATCTGACCTAGGGTTTTGACTTGGTGTATGCAGGAGATAGACCATCTGACCTAGGGTTTGACTTGGTGTATGCAGGAGATAGACCATCTGACCTAGGGTTTTGACTTGGTGTATGCAGGAGATAGACCATCTGACCTAGGGTTTGACTTGGTGTATGCAGGAGATAGACCATCTGACCTAGGGTTTGACTTGGTGTATGCAGGAGATAGACCATCTGACCTAGGGTTTTGACTTGGTGTATGCAGGAGATAGACCATCTGACCTAGGTTTGACTTGGTGTATGCAGGAGATAGACCATCTGACCTAGGTTTTGACTTGGTGTATGCAGGACCTTGAGATAGACCATCTGACCTAGGTTTTGACTTGGTGTATGCAGGAGATTGACCATCTGACCTAGGGTTTTGACTTGGTGTATGCAGGAGACCTACCATCTGACCTAGGTTTTGACTTGGTGTATGCAGGAGACAGACCATCTGACCTAGGTTTTGACTTGGTGTATGCAGGAGACAGACAATCTGACCTAGATTTTGACTTGGTGTATGCAGGAGATTGACCATCTGACCTAGGGTTTTGACTTGGTGTATGCAGGAGACCTACCATCTGACCTAGGTTTTGACTTGGTGTATGCAGGAGACAGACCATCTGACCTAGGTTTTGACTTGGTGTATGCAGGAGACAGACAATCTGACCTAGATTTTGACTTGGTGTATGCAGGAGATTGATCATCTGACCTAGGGTTTTGACTTGGTGTATGCAGGAGACCTACCATCTGACCTAGGTTTTGACTTGGTGTATGCAGGAGACAGACCATCTGACCTAGGTTTTGACTTGGTGTATGCAGGAGACAGACAATCTGACCTAGATTTTGACTTGGTGTATGCAGGAGATTGATCATCTGACCTAGGGTTTTGACTTGGTGTATGCAGGAGACCTACCATCTGACCTAGGTTTTGACTTGGTGTATGCAGGAGACAGACATTCTGACATAGATTTTGACTTGGTGTATGCAGGAGATAGACCATCTGACCTAGGGTTTTGACTTGGTGTATGCAGGAGACCTACCATCTGACCTAGGGTTTTGACTTGGTGTATGCAGGAGATAGACCATCTGACCTAGGGTTTTGACTTGGTGTATGCAGGAGATAGACCATCTGACCTAGGGTTTTGACTTGGTGTATGCAGGAGACCTACCATCTGACCTAGGGTTTTGACTTGGTGTATGCAGGAGATAGACCATCTGACCTAGGGTTTTGCTTGGTGTATGCAGGAGATTACCATCTGACCTAGGGTTTTGACTTGGTGTATGCAGGAGACCATCTGACCTAGGTTTTGACTTGGTGTATGCAGGAGATAGACCATCTGACCTAGGGTTTTGACTTGGTGTATGCAGGAGACTGACCATCTGACCTAGGGTTTGACTTGGTGTATGCAGGAGACCGACCATCTGACCTAGGTTTTGACTTGGTGTATGCAGGAGACTGACCATCTGACCTAGGGTTTTGACTTGGTGTATGCAGGAGACAGACCATCTGACCTAGGTTTTGACTTGGTGTATGCAGGAGACAGACAATCTGACCTAGATTTTGACTTGTGTATGCAGGAGAGACCATCTGACCTAGGGTTTTGACTTGGTGTATGCAGGAGACGACCATCTGACCTAGGGTTTTGACTTGGTGTATGCAGGAGACAGACCATCTGACCTAGGTTTTGACTTGGTGTATGCAGGAGATAGACCATCTGACCTAGGGTTTTGACTTGGTGTATGCAGGAGAAGACCATCTGACCTAGGGTTTGACTTGGTGTATGCAGGAGATAGACCATCTGACCTAGGGTTTGACTTGGTGTATGCAGGAGACAGACCATCTGACCTAGGGTTTTGACTTGGTGTATGCAGGAGATAGACCATCTGACCTAGGGTTTGACTTGGTGTATGCAGGAGATAGACCATCTGACCTAGGGTTTTGACTTGGTGTATGCAGGAGATAGACCATCTGACCTAGGTTTTGACTTGGTGTATGCAGGAGACAGACCATCTGACCTAGGTTTTGACTTGGTGTATGCAGGAGATAGACCATCTGACCTAGGGTTTTGACTTGGTGTATGCAGGAGACCTACCATCTGACCTAGGTTTTGACTTGGTGTATGCAGGAGATAGACCATCTGACCTAGGGTTTTGACTTGGTGTATGCAGGAGACCTACCATCTGACCTAGGGTTTTGACTTGGTGTATGCAGGAGACTGACCATCTGACCTAGGGTTTGACTTGGTGTATGCAGGAGACCGACCATCTGACCTAGGTTTTGACTTGGTGTATGCAGGAGACTGACCATCTGACCTAGGGTTTTGACTTGGTGTATGCAGGAGACTGACCATCTGACCTAGATTTTGACTTGGTGTATGCAGGAGATTGATCATCTGACCTAGGGTTTTGACTTGGTGTATGCAGGAGACCTACCATCTGACCTAGGTTTTGACTTGGTGTATGCAGGAGACATACATTCTGACCTAGATTTTGACTTGGTGTGTGCAGGAGATAGACCATCTGACCTAGGGTTTTGACTTGGTGTATGCAGGAGATAGACCATCTGTGACCTAGGGTTTGACTTGGTGTATGCAGGAGATAGACCATCTGACCTAGGGTTTGACTTGGTGTATGCAGGAGATAGACCATCTGACCTAGGGTTTGACTTGGTGTATGCAGGAGACCATCTGACCTAGGGTTTTGACTTGGTGTATACAGGAGACAGACCATCTGACCTAGGGTTTTGACTTGGTGTATGCAGGAGACAGACCATCTGACCTAGGGTTTTGACTTGGTGTATGCAGGAGATAGACCATCTGACCTAGGGTTTTGACTTGGTGTATGCAGGAGACCATCTGACCTAGGTTTTGACTTGGTGTATGCAGGAGACCATCTGACCTAGGTTTTGACTTGGTGTATGCAGGAGATTGACCATCTGACCTAGGGTTTTGACTTGGTGTATGCAGGAGACCATCTGACCTAGGGTTTTGACTTGGTGTATGCAGGAGATAGACCATCTGACCTAGGGTTTTGACTTGGTGTATGCAGGAGACATACCATCTGACCTAGGGTTTTGACTTGGTGTATGCAGGAGATAGACCATCTGACCTAGGTTTTGACTTGGTGTATGCAGGAGATTACCATCTGACCTAGGGTTTTGACTTGGTGTATGCAGGAGACCATCTGACCTAGGTTTTGACTTGGTGTATGCAGGAGATAGACCATCTGACCTAGGGTTTTGACTTGGTGTATGCAGGAGACTGACCATCTGACCTAGGTTTTGACTTGGTGTATGCAGGAGACCGACCATCTGACCTAGGTTTTGACTTGGTGTATGCAGGAGACTGACCATCTGACCTAGGGTTTTGACTTGGTGTATGCAGGAGACTGACCATCTGACCTAGGTTTTGACTTGGTGTATGCAGGAGACAGACAATCTGACCTAGATTTTGACTTGGTGTATGCAGGAGATTGACCATCTGACCTAGGGTTTTGACTTGGTGTATGCAGGAGACCTACCATCTGACCTAGGTTTTGACTTGGTGTATGCAGGAGACAGACATTCTGACCTAGATTTTGACTTGGTGTATGCAGGAGATAGACCATCTGACCTAGGGTTTTGACTTGGTGTATGCAGGAGACCTACCATCTGACCTAGGGTTTTGACTTGGTGTATGCAGGAGATAGACCATCTGACCTAGGGTTTTGACTTGGTGTATGCAGGAGATAGACCATCTGACCTAGGGTTTTGACTTGGTGTATGCAGGAGATAGACCATCTGACCTAGGGTTTTGACTTGGTGTATGCAGGAGACAGACCATCTGACCTAGGGTTTTGACTTGGTGTATGCAGGAGATAGACCATCTGACCTAGGGTTTTGACTTGGTGTATGCAGGAGATAGACCATCTGACCTAGGGTTTTGACTTGGTGTATGCAGGAGATAGACCATCTGACCTAGGGTTTGACTTGGTGTATGCAGGAGACAGACCATCTGACCTAGGTTTTGACTTGGTGTATGCAGGAGATAGACCATCTGACCTAGGGTTTTGACTTGGTGTATGCAGGAGACCTACCATCTGACCTAGGTTTTGACTTGGTGTATGCAGGAGATAGACCATCTGACCTAGGGTTTTGACTTGGTGTATGCAGGAGACCTACCATCTGACCTAGGGTTTTGACTTGGTGTATGCAGGAGACTGACCATCTGACCTAGGGTTTGACTTGGTGTATGCAGGAGACCGACCATCTGACCTAGGTTTTGACTTGGTGTATGCAGGAGACTGACCATCTGACCTAGGGTTTTGACTTGGTGTATGCAGGAGACTGACCATCTGACCTAGATTTTGACTTGGTGTATGCAGGAGATTGATCATCTGACCTAGGGTTTTGACTTGGTGTATGCAGGAGACCTACCATCTGACCTAGGTTTTGACTTGGTGTATGCAGGAGACATACATTCTGACCTAGATTTTGACTTGGTGTGTGCAGGAGATAGACCATCTGACCTAGGGTTTTGACTTGGTGTATGCAGGAGATAGACCATCTGTCTGACCTAGGGTTTGACTTGGTGTATGCAGGAGATAGACCATCTGACCTAGGGTTTGACTTGGTGTATACAGGAGATAGACCATCTGACCTAGGGTTTGACTTGGTGTATGCAGGAGACCATCTGACCTAGGGTTTTGACTTGGTGTATACAGGAGACAGACCATCTGACCTAGGGTTTTGACTTGGTGTATGACGGAGACAGACCATCTGACATAGGGTTTTGACTTGGTGTATGCAGGAGATAGACCATCTGACCTAGGGTTTGACTTGGTGTATGCAGGAGATTACCATCTGACCTAGGGTTTTGACTTGGTGTATGCAGGAGACCATCTGACCTAGGTTTTGACTTGGTGTATGCAGGAGATAGACCATCTGACCTAGGGTTTTGACTTGGTGTATGCAGGAGACCATCTGACCTAGGTTTTGACTTGGTGTATGCAGGAGACTGACCATCTGACCTAGGGTTTTGACTTGGTGTATGCAGGAGACAGACCATCTGACCTAGGTTTTGACTTGGTGTATGCAGGAGATAGACCATCTGACCTAGGGTTTTGACTTGGTGTATGCAGGAGATAGACCATCTGACCTAGGGTTTTGACTTGGTGTATGCAGGAGATAGACCATCTGACCTAGGGTTTGACTTGGTGTATGCAGGAGATTACCATCTGACCTAGGGTTTTGACTTGGTGTATGCAGGAGACCATCTGACCTAGGTTTTGACTTGGTGTATGCAGGAGACCATCTGACCTAGGTTTTGACTTGGTGTATGCAGGAGACAGACCATCTGACCTAGGGTTTTGACTTGGTGTATGCAGGAGACAGACCATCTGACCTAGGTTTTGACTTGGTGTATGCAGGAGATAGACCATCTGACCTAGGGTTTTGACTTGGTGTATGCAGGAGATAGACCATCTGACCTAGGGTTTTGACTTGGTGTATGCAGGAGATAGACCATCTGACCTAGGGTTTTGACTTGGTGTATGCAGGAGATAGACCATCTGACCTAGGTTTTGACTTGGTGTATGCAGGAGACAGACAATCTGACCTAGGTTTTGACTTGGTGTATGCAGGAGATAGACCATCTGACCTAGGGTTTTGACTTGGTGTATGCAGGAGACCTACCATCTGACCTAGGGTTTTGACTTGGTGTATGCAGGAGATAGACCATCTGACCTAGGGTTTTGACTTGGTGTATGCAGGAGACCGACCATCTGACCTAGGTTTTGACTTGGTGTATGCAGGAGACCGACCATCTGACCTAGGTTTTGACTTGGTGTATGCAGGAGACAGACCATCTGACCTAGGTTTTGACTTGGTGTATGCAGGAGACAGACAATCTGACCTAGATTTTGACTTGGTGTATGCAGGAGATTGATCATCTGACCTAGGGTTTTGACTTGGTGTATGCAGGAGACCTACCATCTGACCTAGGTTTTGACTTGGTGTATGCAGGAGACAGACATTCTGACCTAGATTTTGACTTGGTGTATGCAGGAGATAGACCATCTGACCTAGGGTTTTGACTTGGTGTATGCAGGAGACCGACCATCTGACCTAGGGTTTTGACTTGGTGTATGCAGGAGATAGACCATCTGACCTAGGGTTTTGACTTGGTGTATGCAGGAGACCTACCATCTGACCTAGGTTTTGACTTGGTGTATGCAGGAGACAGACAATCTGACCTAGGTTTTGACTTGGTGTATGCAGGAGATAGACCATCTGACCTAGGGTTTTGACTTGGTGTATGCAGGAGACCTACCATCTGACCTAGGGTTTTGACTTGGTGTATGCAGGAGATAGACCATCTGACCTAGGGTTTTGACTTGGTGTATGCAGGAGACAGACCATCTGACCTAGGGTTTTGACTTGGTGTATGCAGGAGATAGACCATCTGACCTAGGGTTTTGACTTGGTGTATGCAGGAGATAGACCATCTGACCTAGGGTTTGACTTGGTGTATGCAGGAGAAGACCATCTGACCTAGGGTTTTGACTTGGTGTATGCAGGAGATAGACCATCTGACCTAGGGTTTTGACTTGGTGTATGCAGGAGATAGACCATCTGACCTAGGGTTTTGACTTGGTGTATGCAGGAGATAGACCATCTGACCTAGGTTTTGACTTGGTGTATGCAGGAGATAGACCATCTGACCTAGGGTTTTGACTTGGTGTATGCAGGAGATAGACCATCTGACCTAGGTTTTGACTTGGTGTATGCAGGAGATTACCATCTGACCTAGGGTTTTGACTTGGTGTATGCAGGAGACCATCTGACCTAGGTTTTGACTTGGTGTATGCAGGAGATAGACCATCTGACCTAGGGTTTTGACTTGGTGTATGCAGGAGACTGACCATCTGACCTAGGTTTTGACTTGGTGTATGCAGGAGACCGACCATCTGACCTAGGTTTTGACTTGGTGTATGCAGGAGACTGACCATCTGACCTAGGGTTTTGACTTGGTGTATGCAGGAGACTGACCATCTGACCTAGGTTTTGACTTGGTGTATGCAGGAGACAGACAATCTGACCTAGATTTTGACTTGGTGTATGCAGGAGATTGATCATCTGACCTAGGGTTTTGACTTGGTGTATGCAGGAGACCTACCATCTGACCTAGGTTTTGACTTGGTGTATGCAGGAGACAGACATTCTGACCTAGATTTTGACTTGGTGTATGCAGGAGATAGACCATCTGACCTAGGGTTTTGACTTGGTGTATGCAGGAGACCGACCATCTGACCTAGGGTTTTGACTTGGTGTATGCAGGAGATAGACCATCTGACCTAGGGTTTTGACTTGGTGTATGCAGGAGACCTACCATCTGACCTAGGTTTTGACTTGGTGTATGCAGGAGACAGACATTCTGACCTAGATTTTGACTTGGTGTATGCAGGAGATAGACCATCTGACCTAGGGTTTTGACTTGGTGTATGCAGGAGACCTACCATCTGACCTAGGGTTTTGACTTGGTGTATGCAGGAGACCTACCATCTGACCTAGGGTTTTGACTTGGTGTATGCAGGAGATAGACCATCTGACCTAGGGTTTTGACTTGGTGTATGCAGGAGACCTACCATCTGACCTAGATTTTGACTTGGTGTATGCAGGAGATAGACCATCTGACCTAGGGTTTTGACTTGGTGTATGCAGGAGACCTACCATCTGACCTAGGGTTTTGACTTGGTGTATGCAGGAGATAGACCATCTGACCTAGGGTTTTGACTTGGTGTATGCAGGAGACAGACCATCTGACCTAGGGTTTTGACTTGGTGTATGCAGGAGACCGACCATCTGACCTAGGGTTTTGACTTGGTGTATGCAGGAGACAGACCATCTGACCTAGGGTTTTGACTTGGTGTATGCAGGAGATAGACCATCTGACCTAGGGTTTGACTTGGTGTATGCAGGAGATAGACCATCTGACCTAGGGTTTGACTTGGTGTATGCAGGAGACAGACCAAATTTGACTATTACTATCATTGGTGCATGAGTATATGCTGCATTGGTGCATGAGTATATGCTGCATTGGTGCATGAGTATATGCTGCATTGGTGCATGAGTATATGCTGCATTGGTGCATGAGTATATGCTGCATTGGTGCATGAGTATATGCTGCATTGGTGCATGAGTATATGCTGCATTGGTGCATGAGTATATGCTGCATTGGTGCATGAGTATATGCTGCATTGGTGCATGAGTATATGCTGCATTGGTGCATGAGTATATGCTGCATTGGTGCATGAGTATATGCTGCATTGGTGCATGAGTATATGCTGCATTGGTGCATGAGTATATGCTGCATTGGTGCATGAGTATATGCTGCATTGGTGCATGAGTATATGCTGCATATTAAAGGCTTTCTTTAAGTTGACCTAGTAACCTAGTTTTTGACCCATTTGAACAAACATTGTTGTTGTAAGCACTTATATTGGAAGTCGTGATAACGCAGTGGTAACCCATTCACCTTAAGTGCGAACGGCCTGGAGTTCATGCCCAACTGTAGCCATTACGATCGTGTCCTTAGGCAAGGCATTTAAATTCCATATTGCCTCCTCTCTCTCGCCTCGTGGCGATGGATTCCATCGAGAGGCATGTGGAATTTAAAGGGCACACTCATAACGGCTAAAACGGAGCGCAAAATCCGGGCCTTTGCCACATGAAGCAATCGCACTACCACTGAGCTATCACGACTTCCATGGAAATTAACAATTCAAGTCTGCAATGCCTAGGAGGCTGAGGCATGAGTTTGGCAGTTAGAAAAGAACCGATTCATTTTATGCATACAATACATTATTTTGAAACAAATGGCTGACACGTGTTTGTTTAAAAGAATTGTCAGATTCATATTTGACAAAGACGAGTTGTGGTTCGGATTAAAGGGCATACATAGTACAGCAGAGAATGCACGTATTTTTCTAAACATCTGTTATTTGGAATAGAGGGGTTCCGGTTTACAGGTGTTTTTTACAATGAACAAAGAAGGGAAAGATATGGGACTAAGAAAGCTGATCGGTTTGGAGGGAATTCCAGGTTAGAGGAGTTCCGGCTTTGAGAGGTTTCACTGTACATTTGTTTGTTTATCAGTGAAATAAAATGTGTTATTCCACTGGTTGAAAGCAATGGAATAACACATTTGATTTCTCACTGCTGTGCACATGTGGTATCAAGCCGCTGCTGTGCACATGTGGTATCAAGCCGCTGCTGTGCACATGTGGTATCAAGCCGCTGCTGTGCACATGTGGTATCAAGCCGCTGCATGATGAAATGTTGTCAACGTGAATGCTTGCAGACTCAAGTTGCGAAAGACGTCATTTATGGTTCTATATAAATATAATAAATGTGCCCCAATTGTAATGAAAGGCATGGACTTGGACACACAAAGTACTGAAAAATAACCAACAAGCTAGACTTGCTACGCATACATTATTAACTCTTTGCATGCTGGTTAAAGTAGACTATAAATAATTCAAATAATTGTAGCAGCCGACATTATTCATATTTGTACCCGAAAACTTTGTAAATATGTCATGGAATTTCATTAGAATTGTGTACTGTCAAACCTGTGTTAAGCAGCCTGCCAAGGGAATGACAGAAAGTGGCTGCTTAGCACAGGTGGCTGCTTAATAGAGGGCAAATGTATAATAAAACAGAATATTGGGAAATTGGCTGCTTAATACAGGTTGGCTGCTTAATAGAGGGCAAATGTATAATACAACAGAATATTGGGAATCTGGCTGCTTAATACAGGTTGGCTGCTAAATGGAGGGCAAATGCATAATAAAACAGAATATTGGGAAACTGGCTCCTTAATACAGGTTGGCTGCTTAATAGAGGGCAAATGTATAATAAATTATGTTATATTTCGGGTTTTACGCCTGCATCAGCACCATTTTGGGCTATATCGCCGGCGGGCAGTTTACCTAACAACACCTTTCCTGGGCAGGCTCCAGCGGTTAACCAGTGCTTGGGTGCACCAACCTCCGTAAGAAACTGCCAACTTTTTCATATAAATGAGACACGGCCTGAGCGGGGCTCGAACCCGTGACCATCAGTGATGATAGATTACAGTGGTATGCAAGTCAGCGACCTTAACCACTCAACCACGGAGGTGGATGAAATGTATAATAAAACAGAACATTGGAAATCTGATTAATACAAGTTGGCTGCTACCACTAACTGCTTAATGACCACTAACTGCTTAATGCCCACTAACTGCTTAACGACCACTAACTGCTTAACGACCACTAACTGCTTAACGTTCACTAACTGCTTAACGACCACTAACTGTTTAATGACCACTAACTGCTTAATGACCACTAACTGCTTAACGACCACTAACTGCTTAACGACCACTAACTGCTTAACGACCACTAACTGCTTAACGACCACTAACTGCTTAATGCCCACTAACTGCTTAACGACCACTAACTGCTTAACGACCACTAACTGCTTAATGCCCACTAACTGCTTAACGACCACTAACTGCTTAATGCCCACTAACTGCTTAACGACCACTAACTGCTTAACGACCACTAACTGCTTAATGCCCACTAACTGCTTAATGCCCACTAACTGCTTAACGACCACTAACTGCTTAACGACCACTAACTGCTTAATGACCACTAACTGCTTAATGCCCACTAACTGCTTAACGACCACTAACTGCTTAACGACCACTAACTGCTTAATGACCACTAACTGCTTAATGACCACTAACTGCTTAATGACCACTAACTGCTTAATGACCACTAACTGCTTAATTACCACTAACTGCTTAATGACCACTAACTGCTTAATGACCACTAACTGCTTAATGACCACCACTAACTGCTTAATGACCACTAACTGCTTAACGACCACTAACTGCTTAATGACCACTAACTGCTTAATGACCACTAACTGCTTAATGACCACTAACTGCTTAATGACCACTAACTGCTTAACGACCACTAACTGCTTAATGCCCACTAACTGCTTAACGACCACTAACTGCTTAACGACCACTAACTGCTTAATGCCCACTAACTGCTTAACGACCACTAACTGCTTAATGACCACTAACTGCTTAATGCCCACTAACTGCTTAACGACCACTAACTGCTTAATGCCCACTAACTGCTTAACGACCACTAACTGCTTAATGACCACTAACTGCTTAACGACCACTAACTGCTTAACGACCACTAACTGCTTAACGCCCACTAACTGCTTAATGACCACTAACTGCTTAATGACCACTAACTGCTTAATGACCACTAACTGCTTAACGACCACTAACTGCTTAACGACCACTAACTGCTTAACGACCACTAACTGCTTAACGACCACTAACACAGATTTGACTGTAGTTACAAAAGTCTAATGAAATTGCATGACCTATATGAGTGTTATTTTAACTGCTAGCATGTACAGAGTTTAGCAGTACACTGGTATACATGTATATGAACATGCAAAAATCAACAATACAAAAACGCAATTAAAAATGCAAACAAATCAAACAACATTAAACGCATTTCAAGATGCAATAAACAACAACAATAAACATTGAGAAGACTGAAACATTTATTATGTATACAGCTATAAGCCAGAATACTTTGTTGCACACATACAGTCAAACATGTATATATATTATAAAGCAAATAAACTTTGCTATGAGATTGTCAGCCTATATGGACTATTTCTCCATATGTATTATGTGTATATATGTTTGGTTTATTGTGAATATGTATGTACAATGTTTATGTGTATATATGTTTGGTTTATTGTGAACATGTATGTACAATGTTTATGTGTATATATTTTTGGTTTATTGTGAACATGTATGTACAATGTTTATGTGTATATATTTTTGGTTTATTGTGAACATGTATGTACAATGTTTATGTGTATATATTTTTGTTATTCCCCCACCACCAGAATGGCCAAAAGACTTACACTACAGCAAATAAATAATTTTTAGACAGAAATCATTATATATCATACAGAAACAAGCTTTCATCAACATATACTACCATCCATACTCCACTATACAACCAGTTTTTTACCTCATGTGTTAAATATTATCCTTAATTACATTTTAGAAAAAGAAATCACCCCGACACTATTTCTGCAACTTGCACTGGACAATCATGCAATTTATATATGGTCTGGTGTCCATTTTATCAACCCGCCTTTATGCGAGTGCATGCCAAACCCCACAAATTTCAGGACCAAAGTAGAGGGGGGGGGGGTCGTCTTATAGGCGAGTATGTACGGCATGTTTGAACAACGTTGTGTGAAACTATCAAAATATTAGTGGACCTACGTTGTGTGAAACTCTCAAAATATTAGTGGACTTACGTTGTGTGAAACTATCAAAATATTAGTGGACTTACGTTGTGTGAAACTATCAAAATATTAGTGGACTTATGTTGTGTGAAACTATCAAAATATTAGTGGACTTACATTCTGTGAAACTATCAAAATACTCTCAAAATATTAGTGGACTTACGTTGTGTGAAACTATCAAAATATTAGTGGACTTATGTTGTGTGAAACTATCAAAATATTAGTGGACTTATGTTGTGTGAAACTATCAAAATATTAGTGGACTTACGTTGTGTGAAACTATCAAAATACTCTCAAAATATTAGTGGACTTACGTTGTGTGAAACTATCAAAATATTAGTGGACTTACGTTGTGTGAAACTATCAAAATATTAGTGGACTTATGTTGTGTGAAAATATCAAAATATTAGTGGACTTACGTTGTGTGAAACTATCAAAATATTAGTGGACTTACGTTGTGTGAAACTATCAAAATATTAGTGGTCTTACGTTGTGTGAAACTATCAAAATATTAGTGGACTTACGTTTGTATGAAACTATCAAAATACTCAAAATATTAGTGGACTTACGTTGTGTGAAACTATCAAAATACTCTCAACATATTAGTGGACTTACGTTGTGTGAAACTATCAAAATACTCTCAAAATTAGTGGACTTACGTTGTGTGAAACTATCAAAATATTAGTGGACTTACGTTGTGTGAAACTATCAAAATACTATCAAAATATTAGTGGACTTATGTTGTGTGAAACTATCTAAATATTAGTGGACTACGTTGTGTGAACTATCAAAATATTAGTGGACTTACATTCTGTGAAACTATCAAAATACTATCAAAATATTAGTGGACTTACGTTGTGTGAAACTATCAAAATATTAGTGGACTTACGTTGTGTGAAACTATCAAAATATTAGTGGACTTACATTCTGTGAAACTATCAAAATATTAGTGGACTTACATTCTGTGAAACTATCAAAATACTATCAAAATATTAGTGGACTTACGTTGTGTGAAACTATCAAAATATTAGTGGACTTACGTTGTGTGAAACTATCAAAATATTAGTGGACTTACATTCTGTGAAACTATCAAAATATTAGTGGACTTACATTCTGTGAAACTATCAAAATACTATCAAAATATTAGTGGACTTACGTTGTGTGAAACTATCAAAATATTAGTGGACTTACGTTGTGTGAAACTATCAAAATATTAGTGGACTTACATTCTGTGAAACTATCAAAATATTAGTGGACTTACATTCTGTGAAACTATCAAAATACTATCAAAATATTAGTGGACTTACGTTGTGTGAAACTATCAAAATATTAGTGGACTTACGTTGTGTGAAACTATCAACATATTAGTGGACCTACGTTGTGTGAAACTATCAAAATATTAGTGGACCTACGTTGTGTGAAACTATCAAAATATTAGTGGACCTACGTTGTGTGAAACTATCAAAATATTAGTGGACCTACGTTGTGTGAAACTATCAAAATATTAGTGGACCTACGTTGTGTGAAACTATCAAAATATTAGTGGACCTACGTTGTGTGATATTATCAAATAACAACTACAATTTCAAACTTTATACCATTTTTAATCCATAAAACTTTATACCATTTTTAATCCATAAAACTTTATACCATTTTTAATCCATAAAACTTGATAAAGATACGATATAATGTCGCTTTAAAACTGGAAGAAGAATGTATCTCAGCATTTTGCACAGTACCGGGTATTTCCAAAATTTGTTGTACTAAAACAATCTGCTCTCCTCTACTAGCAGGAACTAAGGATTATAACAGGTGACTGTAATACACATTCACTTATGGTGTTAATCCATTGTATAGACTCTACTACTGTTAATTGTTTATTTATTTTATAAGTTTTAGAGTTTCAGAACAGTTTAGATGAGTAGAGTACAGAACATACCTGCCTACAAGACCATCTCGACTACAAGACGACCACACCAACTTTGGTCTTAAATCAGTGGTATTTTATATAAACCCGTGTATATTATAAGACTGTTTGAGAAAATGGAAACCACTCAGAAGTAAAGACATTATGTCAAATCATTAAAAAATGCACTGATGCACAACAATAAATTTGATTTGCTAAAATGCTATTGACAAGTTCAGTTTACAGACAGAGCTGTGAAAGCCTAGGCTTTTGTTATACACCAGTTATTTCAATACAAGGTCATCAATTATTGAGTTGGAACAAACTGATTAAAAATTTATTTTAATCATTAGCTTATAAGACGGGAAGCCACATTAGGCCATAATCTGGTGATAAAAATCCTGTGTTATAGACGATTAAGTTCGGTAGATATTTAGTGGATTTGCGTATCAAGTTATAAGCTATCACGTGCATAGGCCCGGGCCTGCAGATTGTCACAGAAAATGAACAATCCAAATAGGTCAAAAATGCAATAAAAAAATTTGGTATCATTTTGAAAATTACATATTAAAACATATCAAAATTTGAAATTCTAACATGTACAGTAAAATGCGTCAGAATGCACCATGCAATTCTAGGATTAAAAATTTTCCTGGGGGAGTCTAAATTAACAGTGGGCACATCGCCCTTTTGGTGTTCAATTTATTTGCTGGGCTTACAAGTTGAAAATGGCTAGCTACGTCCCTGGCTATATTCGTTATATTCCGGCAGTAGAGTAGAACACCCAAAACGTATTATATGTAGCCTTATAAAGTAACCATAATACTGATTTCATCCTATCGGTATATCTTATATATGCAGAATAATACTGGAATTTCTGGAATATGTAGAATGATATTGGAATTCCTGGAATATGTAGAATGATATTGGAATTCATGGAATATGTAGAATGATACTGGAATTCCTGGAATATGTAGAATGATATTGGAATTCCTGGAATATGTAGAATGATACTGGAATTCCTGGAATATGTAGAATGATACTGGAATTCCTGGAATATGTAGAATGATATTGGAATTCCTGGAATATGTAGAATTATAATGGATTTCCTGGAATATGTAGAATGATATTGGATTTCCTGGAATATGTAGAATGATACTGGAATTCATGGAATATGTAGAATGATATTGGAATTCCTGGAATATGTAGAATGATATTGGAATTCCTGGAATATGTAGAATGATACCAGAATTCCTGGAATATGTAGAATGATATTGGAATTCCTGGAATAATGTAGAATGATACTGGAATTCATGGAATATGTAGAATGATATTGGAATTCCTGGAATATGTAGAATGATATTGGAATTCCTGGAATATGTAGAATGATACCAGAATTCCTGGAATATGTAGAATGATACTGGAATTCCTGGAATATGTAGAATGATATTGGATTTCCTGGAATATGTAGAATGATACTGGAATTCATGGAATATGTAGAATGATATTGGAATTCCTGGAATATGTAGAATGATATTGGAATTCCTGGAATATGTAGAATGATACCAGAATTCCTGGAATATGTAGAATGATACTGGAATTCCTGGAATATGTAGAATGATATTGGAATTCATGGAATATGTAGAATGATAACGGAATTCCTGGAATATGTAGAATGATACTGGAATTCCTGGAATATGTAGAATGATATTGGAATTCATGGAATATGTAGAATGATACTGGAATTCCTGGAATATGTAGAATGATATTGGAATTCCTGGAATATGTAGAATGATATTGGAATTCCTGGAATATGTAGAATGATATTGGAATTCCTGGAATATGTAGAATGATAATAAAATTCCTGGAATATGTAGAATGATATTGGAATTCCTGGAATATGTAGAATGATATTGGAATTCCTGGAATATGTAGAATGATATTGGAATTCCTGGAATATGTAAAATGATACTGGAATTCCTGGAATATGCAGAACAATACTGGAATTCATGGAATAAAATAACACATATTGCACTGGAAACAATACTAACTACGAACATTATTCAACAACACACTAAACATGCTAAATGAGCGCAGAAACGTTGCCAGATCAGAGCTGTATTGCAAAAGATTAGACAACATACATATTACTAGACGCACTAATTAATTACAAATTGCTCTCGATGTAAGTACTTACAGGTATTTACAAGTACATGGACCACTAGTGGGTGCCAATGCTCAACCTTTCTCAATTAACAGTGAGCATCAACGCTCAACCGTTCTCAATTAACAGTGAGCACCAACGCTCAACCATTCTCAATTAACAGTGAGCACCAATGCTCAACCGTTCTCAATTAACAGTGAGCACCAATGCTGAACCTTTCTCAATTAACAGTGAGCACCAATGCTGAACCTTTCTCAATTAACAGTGAGCACCAATGCTCAACCGTTCTCAATTAACAGTGAGCACCAACGCTCAACCGTTCTCAATTAACAGTGAGCACCAACGCTCAACCGTTCTCAATTAACAGTGAGCACCAATGCTCAACATTTCTCAATTAACAGTGAGCACCAACGCTCAACCGTTCTCAATTAACAGTGAGCACCAATGCTCAACCGTTCTCAATTAACAGTGAGCACCAATGCTGAACCTTTCTCAATTAACAGTGAGCACCAATGCTGAACCTTTCTCAATTAACAGTGAGCACCAATGCTGAACCGTTCTCAATTAACAGTGAGCACCAATGCTCAACCGTTCTCAATTAACAGTGAGCACCAATGCTCAACCGTTCTCAATTAACAGTGAGCACCAATGCTCAACCGTTCTCAATTAACAGTGAGCACCAACGCTCAACCGTTCTCAATTAACAGTGAGCACCAATGCTGAACCTTTCTCAATTAACAGTGAGCACCAATGCTCAACCGTTCTCAATTAACAGTGAGCACCAATGCTCAACCGTTCTCAATTAACAGTGAGCACCAATGCTGAACCTTTCTCAATTAACAGTGAGCACCAATGCTGAACCTTTCTCAATTAACAGTGAGCACCAATGCTCAACCGTTCTCAATTAACAGTGAGCACCAATGCTCAACCGTTCTCAATTAACAGTGAGCACCAATGCTGAACCTTTCTCAATTAACAGTGAGCACCAATGCTGAACCTTTCTCAATTAACAGTGAGCACCAATGCTCAACCGTTCTCAATTAACAGTGAGCACCAACGCTCGACCGTTCTCAATTAACAGTGAGCACCAACACTCAACCTTTCTCAATTAACAGTGGGCACCAAGCTCAACTGTTCTCAATTAACAGTGGGCACCAACGCTCAACTGTTCTCAATTAACAGTGGGCACCAATGCTCAACTGTTCTCAATTAACAGTGGGTACTAACGCTCAACTGTTCTCAATTAACAGTGGGTACCAATGCTCAACTGTTCTTAATTAACAGTGGGTACCAACGCTCAACTGTTCTCAATTACCAGTGAGCACCAATGCTCAACTGTTCTCAATTACCAGTGAGCACCAATGCTCAACCATTCTCAATTAACAATGGGGACCAACGCTCAACCGTTCTCAATTAACAGTGAGCACCAATGCTCAACCGTTCTCAATTAACACGTTCAACCGTTCTCAATTAACAGTGGGCACCAACACTCAACTGTTCTCAATTAACAGTGGGCACCAATGCTCAACCGTTCTCAATTAACAGTGAGCACCAATGCTCAACCGTTCTCAATTAACAGTGGGCACCAACGCTCAACCGTTCTCAATTAACAGTGGGCACCAACACTCAACCGTTCTCAATTAACAGTGGGCACCAACGCTCAACTGTTCTCAATTAACAGTGGGCACCAATGCTCAACCATTCTCAATTAACAGTGAGCACCAACGCTCAACTGTTCTCAATTAACAGTGGGTACCAATGATCAACCATTCTCAATTAACAGTGGGCACCAACACTCAACTGTTCTCAATTAACAGTGGGTACCAATGATCAACCATTCTCAATTAACAGTGAGCACCAATGCTCAACCGTTCTCAATTAACAGTGGGCACCAACACTCAACTGTTCTCAATTAACAGTGGGCACCAACACTCAACTGTTCTCAATTAACAGTGGGTACCAATGATCAACCATTCTCAATTAACAGTGAGCACCAATGCTCAACCATTCTCAATTAACAGTGGGCACCAACACTCAACTGTTCTCATTTAAAAGTGGGTACCAATGATCAACCATTCTCAATTAACAGTGGGCATCAACACTCAACTGTTCTCAATTAACAGTGGGTACCAATGATCAACCATTCTCAATTAACAGTGAGCACCAATGCTCAACCATTCTCAATTAACAGTGGGCACCAACACTCAACTGTTCTCAAGTAACAGTGGGCACCAACGCTCAACCATTCTTAATTAACAGTGGGCACCAACGCTCATCAGTTCTCAATTAATAGGGGCACCAATGCTCAATCATTCTCAATTAACAGGGGAGGGGGGGGGGCAACGCTCAATCGTTATCAATTAACAGTGGGCACCAATGCTCAACCGTTCTCAATTAACAGTGGGCACCAATGATCAACCATTCTCAATTAACAGTGGGCACCAACGCTCAACCATTTTCAATAAACAGTGGGCGCCAACGCTCAACCGTTCTCAATTAACAGTGGGAACCAATGCTCAACCGTTCTAAATAACAGTGGGCGCCAATGCTCAACCGTTCTCAATTAACAGTGGGCACCATCACTCAACCGTTCGCCCACTGTTTATTGAGAATGGTTGAGTGATGGTGCCCACTGTTAATTTTAAAACGGTTGAGTGTTGGTGCCCACTGTTAATTTAGAAACGGTTGAGTGTTGGTGCCCACTGTTAATTTAGAATGGTTGAGTGTTGGTGCCCACTGTTAATTTAGAACAGTTGAGTGTTGGTGCCCACTGTTAATTGAGAACGGTTGAGTGTTTGTGGCCACTGTTAATTTAGAACAGTTGAGTGTTGGTGCCCACTGTTAATTGAGAACGGTTGAGCATTATATTATCTCATGTACTGGTACCATATAATCTTATAATATCTCATGTACTGGTACCATATAATCTTATATTATCTCATGTACTGGTACCATATAATCTTATAATATCTCATGTACTGGTACCATATAATCTTATATTATCTCATGTAATGGTACCATATAATCTTATATTATCTCATGTACTGGTACCATATAATTTAATAATATTGCATAATTATATCGGTACACAGATAACTTACACAAATATTGATATAAGCATTCAAAAGCATTACATATATATATATGTATATACATATCAACTATTATATACACCACAAACAACATTACAATATATATGTAGGGACAATGACAATATTTCTATATTTTACATAAAATTAACACAACTTTTAATATCAAAAACATATTCTCAGAACTTTCCATTAAAGCTGTTCTATAGCTGATGCCTGCTGATATATACTATATATATATATATGGAACATACTTGCTCTAGCCCTTCCCCTCTACAATATCCAGTAAGTGGACCTCTACAAGATCCAGTAAGTGGACCTCTACAAGATCCAGTAAGTGGACCTCTACAAGATCCAGTAAGTGGACCTCTACAAGATCCAGTAAGTGGACGGAGTGTTGTTTAGCGAGATTATCGAAACATACATGAACAATTCTTAAATGAGGCAACAACAAAGTTTAACCCTTTGACTGCTGAGTAAATAAAATCACATTTGCGAACAACATAGAACCAGATCAGCTGCGGTGTTAATGCCGAATCTGATCAGGATCTATGTTGTTTAGCTCCACTATTCGAATAGCAAACAGCATAGAGCCTGATCAGACGGCGCAGAATCTGGCTCTTGCTGTTTGCTTATGTGATTTTTTTTCTGCTGCTAGTATGCAAAGGGTTAAATGAGGCACCAATCCAGTTTAATCTGTATCAAAAAACCCTCTACAATGCAGCTGCATAGCGTTCCCACTTGAGGTGCAACGATTTACTCGGAATCATAAAACCTACAATGCAGCTGCATAGCGTTCCCACTTGAGGTGCAACAATTTACTCGGAATCATAAACCTACAATGCGGCTGCATAGTGTTCCCACTTGAGGTGCAACGATTTACTCGGAATCATAAAACCTACAATGCAGCTGCATAGTGTTCCCACTTGAGGTGCAATGATTTACTCGGAATCATAAAACCTACAATGCAGCTGCATAGCGTTCCCACTTGAGGTGCAACGATTTACTCGGAATCATAAAACCTACAATGCAGCTGCATAGCGTTCCCACTTGAGGTGCAACGATTTACTCGGAATCATGAAAATCTGCATTTACATTGGTCGATTCTCGATACCAGTAATACGAGCTTCGATTCAATTTGAGCCTGCATTTTAAGTATGCATTTCTTCAAATGTAAAATGACTTACGATTGGTCGAGAACAAATCAGTAATGCAATCAATGATAGTATCTCATTTCTATTCGATAAAGCTGCCAAATGGCGTCTGATGACTAAAACATGCTTCAAAGTATTAACCCTTTCAACACTACAGGACTCTAAATAGACTTACAAAATGTGTAGATTCAGATGAGCCGACTCGTGATGAGCCATCTCATCAGGATCTGCACTTTTTGCCAGTAATAATTATTACTATTTTTAGATAAAATTACACATTTTGATTAATGAACTGGTCCAAAGGTAATTTTCTATTAATTTATTGGTCTAAAAATTATGAATTACATACGATTGGTCGAGAACAGATCAGTAATGCAATCAATGATAGTATCTCATTTCCATTCGGTAAAGTCTGACGCAGTGTCGAAACTAAAACATGCATGAAAGTATTTAAAATCTAGTACGGAGCATTTTGGCTTCAGGGAGGGTATATATAACCTTGGAAATGAGCTTTTATCAACCATCAACATAATAATTAAATATGAATCAAATCGAAATGAGATATCCGAGATTAAAATTGAATCAAATCTAGCCTTGGATGAACCGTTGCAGCACAATACAGAAGGGAATTAAACAAGTTGACACTTGCAACGTGAATGTTTACTGCAACGTGAATGTTTACTGCAACATGAATGTTTACTGTAACATGAATGCTTACTGCAACGCGAATGTTTACTGCAACATGAATGTTTACAGCAACGCGAATGTTTACTGCAACATGAATGTTTACAGCAATGCGAATGTTTACTGCAACATGAATGTTTACTGCACCGCGAATGTTTACTGCAACATGAATGTTTACAGCAACATGAATGCTTACTGCACCATGAATGTTTACTGCAATGTGAATGTTTACTGCAACATGATTGTTTACTGCAACATGATTGTTTACTGCAACATGATTGTTTACTGCAACATGATTGTTTACTGCAACATGAATGTTTATTGCAACATGAATGTTTACTGCAACGTGAATGTGTACTGCAACGTGAATGTTTATTGCAACATGAATGTTTACTGCAATGTGAATGTTTACTGCAACATGAATGCTTACTGCACCGTGAATGCTTACTGCAACGTGAATGTTTACTGCAACATGAATGTTTACTGCAACATGAATGTTTACTGCAACGTGAATGTTTACTGCACCATGAATGTTTACTGCAACGTGAATGTTTACTGTAACGTGAATGTTTATTAACCTGAATGTTTACTGCAATGTGAATGTTTATTGCAATGTGAATGTTTACTGTAACATGAATGTTTACTGCAATGTGAATGTTTACTGCAATGTGAATGTTTATTACAATGTGAATGTTTACTGTAACATGAATGTTTACTGCAATGTGAATATTTATTGCAATGTGAATGTTTACTGTAACATGAATGTTTACTGCAACGTGAATGTTTAGTGGAACATGAATGTTTACTGCAACATGACTGTTTAGTGGAACATGAATGTTTACTGCAACATGAATGTTTATTGCAACATGAATGTTTACTGCAACATGAATGTTTACTGCAACATGAATGTTTACTGCAACATGAATGCTTACTGAACCATCAATGTTTACTGCAATGTGAATGTTTACTGCAACATGAATGTTTACTGCAATGTGCATGTTTACTGCAACATGAATGTTTACTGCAATGTGCATGTTTACTGCAACATGAATGTTTACTGCAACGTGCATGTTTACTGCAACATGAATGTTTACTGCGACGTGAATGTTTACTGCAACATGAATGTTTACTGTAATGTGAATGCTTACTGCAATGTGAATGTTTACTGCAACATGAATGTTTACAGGTAATGATGAAGTTTAGTCAGTAATTCATTTTGTTTAGGGGGTTTAAAGTCGTACAAACAGCTTGTGTGGTACGGCGACTCTCCAGTCATTAATGATGGAGGAAGACTCCGGATGCCCTACGAGCAGTATTGCAGGCACGGACGGACACATGAACAGCTTCCTCACATGAAAGAGTTCGACACCCCCACTGGGATTCAAACCTACATAAGTGAGGGACAAATGATTTGAATTTGATGACTATAACCGCTTTGCCACTACAGTAATTCATTCAAAATGGAAAAACTATATAAAAAACAAAGTTGAAATGGAGAGTTCTATTCAGGGAAACATAAGTAAGCAAACACAATAAACATAATGCAAGCAGTTAGTAGAGCATTAATTAAATACTGTCAACACTCGAACATAAATGTACACACAGCATATAAACAATAGGAACCTGTCACAATACATGCTACAATGCACCACTGAATGTACGTACATGCTACAATGCACCACTGAATGTACGTACATGCTACAATGCACCACTGAATGTACGTACATGCTACAATGCACCACTGAATGTACGTACATGCTACAATGCACCACTGAATGTACGTACATGCTACAATGCACCACTGAATGTACGTACATGCTTGTGTGTGTTGCACACAGTACGACATGCCACAACGGGTAAACTTATTTTTCCACCTGTACATTCTGCTCCTCGCGTTCGTCCGCCCAGTTTTTGATAGCTCCGCCCCGTTTCATCATAATCTCGCGTTTCCACTCGGGTACGTCTTGTAATTCTTCCTGCATACGTTTCTCCATTTCTTGTTGTTCACGAATCTTTGATTTGCGGTCATCTTCAGCTTCCTTTACCTGAATAAAACGTACATTCATAATTAATAATCTACTATCTCACCACCATAGCTAGAAGTCTTCAAAATAATCTTTATATAAACAATAATATTCTTTGTTAAATTTTCCCAATGCACCTGTCTACCAATACTGTTTTGATAAATTAAACTTGAAACTCCTATGTTCCCACCTCCTTCCCACATGGCCTTTCATATCCTTCTATCCTTCCTGCTACACAACTTTCCCACCTATCCTTCTCACACAACTTTCCCGCCTATCCTTCCCACACAACTTTCCCACCTCTCCTTCCCGCCTATCCTTCCCACACAACTTTCCCACCTCTCCTTCCTGCCTATCCTTCCCACACAACTTTCCCACCTCTCCTTCCTGTCTATCCTTCCCACACAACTGTCCCACCTCTCCTTCCTGCCTATCCTTCCCACAACTTTCCACCTATCCTTCCTGCCTATCCTCCCACACAACTTTCCCGCCTCTCCTTCCCACACAACTTTCCCACCTATCCTTCCCACACAACTTTCCTGCCTGTCCTTCCCGCCTATCCTTTCCACACAACTTTCCCACCTCTCCTTCTTGCCTATCTTTCCCACACAACTTTCCCACCTATCCTTCCTGCCTATCCTTCCCACACAACTTTCCCGCCTGTCCCCACACAACTTTCCCGCCTGTCCTTCCTGCCTATCCTTCCCACACAACTTTCCCGCCTATCCTTTCCACACAACTTTCCCACCTCTCCTTCTTGCCTATCTTTCCCACACAACTTTCCCACATCTCCTTCCCACACAACTTGCCCGCCTGTCCTTCCTGCCTATCCTTCCCACACAACTTAGTCGTCATATGGGTGCATTCAACATATGGATGTAGTCGGCATATGGATGTAGTCGGCATATGGGTGTAGTCGGCATATGGATGTAGTCGGCATATGGATGTAGTCGGCATATGGGTGTAGTCGTCATATGGGTGTAGTCGGCATATGGATGTAGTCGGCATATGGATGTAGTCGTTATATGGGTGTAGTCGGCATATGGATGTAGTCGGCTTATGGGTGTAGTCGGCATATGGGTGTAGTCGGCATATGGGTGTAGGCGGCATATGGATGTAGTCGGCTTATGGGTGTAGTCGGCATATGGGTGTAGTCGACATATGGATGTAGTCGGCATATGGATGTAGTCGGCTTATGGATGTAGTCGACATATGGGTGTAGTCGGCTTATGGATGTAGTCGACATATGGATGTAGTCGGCTTACAGGTCCATATATACAGCATAATTACTATTCCTATACAAGAATGAAGTTTGTTTGTTTGGTTTAAAGTTGCACAAACAGTTTATACAGCAACTCTCCAGCACAAACAGTTTATACAGCAACTCTCCAGCACAAACAGTTTATACAGCAACTCTCCAGCACAAACAGTTTATACAGCAACTCTCCAGCACAAACAGTTTATACAGCAACTCTCCAGCACAAACAGTTTATACAGCAACTCTCCAGCACAAAAAGTTTATACAGCAACTCTCCAGCACAAACAGTTTATACAGCAACTCTCCAGCACAAACAGTTTATACAGCAACTCTCCAGCACAAATAGTTTATACAGCAACTCTCCCGCACAAACAGTTTATACAGCAACTCTCCAGCACAAACAGTTTATACAGCAACTCTCCCGCACAAACAGTTTATACAGCAACTCTCCCGCACAAACAGTTTATACAGCAACTCTCCAGCTATTTAATCGCCATTAAACAACGGAAATAGAAATATAATTTCGATTTTAAAATGACCAAAATATTTAAAGAGTGCAAAGAGTTGGTGTTATTTTTTTAGAGTGCGTAAATGACGTCACAAAACTACAAAAATGATGTGACGTTTGACATCACGCGCTAAACCATGGTTTATTGCAGATCTAACCACGGTAAATTTCTTCTTTGCATATACCGTACACACAATATGCCGTGCCGTGTTAGATTGTTAGTTATACAATTGTAGAACTATTCTGTAAATATTCTACATGTCTGGTTATTCTGTAAATATTCTACATGTCTGGTTATTCTGTAAATATTCTACATGTCTGGTTATTCTGTAAATATTTTACATGTCTGGTTATTCTGTAAATATTCTACATGTTTGGTTATTACTATCCCATATCTATGTATCTACATGTACTCCTATCTATATATCTACATGTACTCCTATCTACGTATCTACATGTACTCCTATCTATGTATCTACATGTACTCCTATCTATGTATCTACATGTACTCCTATCTATGTATCTACATGTACTCCTATCTATGTATCTACATGTACTCCTATCTATGTATCTACATGTACTCCTATCTATGTATCTACATGTACTCCTATCTACATGTACTCCTATCTATGTATCTACATGTACTCCTATCTATGTATCTATATGTACTCCTATCTATGTATCTACATGTACTCCTATCTATGTATCTACATGTACTCCTATCTATGTATCTACATGTACTCCTATCTATATATCTACATGTACTCCTATCTACATGTACTCCTATCTATGTATCTACATGTACTCCTATCTACATGTACTCCTATCTATGTATCTACATGTACTCCTATCTACATGTACTCCTATCTATGTATCTACATGTACTCCTATCTACATGTACTCCTATCTATGTATATACATGTACTCCTATCTACATGTACTCCTATCTATGTATCTACATGTACTCCTATCTATGTATCTACATGTACTCCTATCTATGTATCTACATGTACTCCTATCTATATATCTACATATACTCCTATATATGTATCTACATGTACTCCTATCTATGTATCTACATGTACTCCTATCTATGTATCTACATGTACTCCTATCTACATGTACTCCTATCTATGTATCTACATGTACTCCTATCTATGTATCTATATGTACTCCTATCTATGTATCTACATGTACTCCTATCTATGTATCTACATGTACTCCTATCTATGTATCTACATGTACTCCTATCTATATATCTACATGTACTCCTATCTACATGTACTCCTATCTATGTATCTACATGTACTCCTATCTACATGTACTCCTATCTATGTATCTACATGTACTCCTATCTACATGTACTCCTATCTATGTATATACATGTACTCCTATCTACATGTACTCCTATCTATGTATATACATGTACTCCTATCTACATGTACTCCTATCTATGTATCTATATGTACTCCTATCTATATATCTACATGTACTCCTATCTATGTATCTATATGTACTCCTATATATGTATCTACATGTACTCCTATCTATGTATCTACAT
Organism: Archivesica marissinica; assembly: GCA_014843695.1. NCBI lineage: Eukaryota > Metazoa > Mollusca > Bivalvia > Venerida > Vesicomyidae > Archivesica > Archivesica marissinica. The sequence continues at coordinate 61,626,032 of CM026389.1, read as the reverse complement.
GTACTCCTATCTATGTATCTACATGTACTCCTATCTATGTATCTACATGTACTCCTATCTATGTATCTACATGTACTCCTATCTATGTATCTACATGTACTCCTATCTATGTATCTACATGTACTCCTATCTATATATCTACATGTACTCCTATCTATGTATCTACATGTACTCCTATCTATATATCTACATATACTCCTATATATGTATCTACATGTACTCCTATCTATGTATCTACATGTACTCCTATCTATGTATCTACATGTACTCCTATCTATGTATCTACATGTACTCCTATCTATGTATCTACATGTACTCCTATCTATATATCTACATGTACTCCTATCTATGTATCTACATGTACTCCTATCTATGTATCTACATGTACTCCTATCTATGTATCTACATGTACTCCTATCTATGTATCTACATGTACTCCTATCTATATATCTACATGTACTCCTATCTATATATATACATGTACTCCTATCTATGTATCTACATGTACTCCTATCTATATATCTACATGTACTCCTATCTATATATCTACATGTACTCCTATCTATATATCTACATGTACTCCTATCTATATATCTACATGTACTCCTATCTATATATCTACATGTACTCCTATCTATGTATCTACATGTACTCCTATCTATGTATCTATATGTACTCCTATCTATATATCTACATGTACTCCTATCTATGTATCTACATGTACTCCTATCTATGTATCTACATGTACTCCTATCTATATATCTACATGTACTCCTATCTATGTATCTACATGTACTCCTATCTATGTATCTATATGTACTCCTATCTATGTATCTACATGTACTCCTATCTACATGTACTCCTATCTATGTATCTACATGTACTCCTATCTACATGTACTCCTATCTATGTATATACATGTACTCCTATCTACATGTACTCCTATCTATGTATCTACATGTACTCCTATCTACATGTACTCCTATCTATGTATCTACATGTACTCCTATCTATATATCTACATGTACTCCTATCTATGTATCTACATGTACTCCTATCTATGTATCTACATGTACTCCTATCTATGTATCTACATATACTCCTATCTATGTATCTACATGTACTCCTATCTATATATCTACATGTACTCCTATCTATGTATCTACATTTACTCCTATCTATGTATCTACATGTACTCCTATCTATGTATCTACATGTACTCCTATCTATGTATCTACATGTACTCCTATCTATATATCTACATGTACTCCTATCTATGTATCTACATGTACTCCTATCTATATATCTACATATACTCCTATATATGTATCTACATGTACTCCTATCTATGTATCTACATGTACTCCTATCTATGTATCTACATGTACTCCTATCTATGTATCTACATGTACTCCTATCTATGTATCTACATGTACTCCTATCTATATATCTACATGTACTCCTATCTATGTATCTACATGTACTCCTATCTATGTATCTACATGTACTCCTATCTATATATCTACATGTACTCCTATCTCCGTCAAATTACACAGTTTTATAGAATCTTTTTCACTTACGAAAATGTCTGTCCAAACTATGGTGTTATATATACAGTCCAACCTGACTTAAGCAGTCAGCCAAGGGAATTACAGAAAGTGGCTGTTTAGCACAGGTGGCTGCTTAATAGAGGCTAAATGAAGTGACGTCACCCATATGTCAAATGAATAAAGGTCAAATAAAGCACATATTGGGAATCTGGAAACTGGCTGCTTAATACAAGTTGGCTGCTCAATAGAGGTGACCACTAACACAGGTTTGACTGTAGAGGTTACCACTAACACAGGTTTGACTGTAGAGGTTACCACTAACACAGGTTTGACTGTAGAGGTGACCACTAACACAGGTTTGACTGTAGAGGTGACCACTAACACAGGTTTGATTGTAGAGGTGACCACTAACACAGGTTTGACTGTAGTGGTAACCACTAACACAGGTTTGACTGTAGAGGTGACCACTAACACAGGTTTGACTGTAGAGGTGACCACTAACACAGGTTTGACTGTAGAGGTGACCACTAACACAGGTTTGACACCACTAACACAGGTTTGACTGTAGAGGTGACCACTAACACAGGTTTGACTGTAGAGGTGACCACTAACACAGGTTTGACTGTAGAGGTGACCATTAACACAGGTTTGACTGTAGAGGTTACCACTAACACAGGTGTGACTGCAGAGGTGACCACTATTACAGGTTTGACTGTAGAGGTGACCACTAACACAGGTTTGACTGTAGAGGTGACCAATAACACAGGTTTGATTGTAGAGGTGACCACTAACACAGGTTTGACTGTAGAGGTGACCACTAATACAGGTTTGACTGTAGCGGTAACCACTAACACAGGTTTGACTGTAGAGGTAACCACTAACACAGGTTTGATTGTAGAGGTAACCACTAACACAGGTTTGACTGTAGAGGTGACCACTAACACAGGTTTGACTGTAGCGGTAACCACTAACACAGGTTTGACTGTAGAGGTAACCACTAACACAGGTTTGACTGTAGAGGTAACCATTAACACAGGTTTGACTAGATATAGTATGGATGAAGCGAAATAAAATGTTACCCTCCGTTTCTTGTTGATTTCTTCCTCTGCAACCTGGATAGATAGAAGGTTAACATTGTTAGTATACATGCTACACAAACACCATGCAATTATGCCCCTGCCATCAGTCCTCAATATTGAAACCACCATGCCTAGCTGATCAACATGTCCCACAGTGGTAGTGCTATCATGTAATATGCCCCTAATATCATGCAATATGCCCCTAATATCATGTAATATGCCCCTAATATCATGTAATATACCCCTAATATCATGTAATATGCCCCTAATATCATGTAATATACCCCTAATATCATGTAATATACCCCTAATATCATGCAATATGCCCCTAATATCATGCAATATGCCCCTAATATCATGTAATATGCCCCTAATAGCATGCAATATGCCCCTGATATCATGCAATATACTCCTAATATCATGTAATATGCCCCTAATATCATGTAATATACCCCTAATATCATGTAATATGCCCCTGATATCATGTAATATACCCCTAATATCATGTAATATGCCCCTAATATCATGTAATATACCTCTAATATCATGTAATATACCCCTAATATCATGTAATATACCCCTAATATCATGTAATATGCCCCTAATATCATGTAATATACCCCTAATATCATGTAATATGCCCCTAATATCATGTAATATGCCCCTAATATCATGTAATATACCCCTAATATAATGTAATATACCCCTAATATCATGCAATATACCCCTAATATCATGTAATATACCCCTAATATAATGTAATATGCCCCTAATATCATGTAATATACTCCTAATATCATGTAATATACCCCTAATATCATGTAATATGCCAATAATATAATGTAATATGCCCCTAATATCATGCAATATGCCAATAATATAATGTAATATGCCCCTAATATCATGTAATATACCCCTAATATCATGTAATATGCCCCTAATATCATGTAATATGCCCCTAATATCATGCAATATGCCAATAATATCATGCAATATGCCAATAATATAATGCAATATGCCCCTAATATCATGTAATATACCCCTAATATCATGTAATATGCCCCTAATATCATGTAATATGCCAATAATATAATGTAATATGCCCCTAATATAATGTAATATGCCCCTAATATCATGCAATATGCCAATAATATAATGTAATATGCCCCTAATATCATGCAATATGCCACTAATATCATGTAATATACCCCTAATATCATGTAATATGCCCCTGATATCATGTAATATGCCCCTAATATAATGTAATATGCCCCTAATATCATGTAATATGCCAATAATATAATGTAATATGCCCCTAATATCATGTAATATGCCCCTAATATCATGTAATATACCCCTAATATCATGTAATATGCCCCTAATATCATGTAATATACCCCTAATATAATGTAATATGCCCCTAATATCATGTAATATGCCCCTAATATCATGTAATATGCCCCTAATATCATGCAATATGCCAATAATATAATGTAATATGCCCCTAATATCATGTAATATACCCCTAATATCATGTAATATGCCCCTAATATCATGTAATATACCCCTAATATCATGTAATATGCCCCTAATATCATGTAATATGCCCCTAATATCATGTAATATGCCCCTAATATCATGTAATATGCCCCTAATATCATGTAATATGCCCCTAATATCATGTAATATGCCCCTAATATCATGTAATATGCCCCTAATATCATGTAATATGCCCCTAATATCATGTAATATGCCAATAATATAATGTAATATGCCCCTAATATCATGTAATATAACCCTAATATCATGTGATATGCCCCTTATACATGTAAATATGCCCTAATATCATGTAATATGCCGACTAATATAAAAGTTAAGATCCCCTAATATCATGTAATATACCCTAATATCATGCAATATGCCAATAATTTAATGTATATGCCCCTAATATCATGTAATATGCCCCTAATATCATGTAATATACCCTAATATCATGCAATATGCCCCTAATATCATGTAATATACCCCTAATATCATGTAATATACCCCTAATATCATGTAATATACCCCTAATATCATGTAATATGCCCCTAATATCATGTAATATACCCCTAATATCATGCAATATGCCCCTAATATCATGTAATATACCCCTACTATCATGTAATATACTCCTAATATCATGTAATATACCCCTAATATCATGTAATATGCCAATAATATAATGTAATATGCCCCTAATATCATGCAATATGCCAATAATATAATGTAATATGCCCCTAATATCATGTAATATACCCCTAATATCATGTAATATGCCCCTAATATCATGTAATATGCCCCTAATATCATGCAATATGCCAATAATATCATGCAATATGCCAATAATATAATGCAATATGCCCCTAATATCATGTAATATACCCCTAATATCATGTAATATGCCCCTAATATCATGTAATATGCCAATAATATAATGTAATATGCCCCTAATATAATGTAATATGCCCCTAATATCATGCAATATGCCAATAATATAATGTAATATGCCCCTAATATCATGCAATATGCCACTAATATCATGTAATATACCCCTAATATCATGTAATATACCCCTAATATCATGTAATATACCCCTAATATAATGTAATATGTCCCTAATATCATGTAATATGCCCCTAATATCATGTAATATACTCCTAATATCATGTAATATACCCCTAATATCATGTAATATACCCCTAATATCATGTAATATGCCCCTAATATCATGTAATATACTCCTAATATCATGTAATATACCCCTAATATCATGTAATATGCCCCCTAATTTATGTAATATGCCCCTAAATCATGTAATATACCCTAATATCATGTAATATACCCATAATCTAATGTAATATGCCCCTAATATCATGCAATATGCCAATAATATAATGTAATATGCCCCTAATATCATGTAATATGCCCCTAATATCATGTAATATGCCCCTAATATCATGTAATATACCCCTAATATCATGCAATATGCCAATAATATAATGTAATATGCCCCTAATATGTAATATACCCCTAATATCATGTAATATACCCCTAATATCATGTAATATACCCCTAATATCATGTAATATGCCCCTAATATCATGTAATATACCCCTAATATCATGCAATATGCCAATAATATAATGTAATATGCCCCTAATATCATGTAATATACTCCTAATATCATGTAATATGCCCCTAATATCATGTACTATACTCCTAATATCATGTAATATGCCCCTAATATCATGTAATATACTCCTAATATCATGTAATATACCCCTAATATCATGCAATATGCCCCTAATATCATGTAATATACCCCTAATATAATGTAATATGCCCATACTATAATGTAATATACCCCTAATATCATGTAATATACCCCTAATATCATGTAATATGCCCCTAATATCATGTAATATACCCCTAATATCATGTAATATACCCCTAATATCATGTAATATGCCCCTAATATTATGTAATATACTCCTAATATCATGTAATATGCCCCTAATATCATGCAATATGCCAATAATATCATGTAATATGCCCCTAATATCATGCAATATGCCAATAATATAATGTAATATGCCCCTAATATAATGTAATATGCCCCTAATATCATGCAATATGCCCCTAATATCATGTAATATACCCCTAATATCATGTAATATGCCCCTAATATCATGTAATATACCCCTAATATCATGTAATATACCCCTAATATCATGTAATATACCCATAATATCATGTAATATGCCCCTAATATCATACAATATGCCAATAATATAATGTAATATGCCCCTAATATCATGTAATATACCCCTAATATCATGTAATATACCCCTAATATCATGTAATATACTCCTAATATCATGTAATATGCCCCTGATATCATGTAATATGCCCCTAATATCATGTAATATGCCCCTAATATCATGTAATATGCCCCTAATATCATGTAATATGCCCCTAATATCATGTAATATGCCCCTAATATCATGTATAATACCCCCTAATTATGTAATATGCCCCTGATATCATGTAATATGCCCCTGATATCATGTAATATGCCCCTAATATCATGTAATATGCCCTAATATCATGTAATATGCCCCTATATCATGTAATATGCCCCTAATATCATGTAATATGCCCCTAATATCATGTAATATGCCCCTAATATCATGCAATATGCCCCTAATATCATGCAATATGCCCCTAATATCATGTAATATGCCCCTAATATCATGTAATATGCCCCTAATATCATGTAATATGCCCCTAATATCATGCAATATGCCAATAATATAATGTAATATGCCCCTAATATCATGTAATATACCCCTAATATCATGTAATATACCCCTAATATCATGTAATATACTCCTAATATCATGTAATATACTCCTAATATCAAGTAATATACCCCTAATATCATGTAATATGCCCCTAATATCATGCAATATGCCCCTAATATCATGTAATATGCCCTTAATATCATGTAATATGCCCCTAATATCATGTAATATGCCCTTAATATCATGTAATATGCCCCTAATATCATGTAATATGCCCCTAATATCATGTAATATACCCCTAATATCATGTAATATGCCCCTAATATCATGTAATATGCCCCTAATATTATGTAATATACCCCTAATATCATGTAATATGCCCCTAATATCATGCAATATGCCACTAATATCATGTAATATGTCCCTAATATCATGTAATATGCCCCTAATATCATGCAATATACCCCTAATATCATGTAATATGCCCCTAATATCATGTAATATGTCCCTAATATCATGTAATATACCCCTAATATCATGTAATATACCCCTAATATCATGTAATATACCCCTAATATCATGTAATATGCCCCTAATTATGCCCCTAATATCATGTAATATACCCCTAATATCATGTAATATGCCCCTAATATCATGTAATATACCCCTAATATCATGTAATATAGCCTCGAGGGTCCTCATTCCGGTAGGATACGAAACACTCATTAAAATTTGCATAATAGTTTGTAAAATATACAAAGACGTATACATATCTTAGTCAACAAATCCTTTTCCAACATGTTGCATCAAATTTCAACATAAATGCATGTGTTTCCAAAGAGTAATCACGATTTGTTCTGAACTACTGTAAATTTGTCCGTAATTTTACATGTGACCCAATTCCGGTAACTCTTGGGTAACAGTGAATTAGGCACTCTTAATTAATTATGTGGTGTTTTCCCAAACAGTTCAAATATAAGATATAATTCCAAAATCTATTTTTAACTTTGTTAACACTAATAACTGTTAAAACACTAAATTATTAACTGTTGTTTTATGTAACTGTTTTATTCTACTCCTCTCTAGTGTCACAGCAAGGACACATGACTGTGTCTCCTATTCTAAGTACCCTGACTGTGGTGCAACATGTCAACTGCACCCAGTGGTTACAGAGTTTGCCCCTATTAACTCACACAATCTCCACTTTGCAAATATTAGAGATACACACTTGGAAATCTCTTTAGTGTCTGTTCTTTCTCCTCATCTGCCTAGGATTAGCCTAAAAAACTAAAATTGTTTATAAGGGATAGGACTGAAAACAAAATAAATAAATTAGGCTTGGCCTTATAGAAAAAGCCCACTTCCGAATTAGATCTGTCAATCAAAGCCTGGTTTCAGAGCAGCCGGATGGTAACATTTCTGAACAATGTTTTTGGGGCCAAAAAAGGGTATTTAAATGAACATTTATTTGGTAATAGTAGAAAAGGTATTATTTTATATGCGTGACATGTTTCAACAAATGTTTACCTGTTTTTGTCTCATTTTACTCTTGTTTGACTTTTGACAGATAGCTACAGCTTTAGTAAATATTTACATCGGAGCGCGTGTATGACGTCAGCAAATATCGCGCGTTACGAGATTTAAACAAATAGCACCGGAATTAGGACAGTCACGGAATGAGGACCTTCAATGATACCCCTAATATCATGTAATATGCCCCTAATATCATGTAATATACCCCTAATATCATGTAATATACCCCTAATATCATGCAATATGCCAATAATATAATGTAATATGCCCCTAATATGTAATATACCCCTAATATCATGTAATATACCCCTAATATCATGTAATATACCCCTAATATCATGTAATATGCCCCTAATATCATGTAATATACCCCTAATATCATGCAATATGCCAATAATATAATGTAATATGCCCCTAATATCATGTAATATACTCCTAATATCATGTAATATGCCCCTAATATCATGTACTATACTCCTAATATCATGTAATATGCCCCTAATATCATGTAATATACTCCTAATATCATGTAATATACCCCTAATATCATGCAATATGCCCCTAATATCATGTAATATACCCCTAATATAATGTAATATGCCCATACTATAATGTAATATACCCCTAATATCATGTAATATACCCCTAATATCATGTAATATGCCCCTAATATCATGTAATATACCCCTAATATCATGTAATATACCCCTAATATCATGTAATATGCCCCTAATATTATGTAATATACTCCTAATATCATGTAATATGCCCCTAATATCATGCAATATGCCAATAATATCATGTAATATGCCCCTAATATCATGCAATATGCCAATAATATAATGTAATATGCCCCTAATATAATGTAATATGCCCCTAATATCATGCAATATGCCCCTAATATCATGTAATATACCCCTAATATCATGTAATATGCCCCTAATATCATGTAATATACCCCTAATATCATGTAATATACCCCTAATATCATGTAATATACCCATAATATCATGTAATATGCCCCTAATATCATACAATATGCCAATAATATAATGTAATATGCCCCTAATATCATGTAATATACCCCTAATATCATGTAATATACCCCTAATATCATGTAATATACTCCTAATATCATGTAATATGCCCCTGATATCATGTAATATGCCCCTAATATCATGTAATATGCCCCTAATATCATGTAATATGCCCCTAATATCATGTAATATGCCCCTAATATCATGTAATATGCCCCTAATATCATGTAATATACTCCTAATATTATGTAATATGCCCCTGATATCATGTAATATGCCCCTGATATCATGTAATATGCCCCTAATATCATGTAATATGCCCCTAATATCATGTAATATGCCCCTAATATCATGTAATATGCCCCTAATATCATGTAATATGCCCCTAATATCATGTAATATGCCCCTAATATCATGTAATATGCCCCTAATATCATGCAATATGCCCCTAATATCATGCAATATGCCCCTAATATCATGTAATATGCCCCTAATATCATGTAATATGCCCCTAATATCATGTAATATGCCCCTAATATCATGCAATATGCCAATAATATAATGTAATATGCCCCTAATATCATGTAATATACCCCTAATATCATGTAATATACCCCTAATATCATGTAATATACTCCTAATATCATGTAATATACTCCTAATATCAAGTAATATACCCCTAATATCATGTAATATGCCCCTAATATCATGCAATATGCCCCTAATATCATGTAATATGCCCTTAATATCATGTAATATGCCCCTAATATCATGTAATATGCCCTTAATATCATGTAATATGCCCCTAATATCATGTAATATGCCCCTAATATCATGTAATATACCCCTAATATCATGTAATATGCCCCTAATATCATGTAATATGCCCCTAATATTATGTAATATACCCCTAATATCATGTAATATGCCCCTAATATCATGCAATATGCCACTAATATCATGTAATATGTCCCTAATATCATGTAATATGCCCCTAATATCATGCAATATACCCCTAATATCATGTAATATGCCCCTAATATCATGTAATATGTCCCTAATATCATGTAATATACCCCTAATATCATGTAATATACCCCTAATATCATGTAATATACCCCTAATATCATGTAATATGCCCCTAATTATGCCCCTAATATCATGTAATATACCCCTAATATCATGTAATATGCCCCTAATATCATGTAATATACCCCTAATATCATGTAATATAGCCTCGAGGGTCCTCATTCCGGTAGGATACGAAACACTCATTAAAATTTGCATAATAGTTTGTAAAATATACAAAGACGTATACATATCTTAGTCAACAAATCCTTTTCCAACATGTTGCATCAAATTTCAACATAAATGCATGTGTTTCCAAAGAGTAATCACGATTTGTTCTGAACTACTGTAAATTTGTCCGTAATTTTACATGTGACCCAATTCCGGTAACTCTTGGGTAACAGTGAATTAGGCACTCTTAATTAATTATGTGGTGTTTTCCCAAACAGTTCAAATATAAGATATAATTCCAAAATCTATTTTTAACTTTGTTAACACTAATAACTGTTAAAACACTAAATTATTAACTGTTGTTTTATGTAACTGTTTTATTCTACTCCTCTCTAGTGTCACAGCAAGGACACATGACTGTGTCTCCTATTCTAAGTACCCTGACTGTGGTGCAACATGTCAACTGCACCCAGTGGTTACAGAGTTTGCCCCTATTAACTCACACAATCTCCACTTTGCAAATATTAGAGATACACACTTGGAAATCTCTTTAGTGTCTGTTCTTTCTCCTCATCTGCCTAGGATTAGCCTAAAAAACTAAAATTGTTTATAAGGGATAGGACTGAAAACAAAATAAATAAATTAGGCTTGGCCTTATAGAAAAAGCCCACTTCCGAATTAGATCTGTCAATCAAAGCCTGGTTTCAGAGCAGCCGGATGGTAACATTTCTGAACAATGTTTTTGGGGCCAAAAAAGGGTATTTAAATGAACATTTATTTGGTAATAGTAGAAAAGGTATTATTTTATATGCGTGACATGTTTCAACAAATGTTTACCTGTTTTTGTCTCATTTTACTCTTGTTTGACTTTTGACAGATAGCTACAGCTTTAGTAAATATTTACATCGGAGCGCGTGTATGACGTCAGCAAATATCGCGCGTTACGAGATTTAAACAAATAGCACCGGAATTAGGACAGTCACGGAATGAGGACCTTCAATGATACCCCTAATATCATGTAATATGCCCCTAATATCATGTAATATACCCCTAATATTATGTAATATACCCCTAATATCATGTAATATACTCCTAATATCATGTAATATACCCCTAATATCATGTAATATGCCCCTAATATCATGTAATATGCCCCTAATATCATGTACTATACTCCTAATATCATGTACTATACTCCTAATATCATGTACTATACTCCTAATATCATGTACTATACCCCTAATATCATGTACTATACTCCTAATATCATGTAATATACTCCTAATATCATGTAATATGCCCCTAATATCATGTAATATACCCCTAATATCATGTAATATACCCCTAATATCATGTAATATGCCCCTAATATCATGTAATATGCCCCTAATATCATGTAATATGCCCCTAATATCATGTAATATACTCCTAATATCATGTACTATACTCCTAATATCATGTAATATGCCCCTAATATCATGTAATATGTCCCTAATATCATGTAATATACTCCTAATATCATGTAATATACCCCTAATATCATGTAAGACATCATATCGTTGCTTCCTGCCAAGCTTGGTGAAATATACACAACTAGACATCATATCGTTGCTTCCTGCCAAGCTTGGTGAAATATACACAACTAGACATCATATCGTTGCTTCCTGGCAAGCTTGGTGAAATATACACAACTAGACATCATATCGTTGCTTCCTGCCGGTGAAATATACACAACTAGACATCATATCGTTGCTTCCTGCCAAGCTTGGTGAAATATACACAACTAGACATCATATCGTTGCTTCCTGCCAAGCTTGGTGAAATATACACAACTAGACATCATATCGTTGCTTCCTGGCAAGCTTGGTGAAATATACACAACTAGACATCATATCGTTGCTTCCTGCCGGTGAAATATACACAACTAGACATCATATCGTTGCTTCCTGCCAAGCTTGGTGAAATATACACAACTAGACATCATATCGTTGCTTCCTGCCAAGCTTGGTGAAATATACACAACTAGACATCATATCGTTGCTTCCTGCCAAGCTTGGTGAAATATATACAACTAGACATCATATCGTTGCTTCCTGCCAAGCTTGGTGAAATATACACAACTAGACATCATATCGTTGCTTCCTGCCAAGCTTGGTGAAAATCCAACACGGGGTTATGAAGATGAAGTGTGGACAATGTAAAACGGACAGACGGACATACTCACAAATGGGTCCCCCATTGTTCTCTCTTTTGTTCTATTAGCCACCCAAGAGCATTTATATCCACCCAAGTGCATTTATATCCACCCAAGAGCATTTATAGCCACCCAAGAGCATTTATAAGAGCATTTATATCCACCCAAGAGCATTTATATCCACCCAAGAGCATTTATAGCCACCCAAGATCATTTATAGCAACCCAACAGCAGTTATATCCACCCAAGAGCATTTATAGCAACCCAAGAGCATTTATATCCACCCAATAGCATTTATAGCCACCCAAGATCATTTATAGCAACCCAAGAGCAGTTATATCCACCCAAGAGCATTTATAGCAACCCAAGAGCATTTATATCCACCCAAGAGCATTTATATCCACCCAAGAGCATTTATAGCCACCCAAGAGCATTTATATCCACCCAAGATCATTTGTATCCACCCAAGATCATTTATATCCACCCAAGAGCATTTATAGCCACCCAAGAGCATTTATAGCAACCCAAGAGCAGTCATAGCAACCCAAGAGCAGTTATAGCCACACAAAAGCATTTATAGCAACATACAAGCATTTATAGCCACATAAGAGCATTTATAGCCACACAAGAGCATTAATAGCAACCCAAGAGCATTTATAGCCACATAAGAGCATTTATAGCCACATAAGAGCTAACCCTAGACCACTAGACAATACATCTATTGTTTTCCTAGTCAGGTAAGTACCTTCTTTTGTGCACGGACAGACAGACAGCCGGCAATGGCAAGAAACAATATGCCCCCCCATTAGGAGAGACATAATGACGTAACCATATGCACTAAATACATGAGGGAATCAAATTTAATGACAAAACTTCACTAAAAATAGATTTGAATACTTGTCATAAAATTTAATAGTCATACCCTAAGAAAACAATGTTCTTTCAATTAGAAGCCGCCAGATGTTTCAGTTCTTAGCAATCAATCAATATAATTATGTATGAATATTAATGAGGAAAAAACTCTCAAAAATGAAAACACTAAATTTATCTCCGATAGTTGGTGCAAAAATGAAAACACTAAACTTATCTCCGATAGTTGGTGCCGAGGCAGTGACCATAACTGCGAAAAACAGAATAGCAAAAGTGGAGGTAACCCCAGATGTGCTTGATTAATGACATCTGCTAACAACTGCAGCATTATATATTGTACTCCTCGACCTCTGACCTACTTCCAAACAATTTGACAAGACTCTGGTTCCTGGCGAATAGATGGGCCACTATAATATTCCTAGCATGTAAAAAACTATCCTCTTCACCAAAATAAATGAAGTGAATAACCAAATTTTTGTGCACGATTTATTAAAAATTTGTTTCCACGCAAGCTCTTAAACTATTTGCACGTTAGCTGTGAAAATAACAGCAAATATGTCTTGCAATATTAGAATTGTTCTTGTAATGAAATTCTACGACATCTTTTTAGAGTTTTAGCTACATATAAGAAAAACACTTTAACCCATTCAACACCAAGTAACTGACATGGACTGGTGCCTGATATTTTTAGACCAGTAGATTAATAAGAAAATTTACATTTAGACCATTCATTTATCAAAACGGGTAATTTTGTCTAAAAATAGTAAAATTACTGGCAAAAAGTGCAGATCCTGATGAGACGGCTCATCACGAGCCAGCTCATCTGGATCTACACTTTTTATATGCCTATTTAGAGGTCTGTGGTGTTGAAAGGGTTAATGAATTGTCGATTGGCTGTCCGATTAGCGCAGTGGTTAGCGCGCTCGCTTCTCACCAATGCAACCCGGGTTCGATCCTCGGACAGGGAAGTATGTGAGATGTGTGGTGGTCGCCAGATCGGACAGGGAAGTATGTGAGATGTGTGGTGGTCGCCAGATCAGACAGGGAAGTATGTGAGATGTGTGGTGGTCGCCAGATCGGACAGGGAAGTATGTGAGATGTGTGGTGGTCGCCAGATCGGACAGGTGGGTTTACTCCCACATGGATGACAACATTTATGCTTTCATCCGCGCCAACGAGAGTGATTAACTTGTTAGAACTTGCTTCGCAGTCGTTTAAACTTTAAATGAATTGTCGTCTACTACATTTATTTGAACTATTTATAGCTTTTATTTTACCCAGCATGCAAATAGCTATAGTCATATTCCTGTTCAGAAAGTATGTTGGAAAAAATGAACAAACACCAATAAATCATTAAATTTAATTAAATGTTTCGTCCATGTTGGACTTCTTCAGGAATAATAAAATGTTTTTCACGATGTCATCATGATTTGTGATGTGACGTCAATGACTTTAAAATGTGTACTTTCTGCACATCAATAAAATATCAGGAATCATGTATAATGTCATCACTGTGAAAGTTCGCTCTACAAGACATGTGTAGACAAAATGGACCAATCAATTATCATACAGATGCTCTATGAACTAATATAATTTATCTTGATGATGTATTTCTGCAAATAATTTTACCATCAACAGAACAATTTTTGTTTTGGGGGTTTAAAGTTGGCACAAACAGCTTAGGTCATATGGCGACTCTCCAGCTAATATTGGTGGAGGAAGACCCTGAGTGCATGGTGACTCTCCAGCTAGTATTGGTGGAGGAAGACCCTGGGTGCATGGTGACTTTCCAGCTAGTATTGGTGGAGGAAGACCCTGGGTGCATGGCGACTCTCCAGCTAGTATTGGTGGAGGAAGACTCTGGGTGCATGGTGACTCTCCAGCTAGTATTGGTGGAGGAAGACCCCGGGTGCATGGTGACTCTCCAGCTAGTATTGGTGGAGGAAGGCCCGGGTGCATGGTGACTCTCCAGCTAGTATTGGTGGAGGTAGACCCCGGGTGCATGGTGACTCTCCAGCTAGTATTGGTGGAGGTAGACCCTGAGTGCATGGTGACTCTCCAGCTAGTATTGGTGGAGGAAGACCCTGGCTGCATGGCGACTCTCCAGCTAGTATTGGTGGAGGAAGACCCCGGGTGCATGGCGACTCTCCAGCTAGTATTGGTGGAGGTAGACACAGGGTGCATGGTGACTCTCCAGCTAGTATTGGTGGAGGATGACACCGGGTGCATGGTGACTCTCCAGCTAGTATTGGTGGAGGAAGACCCTGGGTGCATGGTGGCTCTCCAGCTAGTATTGGTGGAGGAAGACCCTGGGTGCATGGTGACTCTCCAGCTAGTATTGGTGGAGGAAGACCCTGGGTGCATGGTAACTCTCCAGCTAGTATTGGTGGAGGTAGACCCCGGGTGCATGGTGACTCTCCAGCTAGTATTGGTGGAGGAAGACTCTGGGTGCATGGCGACTCTCCAGCTAGTATTGGTGGAGGAAGACCCTGGGTGCATGGCGACTCTCCAGCTAGTATTGGTGGAGGAAGACACCAGGTGCATGGTGACTCTCCAGCTAGTATGGTGGAGGATGACACCGGGTGCATGGTGACTCTCCAGCTAGTATGGTGGAGGATGACACCGGGTGCACGGCGACTCTCCAGCTATTATTGGTGGAGGAAGACACCGGGTGCATGGTGACTCTCCAGCTAGTATGGTGGAGGAAGACCCGGGTGCATGGCGACTCTCCAGCTATTATTGGTGGAGGAAGACCCCGGGTGCATGGTGACTCTCCAGTTATTTGTTGGAGGATGACACGGGTGCATGGCGACTCTCCAGCTAGTATTGGTGGAGGATGACACTGGGTGCATGGCGACTCTCCAGCTAGTATTGGTGGAGGATGACACCTGGTGCATGGTAACTCTCCAGCTAGTATTGGTGGAGGATGACACCGGGTGCACGGCGACTCTCCAGTTATTATTGGTGGAGGAAGACACTGGGTGCATGGTGACTCTCCAGCTAGTATTGGTGGAGGAAGACCCTGGGTGCATGGCGACTCTCCAGCTAGTATTGGTGGAGGAAGACCCCGGGTGTATGGCGACTCTCCAGCTAGTATTGGTGGAGGAAGACCCCGGGTGTCTGGCGACTCTCCAGCTAGTATTGGTGGAGGAAGACCCCGGGTGCCTGGCGACTCTCCAGCTAGTATTGGTGGAGGAAGACCCTGGGTGTCTGGCGACTCTCCAGCTAGTATTGGTGGAGGAAGACCCTGGGTGTCTGGCGACTCTCCAGCTAGTATTGGTGGAGGAAGACCCCCGGGTGTCTGGCGACTCTCCAGCTAGTATTGGTGGAGGAAGACCCTGGGTGTCTGGCGACTCTCCAGCTAGTATTGGTGGAGGAAGACCCCCGGGTGTCTGGCGACTCTCCAGCTAGTATTGGTGGAGGAAGACCCCCGGGTGTCTGGCGACTCTCCAGCTAGTATTGGTGGAGGAAGACCCTGGGTGCCTGGCGACTCTCCAGCTAGTATTGGTGGAGGAAGACCCTGGGTGCCTGGCGACTCTCCAGCTAGTATTGGTGGAGGAAGACCCTGGGTGTCTGGCGACTCTCCAGCTAGTATTGGTGGAGGAAGACCCTGGGTGTATGGCGACTCTCCAGCTAGTATTGGTGGAGGAAGACCCCGGGTGTCTGGCGACTCTCCAGCTAGTATTGGTGGAGGAAGACCCCGGGTGTCTGGCGACTCTCCAGCTAGTATTGGTGGAGGAAGACCCTGGGTGTCTGGCGACTCTCCAGCTAGTATTGGTGGAGGAAGACCCTGGGTGTCTGGCGACTCTCCAGCTAGTATTGGTGGAGGAAGACCCCCGGGTGTCTGGCGACTCTCCAGCTAGTATTGGTGGAGGAAGACCCCGGGTGTCTGGCGACTCTCCAGCTAGTATTGGTGGAGGAAGACCCCGGGTGTCTGGCGACTCTCCAGCTAGTATTGGTGGAGGAAGACCCTGGGTGTCTGGCGACTCTCCAGCTAGTATTGGTGGAGGAAGACCCCCGGGTGTGTGGCGACTCTCCAGCTAGTATTGGTGGAGGAAG
>CM026389.1:61583264-61607125 GCA_014843695.1 Archivesica marissinica | reverse complement strand
CTTGGCCTTATAGAAAAAGTCCACTTCCGAATTAGATCTTTCAATCAAAGCCTGGTTTCAGAGCAGACGGATGGTAACATTTCTGAACAATGTTTTTGGGGCCAAAAAAGGGTATTTAAATGAACATTTATTTGGTAATAGTAGAAAAGGTATTATTTTATATGCGTGACATGTTTCAACAAATGTTTACCTGTTTTTGTCTCATTTTACTCTTGTTTGACTTTTGACAGATAGCTACAGCTTTAGTAAATATTTACATCGGAGCGCGTGTATGACGTCAGCAAATATCGCGCGTTACGAGATTTAAACAAATAGCACCGGAATTAGGACAGTCACGGAATGAGGACCTTCAATGATACCCCTAATATCATGTAATATGCCCCTAATATCATGTAATATACCCCTAATATCATGTAATATACCCCTAATATCATGCAATATGCCAATAATATAATGTAATATGCCCCTAATATGTAATATACCCCTAATATCATGTAATATACCCCTAATATCATGTAATATACCCCTAATATCATGTAATATGCCCCTAATATCATGTAATATACCCCTAATATCATGCAATATGCCAATAATATAATGTAATATGCCCCTAATATCATGTAATATACTCCTAATATCATGTAATATGCCCCTAATATCATGTACTATACTCCTAATATCATGTAATATGCCCCTAATATCATGTAATATACTCCTAATATCATGTAATATACCCCTAATATCATGCAATATGCCCCTAATATCATGTAATATACCCCTAATATAATGTAATATGCCCATACTATAATGTAATATACCCCTAATATCATGTAATATACCCCTAATATCATGTAATATGCCCCTAATATCATGTAATATACCCCTAATATCATGTAATATACCCCTAATATCATGTAATATGCCCCTAATATTATGTAATATACTCCTAATATCATGTAATATGCCCCTAATATCATGCAATATGCCAATAATATCATGTAATATGCCCCTAATATCATGCAATATGCCAATAATATAATGTAATATGCCCCTAATATAATGTAATATGCCCCTAATATCATGCAATATGCCCCTAATATCATGTAATATACCCCTAATATCATGTAATATGCCCCTAATATCATGTAATATACCCCTAATATCATGTAATATACCCCTAATATCATGTAATATACCCATAATATCATGTAATATGCCCCTAATATCATGCAATATGCCAATAATATAATGTAATATGCCCCTAATATCATGTAATATACCCCTAATATCATGTAATATACCCCTAATATCATGTAATATACTCCTAATATCATGTAATATGCCCCTGATATCATGTAATATGCCCCTAATATCATGTAATATGCCCCTAATATCATGTAATATGCCCCTAATATCATGTAATATGCCCCTAATATCATGTAATATGCCCCTAATATCATGTAATATACTCCTAATATTATGTAATATGCCCCTGATATCATGTAATATGCCCCTGATATCATGTAATATGCCCCTAATATCATGTAATATGCCCCTAATATCATGTAATATGCCCCTAATATCATGTAATATGCCCCTAATATCATGTAATATGCCCCTAATATCATGTAATATGCCCCTAATATCATGCAATATGCCCCTAATATCATGCAATATGCCCCTAATATCATGTAATATGCCCCTAATATCATGTAATATGCCCCTAATATCATGTAATATGCCCCTAATATCATGCAATATGCCAATAATATAATGTAATATGCCCCTAATATCATGTAATATACCCCTAATATCATGTAATATACCCCTAATATCATGTAATATACTCCTAATATCATGTAATATACTCCTAATATCAAGTAATATACCCCTAATATCATGTAATATGCCCCTAATATCATGCAATATGCCCCTAATATCATGTAATATGCCCTTAATATCATGTAATATGCCCCTAATATCATGTAATATGCCCTTAATATCATGTAATATGCCCCTAATATCATGTAATATGCCCCTAATATCATGTAATATACCCCTAATATCATGTAATATGCCCCTAATATCATGTAATATGCCCCTAATATTATGTAATATACCCCTAATATCATGTAATATGCCCCTAATATCATGCAATATGCCACTAATATCATGTAATATGTCCCTAATATCATGTAATATGCCCCTAATATCATGTAATATACCCCTAATATCATGTAATATGCCCCTAATATCATGTAATATGTCCCTAATATCATGTAATATACCCCTAATATCATGTAATATACCCCTAATATCATGTAATATACCCCTAATATCATGTAATATGCCCCTAATTATGCCCCTAATATCATGTAATATACCCCTAATATCATGTAATATGCCCCTAATATCATGTAATATACCCCTAATATCATGTAATATAGCCTCGAGGGTCCTCATTCCGGTAGGATACGAAACACTCATTAAAATTTGCATAATAGTTTGTAAAATATACAAAGACGTATACATATCTTAGTCAACAAATCCTTTTCCAACATGTTGCATCAAATTTCAACATAAATGCATGTGTTTCCAAAGAGTAATCACGATTTGTTCTGAACTACTGTAAATTTGTCCGTAATTTTACATGTGACCCAATTCCGGTAACTCTTGGGTAACAGTGAATTAGGCACTCTTAATTAATTATGTGGTGTTTTCCCAAACAGTTCAAATATAAGATATAATTCCAAAATCTATTTTTTACTTTGTTAACACTAATAACTGTTAAAACACTAAATTATTAACTGTTGTTTTATGTAACTGTTTTATTCTACTCCTCTCTAGTGTCACAGCAAGGACACATGACTGTGTCTCCTATTCTAAGTACCCTGACTGTGGTGCAACATGTCAACTGCACCCAGTGGTTACAGAGTTTTGCCCCTATTAACTCACACAATCTCCACTTTGCAAATATTAGAGATACACACTTGGAAATCTCTTTAGTGTCTGTTCTTTCTCCTCATCTGCCTAGGATTAGCCTAAAAAACTAAAATTGTTTATAAGGGATAGGACTGAAAACAAAATAAATAAATTAGGCTTGGCCTTATAGAAAAAGCCCACTTCCGAATTAGATCTGTCAATCAAAGCCTGGTTTCAGAGCAGCCGGATGGTAACATTTCTGAACAATGTTTTTGGGGCCAAAAAAGGGTATTTAAATGAACATTTATTTGGTAATAGTAGAAAAGGTATTATTTTATATGCGTGACATGTTTCAACAAATGTTTACCTGTTTTTGTCTCATTTTACTCTTGTTTGACTTTTGACAGATAGCTACAGCTTTAGTAAATATTTACATCGGAGCGCGTGTATGACGTCAGCAAATATCGCGCGTTACGAGATTTAAACAAATAGCACCGGAATTAGGACAGTCACGGAATGAGGACCTTCAATGATACCCCTAATATCATGTAATATGCCCCTAATATCATGTAATATACCCCTAATATTATGTAATATACCCCTAATATCATGTAATATACTCCTAATATCATGTAATATACCCCTAATATCATGTAATATGCCCCTAATATCATGTAATATGCCCCTAATATCATGTACTATACTCCTAATATCATGTACTATACTCCTAATATCATGTACTATACTCCTAATATCATGTACTATACCCCTAATATCATGTACTATACTCCTAATATCATGTAATATACTCCTAATATCATGTAATATGCCCCTAATATCATGTAATATACCCCTAATATCATGTAATATACCCCTAATATCATGTAATATGCCCCTAATATCATGTAATATGCCCCTAATATCATGTAATATGCCCCTAATATCATGTAATATACTCCTAATATCATGTACTATACTCCTAATATCATGTAATATGCCCCTAATATCATGTAATATGTCCCTAATATCATGTAATATACTCCTAATATCATGTAATATACCCCTAATATCATGTAAGACATCATATCGTTGCTTCCTGCCAAGCTTGGTGAAATATACACAACTAGACATCATATCGTTGCTTCCTGCCAAGCTTGGTGAAATATACACAACTAGACATCATATCGTTGCTTCCTGGCAAGCTTGGTGAAATATACACAACTAGACATCATATCGTTGCTTCCTGCCGGTGAAATATACACAACTAGACATCATATCGTTGCTTCCTGCCAAGCTTGGTGAAATATACACAACTAGACATCATATCGTTGCTTCCTGCCAAGCTTGGTGAAATATACACAACTAGACATCATATCGTTGCTTCCTGGCAAGCTTGGTGAAATATACACAACTAGACATCATATCGTTGCTTCCTGCCGGTGAAATATACACAACTAGACATCATATCGTTGCTTCCTGCCAAGCTTGGTGAAATATACACAACTAGACATCATATCGTTGCTTCCTGCCAAGCTTGGTGAAATATACACAACTAGACATCATATCGTTGCTTCCTGCCAAGCTTGGTGAAATATATACAACTAGACATCATATCGTTGCTTCCTGCCAAGCTTGGTGAAATATACACAACTAGACATCATATCGTTGCTTCCTGCCAAGCTTGGTGAAAATCCAACACGGGGTTATGAAGATGAAGTGTGGACAATGTAAAACGGACAGACGGACATACTCACAAATGGGTCCCCCATTGTTCTCTCTTTTGTTCTATTAGCCACCCAAGAGCATTTATATCCACCCAAGTGCATTTATATCCACCCAAGAGCATTTATAGCCACCCAAGAGCATTTATAAGAGCATTTATATCCACCCAAGAGCATTTATATCCACCCAAGAGCATTTATAGCCACCCAAGATCATTTATAGCAACCCAACAGCAGTTATATCCACCCAAGAGCATTTATAGCAACCCAAGAGCATTTATATCCACCCAATAGCATTTATAGCCACCCAAGATCATTTATAGCAACCCAAGAGCAGTTATATCCACCCAAGAGCATTTATAGCAACCCAAGAGCATTTATATCCACCCAAGAGCATTTATATCCACCCAAGAGCATTTATAGCCACCCAAGAGCATTTATATCCACCCAAGATCATTTGTATCCACCCAAGATCATTTATATCCACCCAAGAGCATTTATAGCCACCCAAGAGCATTTATAGCAACCCAAGAGCAGTCATAGCAACCCAAGAGCAGTTATAGCCACACAAAAGCATTTATAGCAACATACAAGCATTTATAGCCACATAAGAGCATTTATAGCCACACAAGAGCATTAATAGCAACCCAAGAGCATTTATAGCCACATAAGAGCATTTATAGCCACATAAGAGCTAACCCTAGACCACTAGACAATACATCTATTGTTTTCCTAGTCAGGTAAGTACCTTCTTTTGTGCACGGACAGACAGACAGCCGGCAATGGCAAGAAACAATATGCCCCCCCATTAGGAGAGACATAATGACGTAACCATATGCACTAAATACATGAGGGAATCAAATTTAATGACAAAACTTCACTAAAAATAGATTTGAATACTTGTCATAAAATTTAATAGTCATACCCTAAGAAAACAATGTTCTTTCAATTAGAAGCCGCCAGATGTTTCAGTTCTTAGCAATCAATCAATATAATTATGTATGAATATTAATGAGGAAAAAACTCTCAAAAATGAAAACACTAAATTTATCTCCGATAGTTGGTGCAAAAATGAAAACACTAAACTTATCTCCGATAGTTGGTGCCGAGGCAGTGACCATAACTGCGAAAAACAGAATAGCAAAAGTGGAGGTAACCCCAGATGTGCTTGATTAATGACATCTGCTAACAACTGCAGCATTATATATTGTACTCCTCGACCTCTGACCTACTTCCAAACAATTTGACAAGACTCTGGTTCCTGGCGAATAGATGGGCCACTATAATATTCCTAGCATGTAAAAAACTATCCTCTTCACCAAAATAAATGAAGTGAATAACCAAATTTTTGTGCACGATTTATTAAAAATTTGTTTCCACGCAAGCTCTTAAACTATTTGCACGTTAGCTGTGAAAATAACAGCAAATATGTCTTGCAATATTAGAATTGTTCTTGTAATGAAATTCTACGACATCTTTTTAGAGTTTTAGCTACATATAAGAAAAACACTTTAACCCATTCAACACCAAGTAACTGACATGGACTGGTGCCTGATATTTTTAGACCAGTAGATTAATAAGAAAATTTACATTTAGACCATTCATTTATCAAAACGGGTAATTTTGTCTAAAAATAGTAAAATTACTGGCAAAAAGTGCAGATCCTGATGAGACGGCTCATCACGAGCCAGCTCATCTGGATCTACACTTTTTATATGCCTATTTAGAGGTCTGTGGTGTTGAAAGGGTTAATGAATTGTCGATTGGCTGTCCGATTAGCGCAGTGGTTAGCGCGCTCGCTTCTCACCAATGCAACCCGGGTTCGATCCTCGGACAGGGAAGTATGTGAGATGTGTGGTGGTCGCCAGATCGGACAGGGAAGTATGTGAGATGTGTGGTGGTCGCCAGATCAGACAGGGAAGTATGTGAGATGTGTGGTGGTCGCCAGATCGGACAGGGAAGTATGTGAGATGTGTGGTGGTCGCCAGATCGGACAGGTGGGTTTACTCCCACATGGATGACAACATTTATGCTTTCATCCGCGCCAACGAGAGTGATTAACTTGTTAGAACTTGCTTCGCAGTCGTTTAAACTTTAAATGAATTGTCGTCTACTACATTTATTTGAACTATTTATAGCTTTTATTTTACCCAGCATGCAAATAGCTATAGTCATATTCCTGTTCAGAAAGTATGTTGGAAAAAATGAACAAACACCAATAAATCATTAAATTTAATTAAATGTTTCGTCCATGTTGGACTTCTTCAGGAATAATAAAATGTTTTTCACGATGTCATCATGATTTGTGATGTGACGTCAATGACTTTAAAATGTGTACTTTCTGCACATCAATAAAATATCAGGAATCATGTATAATGTCATCACTGTGAAAGTTCGCTCTACAAGACATGTGTAGACAAAATGGACCAATCAATTATCATACAGATGCTCTATGAACTAATATAATTTATCTTGATGATGTATTTCTGCAAATAATTTTACCATCAACAGAACAATTTTTGTTTTGGGGGTTTAAAGTTGGCACAAACAGCTTAGGTCATATGGCGACTCTCCAGCTAATATTGGTGGAGGAAGACCCTGAGTGCATGGTGACTCTCCAGCTAGTATTGGTGGAGGAAGACCCTGGGTGCATGGTGACTTTCCAGCTAGTATTGGTGGAGGAAGACCCTGGGTGCATGGCGACTCTCCAGCTAGTATTGGTGGAGGAAGACTCTGGGTGCATGGTGACTCTCCAGCTAGTATTGGTGGAGGAAGACCCCGGGTGCATGGTGACTCTCCAGCTAGTATTGGTGGAGGAAGGCCCGGGTGCATGGTGACTCTCCAGCTAGTATTGGTGGAGGTAGACCCCGGGTGCATGGTGACTCTCCAGCTAGTATTGGTGGAGGTAGACCCTGAGTGCATGGTGACTCTCCAGCTAGTATTGGTGGAGGAAGACCCTGGCTGCATGGCGACTCTCCAGCTAGTATTGGTGGAGGAAGACCCCGGGTGCATGGCGACTCTCCAGCTAGTATTGGTGGAGGTAGACACAGGGTGCATGGTGACTCTCCAGCTAGTATTGGTGGAGGATGACACCGGGTGCATGGTGACTCTCCAGCTAGTATTGGTGGAGGAAGACCCTGGGTGCATGGTGGCTCTCCAGCTAGTATTGGTGGAGGAAGACCCTGGGTGCATGGTGACTCTCCAGCTAGTATTGGTGGAGGAAGACCCTGGGTGCATGGTAACTCTCCAGCTAGTATTGGTGGAGGTAGACCCCGGGTGCATGGTGACTCTCCAGCTAGTATTGGTGGAGGAAGACTCTGGGTGCATGGCGACTCTCCAGCTAGTATTGGTGGAGGAAGACCCTGGGTGCATGGCGACTCTCCAGCTAGTATTGGTGGAGGAAGACACCAGGTGCATGGTGACTCTCCAGCTAGTATGGTGGAGGATGACACCGGGTGCATGGTGACTCTCCAGCTAGTATGGTGGAGGATGACACCGGGTGCACGGCGACTCTCCAGTTATTATTGGTGGAGGAAGACACCGGGTGCATGGTGACTCTCCAGCTAGTATGGTGGAGGATGACACCGGGTGCATGGCGACTCTCCAGTTATTATTGGTGGAGGAAGACCCCGGGTGCATGGTGACTCTCCATTTATTGTTGGAGGATGACACCGGGTGCATGGCGACTCTCCAGCTATTATTGGTGGAGGATGACACTGGGTGCATGGCGACTCTCCAGCTAGTATTGGTGGAGGATGACACCTGGTGCATGGTAACTCTCCAGCTAGTATTGGTGGAGGATGACACCGGGTGCACGGCGACTCTCCAGTTATTATTGGTGGAGGAAGACACCGGGTGCATGGTGACTCTCCAGTTAGTATTGGTGGAGGATGACACTGGGTGCATGGCGACTCTCCAGTTAGTATTGGTGGAGGAAGACACCGGGTGCATGGTGACTCTCCAGTTATTATTGGTGGAGGATGACAGGGTGCATGGCGACTCTACAGTTATTATTGGTGGAGGATGACACCGGGTGCATGGTGACTCTCCAGTTATTATTGGTGGAGGAAGACCCTGGGTGCATGGCGACTCTCCAGCTAGTATTGGTGGAGGATGACCCTGGGTGCATGGCGACTCTCCAGCTATTATTGGTGGAGGATGACACGGGTGCATGGCGACTCTCCAGTATTATTGGTGGAGGATGACACCGGGTGCATGGTGACTCTCCAGCTATTATTGGTGGAGGATGACACGGGTGCATGGCGACTCTCCAGCTAGTATTGGTGGAGGAAGACCCCGGGTGCATGGTGACTCTCCAGCTAGTATTGGTGGAGGATGACACGGGTGCATGGCGACTCTCCAGGCTAGTATTGGTGGAGGAAGACCCTGGGTGTATGGCGACTCTCCAGCTAGTATTGGTGGAGGAAGACCCGGGTGCATGGGACTCTCCAGTATTATTGGTGGAGGAAGACCCCGGGTGCATGGTGACTCTCCAGCTAGTATTGGTGGAGGAAGACCCTGGGTGTATGGTGACTCTCCAGCTAGTATTGGTGGAGGTAGACCCCGGGTGCATGGCGACTCTCCAGCTAGTATTGGTGGAGGTAGACCCTGGGTGCATGGTGACTCTCCAGCTAGTATTGGTGGAGGAAGACTCCGGGTGCATGGTGACTCTCCAGCTAGTATTGGTGGAGGAAGACCCCGGGTGCATGGTGACTCTCCAGCTAGTATTGGTGGAGGTAGACCCCGGGTGCATGGCGACTCTCCAGCTAGTATTGGTGGAGGTAGACCCTGGGTGCATGGTGACTCTCAAGCTAGTGTTGGTGGAGGTAGACCCTGGGTGCATGGTGACTCTCCAGCTAGTATTGGTGGAGGTAGACCCTGGGTGCATGGTGACTCTCCAGCTAGTATTGGTGGAGGAAGACCGTCGGTGCTGGGAATAATGGTAAACCGGTGGGAATACTGGTAAACCGGAATACTGGTAAACTGGTGGGAATACTGGTAAACCAGAATACTGGTAAACCAGTGGGAATACTGGTAAACCGGTGGGAATACTGGTAAACCAGAATACTAGTAAACCAGTGGGAATACTGGTAAACCGGTGGGAATACTGGTAAACCGGTGGGAATACTGGTAAACCAGTAGGAATACTGGTAAACCGGAAGCTGTCTACGAGAAATAAATATCAATTTCACAAATACAATTCACATTCCATCTCATGCAGATAATACTAAACTACCTACATGTCACATAGTAGTAGTTATTCATACTCATGCCCTAATGTACCCATACTCATGCCCTAATGTACCCAGGCACGATTTCAGTAAGCTTAGTCTAGTACTAAGCAAGCCCCAGTGTGTGGCTCCGGTTACCTCCCCTGGAGTTCCGGTTACCTCCCCTGGAGTTCCGGTTACCTCCCCTGGAGTTCCGGTTACCGATATATCAGCCATTTGTTTGATTTTGGGGTTTAAAATCGCACCAACATCTTCGGTCATACAGCTATTATTGGTGGAGGAAGAACCCGGGTACCCATTCGAGCGGTATGTCAGGCAGAGACAGGCACCTGGGTAGAACCACCAACATACCACAAGCCAGCTGGATAGCTGCCTCACTTAGTGGAATTCGAACCTACAGTGGTGAGGGGTAAGTGATTTGAAGTCAACAACTGTAACCACTCGGCCACCACACAAATGTACCCTGGCACAATTGAAAAGTTAGTCTCGTACTAAGCTAGTCCAGCAACAGTCTGTGGCTCCAGTAACCAACCCGACATTCCAGTTATATCAGAAATGAACGTGATAATAACGAGCAGATGTGAGAACTACATGAAGCCCTACATACTGGTTTGGATATTATGGCTGTCCGATTAGCACAGTTGTTACGCTTCTCACAAGTGCAACCCGGTGTCATATGATATTTTCACCCGCCTATTTTTTCACCCATGGGTGAAAATATCGTGCGACATTTTCACCCGCGTGTGAAAAAAATGCTATGAGATTTTCACTCCCCCCCCTATGAGACTTGGTTAGGGTTAGGGTTAGGGTTAAAATATTGGGGGGCGGGTGAAAATCTCATAGGGGGGGTGAAAATCTCATGGCATATTTTTCACCCACGGGTGAAAATATCACGCGGGTGTAAATCTCATGTGACACCGGGTTCGCATTCATCTTACTCCCTCATGGCGATGGATTCTATCAGGAATGAAACCTCATGAGCAAATAGACTAACCTTGTAAGAACTTGTTTTGCAAACTTTAGCTTAGTTTATACAAATTTATTTTAGCTTGATTGCGAAACAAATTCCAACAACATATATTAATCACTCTCGAGACCTCATTCCTGATGGAATCCATCGCCACGAGGGAGAGAGAAGAGGCAATGTGGTATTTAAATGGCACATTCGTAACGGCTACAGCTGGGCGCGAACTTTCGCACCTGAAACTTTGATTTGGGTAAAACACCAGTTTCATCATAGAATCGACAGCTGTCTTCAAATTACTCGTCGTCGTTGTTGTATTCATGTACTTACTTTTTTCTGATCATCTACAGACTTTTGTGACTTTTCCTTCTCTTTCTCCATCATCAACTTTCTCTTCCAAGCCGGTACGTTCTTCCACTTGTCTGCTACTTCCTTCTCTTGGCGCTTTTGATCCTATACAAGGAAGTAGACAGATGGATAGATTGTTTATGTTCCTATACAAGGAAGTAGACAGATGGATAGATTGTTTATGTTACTATACAAGGAAGTAGACAGATGGATAGATTGTTTATGTTCCTATACAAGGAAGTAGACAGATGGATAGATTGTTTATGTTCCTATACAAGGAAGTAGACAGATGGATATATTGTTTATGTTACTATACAAGGAAGTAGACAGATGGATAGATTGTTTATGTTACTATACAAGGAAGTAGACAGATGGATAGATTGTTTATGTTACTATACAAGGAAGTAGACAGATGGATAGATTGTTTATGTTCCTATACAAGGAAGTAGACAGATGGATAGATTGTTTATGTTCCTATACAAGGAAGTAGACAGATGGATAGATTGTTTATGTTCCTATACAAGGAAGTAGACAGATGGATAGATTGTTTATGTTCCTATACAAGGAAGTAGACAGATGGATAGATTGTTTATGTTACTATACAAGGAAGTAGACAGATGGATAGATTGTTTATGTTCCTATACAAGGAAGTAGACAGATGGATAGATTGTTTATGTTACTATACAAGGAAGCAGACAGATGGATAGATTGTTTATGTTACTATACAAGGAAGTAGACAGATGGATAGATTGTTTATGTTCGTATACAAGGAAGTAGACAGATGGATAGATTGTTTATGTTCCTATACAAGGAAGTAGACAGATGGATAGATTGTTTATGTTCCTATACAAGGAAGTAGACAGATGGATAGATTGTTTATGTTCCTATACAAGGAAGTAGACAGATGGATAGATTGTTTATGTTCCTATACAAGGAAGTAGACAGATGGATAGATTGTTTATGTTACTATACAAGGAAGTAGACAGATGATTTTTTATGTTCCTATCAGGAGTAGACAGATGGATAGATTGTTTATGTTCCTATACAAGGAAGTAGACAGATGGATAGATTGTTTATGTTACTATACAAGGAAGTAGACAGATGGATAGATTGTTTATGTTACTATACAAGAAGTAGACAGATGGATAGATTGTTTATGTTCCTATACAAGGAAGTAGACAGATGGATAGATTGTTTATGTTACTATACAAGGAAGTAGACAGATGGATAGATTGTTTATGTTACTATACAAGGAAGTAGACAGATGGATAGATTGTTTATGTTACTATACAAGGAAGTAGACAGATGGATAGATTGTTTATGTTCCTATACAAGGAAGTAGACAGATGGATAGATTGTTTATGTTACTATACAAGGAAGTAGACAGATGGATAAATTTGCGAAGAAAAGCTTTAGTAACTTTGAGTAAACTTCTCTCTAGTAAGACTACTAAAACTTCTAGTAAGTTGGAAGAACATGAGGGAATCATGTTTTGTTGGTAATTTGGATATGAAACAGGGACTTATTTACCGTAATATAGAGTCACCTATAAGACGTGATGTTTATCACCAGATTAGTGTCTCAAAGTTACTTACCATAATACATGTATAAGGGTGTGATAAAAATATTTTTAAAAAATCAATTTTTTAAATTAAAAATCGATTTTGTTCCAACTCAATAATTGATGACCTTTGAAAGAACTGAAAGGGTGTAACAAAAGCCTAGACTTTCACAGCGCTCTATCTGTAAACTGAACTTGTCAATAGCAACTTAGCAAATAAATTTATTGTTTTGCACCAGTGCATGTTTTTATGATTTGACATAATTTACAGTGCTTTTACAGTACAAATTTGTTTGATCTGTACTTCTGAGTGGTTTCCATTTTCTCAACCCGTCTTATACGCGGGTCTATGCAAAATACCACTGATTTAAGACCAAAGTTGGGGGTCATCTTAAGTTGAGATCGTCTTATAGGCGAGTAATTACAGTAGTAACTTTCTGTTGGTAATTGGACTGCGTACAAGAGTTAGCTCTAAATCAAGAACTTTCCAACAAGCCTCTAGTAATGATATTATGAAACTACCCAGATCTTCCAACTCCAACTCAAGTACAAGTAATATGATTGGTGGAATCTGATTCTTGTTCTCAGCTCAACCAATCAGAATGCTTGAGAATGAGTATTTAAAACAAGCCTGGTACCTTGATTAACATAAACCTCAGTGTGATATTGGCTGGTACCTTGATTAACATAAACCTCAGTGTGATATTGGCTGGTACCTTGATTAACATAAACCTCAGCATGATATCGCTGGTACCTTGATTAACATAAACCTCAGTATGATATTGGCTAGTACCTTGCTTAACATAAACCTCAGTATGATATCGGCTGGTACCTTGATTAACATAAACCTCAGTGTGATATCGCCTGGTACCTTGATTAACATAAACCTCAGTACAATATCGGCTGGTACCTTGATTAACATAAACCTCAGTGTGATATCGGCTGGTACCTTGATTAACATAAACCTCAGTGTGATAACGGCTGGTACCTTGATTAACATAAACCTCAGTACGATATCGGCTGGTACCTTGATTAACATAAACCTCAGTGTGATAACAGCTGGTACCTTGATTAACATAAACCTCAGTATGATATTGGCTAGTACCTTGATTAACATAAACCTCAGTGTGATATCGGCTGGTACCTTGATTAACATAAACCTCAGTGTGATAACGGCTGGTACCTTGATTAACATAAACCTCAGTATGATATTGGCTAGTACCTATGATATCAGTGGCACAGTTTCTACAACAGAGATGACCATAATACAGTTATTCTTGACCTTCTACATGAGAATCTAGTTTGTTCATGTCAGTGTGTTCTGGCAGGCACCTATGTTATTCTGTATAGCCATTAATACATTATGTGAGAGCAGACTGATCTGTAACTTTTAGGGGTCACACAAATAATCACAAGGCATTATTTATTGATGAAAACAAGAAACAGTAAAAACTGTTGAGTAACAGTACTCATGTACAATACGTTATATAACATTATCCATATACAACCACTACTCATGTACAATACGTTATATAACATTATCCACATACAACCACTACTCATGTATGATCCGTTATATAACATTATCCACATACAACCACTACTCATGTACAACCCGTTATATAACATTATCCACATACAACCACTACTCATGTACAATACGTTATATAACATTATCCATATACAACCACTACTCATGTACAACCCGTTATATAACATTATCCATATACAACCACTACTCATGTACAATACATTATATAACATTATCCACATACAACCACTACTCATGTACAACCCGTTATATAACATTATCCATATACAACCACTACTCATGTACAATACATTATATAACATTATCCACATACAACCACTACTCATGTACAATCGGTTATATAACATTATCCACATACAACCACTACTCATGTATGATCCGTTATATAAC
Organism: Archivesica marissinica; assembly: GCA_014843695.1. Taxonomy (NCBI): domain Eukaryota; kingdom Metazoa; phylum Mollusca; class Bivalvia; order Venerida; family Vesicomyidae; genus Archivesica; species Archivesica marissinica. The sequence continues at coordinate 61,592,436 of CM026389.1, read as the reverse complement.
ATTATCCACATACAACCACTACTCATGTACAACCCGTTATATAACATTATCCACATACAACCACTACTCATGTACAATCCGTTATATAACATTATCCACATACAACCACTACTCATGTACAACCCGTTATATAACATTATCCACATACAACCACTACTCATGTACAATCCGTTATATAACATTATCCACATACAACCACTACTCATGTACAATACGTTATATAACATTATCCACATACAACCACTACTCATGTACAACCCGTTATATAACATTATCCACATACAACCACTACTCATGTACAACCCGTTATATAACATTATCCACATACAACCACTACTCATGTACAACCCGTTATATAACATTATCCACATACAACCACTACTCATGTACAACCCGTTATATAACATTATCCACATACAACCACTACTCATGTATGACCCGTTATATAACATTATCCACATGCAACCACTACTCATGTACAACCCGTTATATAACATTATCCACATACAACCACTACTCATGTACAACCCGTTATATAACATTATCCACATACAACCACTACTCATGTACAACCCGTTATATAACATTATCCACATACAACCACTACTCATGTACAACCCGTTATATAACATTATCCACATACAACCACTACTCATGTACAACCCGTTATATAACATTATCCACATACAACCACTACTCATGTACAACCCGTTATATAACATTATCCACATACAACCACTACTCATGTACAACCCGTTATATAACATTATCCACATACAACCACTACTCATGTACAACCCGTTATATAACATTATCCACATACAACCACTACTCATGTACAATACGTTATATAACATTATCCACATACAACCACTACTCATGTACAATACGTTATATAACATTATCCACATACAACCACTACTCATGTACAATCCGTTATATAACATTATCCACATACAACCACTACTCATGTACAACCCGTTATATAACATTATCCACATACAACCACTACTCATGTACAACCCGTTATATAACATTATCCACATACAACCACTACTCATGTACAATCCGTTATATAACATTATCCACATACAACCACTACTCATGTACAACCCGTTATATAACATTATCCACATACAACCACTACTCATGTACAACCCGTTATATAACATTATCCACATACAACCACTACTCATGTACAACCCGTTATATAACATTATCCACATACAACCACTACTCATGTACAATCCGTTATATAACATTATCCACATACAACCACTACTCATGTACAATACGTTATATAACATTATCCACATACAACCACTACTCATGTACAATACGTTATATAACATTATCCACATACAACCACTACTCATGTACAATACGTTATATAACATTATCCACATACAACCACTACTCATGTATGACCCGTTATATAACATTATCCACATACAACCACTACTCATGTACAATACGTTATATAACATTATCCACATACAACCACTACTCATGTACAACCCGTTATATAACATTATCCACATACAACCACTACTCATGTACAACCCGTTATATAACATTATCCACATACAACCACTACTCATGTACAATACGTTATATAACATTATCCACATACAACCACTACTCATGTACAATCCGTTATATAACATTATCCACATACAACCACTACTCATGTACAATCCGTTATATAACATTATCCACATACAACCACTACTCATGTACAACCCGTTATATAACATTATCCACATACAACCACTACTCATGTACAATCCGTTATATAACATTATCCACATACAACCACTACTCATGTATGATCCGTTATATAACATTATCCACATACAACCACTACTCATGTACAACCCGTTATATAACATTATCCACATACAACCACTACTCATGTACAACCCGTTATATAACATTATCCACATACAACCACTACTCATGTACAACCCGTTATATAACATTATCCACATACAACCACTACTCATGTACAATACGTTATATAACATTATCCACATACAACCACTACTCATGTACAATACGTTATATAACATTATCCACATACAACCACTACTCATGTACAACCCGTTATATAACATTATCCACATACAACCACTACTCATGTACAATACGTTATATAACATTATCCACATACAACCACTACTCATGTACAACCCGTTATATAACATTATCCACATACAACCACTACTCATGTATGATCCGTTATATAACATTATCCACATACAACCACTACTCATGTACAACCTTCCGTTATATAACATTATCCACATACAACCACTACTCATGTACAACCCGTTATATAACATTATCCACATACAACCACTACTCATGTACAACCCGTTATATAACATTATCCACATACAACCACTACTCATGTACAACCCGTTATATAACATTATCCACATACAACCACTACTCATGTACAACCCGTTATATAACATTATCCACATACAACCACTACTCATGTACAACCCGTTATATAACATTATCCACATACAACCACTACTCATGTACAATCCGTTATATAACATTATCCACATACAACCACTACTCATGTACAACCCGTTATATAACATTATCCACATACAACCACTACTCATGTACAATCCGTTATATAACATTATCCACATACAACCACTACTCATGTACAACCCGTTATATAACATTATCCACATACAACCACTACTCATGTACAATACGTTATATAACATTATCCATATACAACCACTACTCATGTACAACCCGTTATATAACATTATCCACATACAACCACTACTCATGTACAACCCGTTATATAACATTATCCACATACAACCACTACTCATGTACAATACGTTATATAACATTATCCATATACAACCACTACTCATGTACAACCCGTTATATAACATTATCCACATACAACCACTACTCATGTACAATACATTATATAACATTATCCATATACAACCACTACTCATGTACAATACATTATATAACATTATCCATATACAACCACTACTCATGTACAATACGTTATATAACATTATCCACATACAACCACTACTCATGTACAATACATTATATAACATTATCCATATACAACCACTACTCATGTACAATACATTATATAACATTATCCATATACAACCACTACTCATGTACAATACGTTATATAACATTATCCACATACAACCACTACTCATGTACAATACATTATATAACATTATCCACATACAACCACTACTCATGTACAATACATTATATAACATTATCCACATACAACCACTACTCATGTACAATACGTTATATAACATTATCCACATACAACCACTACTCATGTACAACCCGTTATATAACATTATCCACATACAACCACTACTCATGTACAATCCGTTATATAACATTATCCACATACAACCACTACTCATGTACAAACCGTTATATAACATTATCCACATACAACCACTACTCATGTACAACCCGTTATATAACATTATCCACATACAACCACTACTCATGTACAACCCGTTATATAACATTATCCACATACAACCACTACTCATGTACAACCCGTTATATAACATTATCCACATACAACCACTACTCATGTACAATCCGTTATATAACATTATCCACATACAACCACTACTCATGTACAATCCGTTATATAACATTATCCACATACAACCACTACTCATGTAATCTATATAACATTATCCACATACAACCCACTCATGTACAACCGTTATATAACATTATCCACATACAACCACTACTCATGTACAACCCGTTATATAACATTATCCACATACAACCACTACTCATGTACAATCCGTTATATAACATTATCCACATACAACCACTACTCATGTACAACCCGTTATATAACATTATCCACATACAACCACTACTCATGTACAACCCGTTATATAACATTATCCACATACAACCACTACTCATGTACATACGTTATATAACATTATCCACATACAACCACTACTCATGTATGATCCGTTATATAACATTATCCACATACAACCACTACTCATGTACAACCCGTTATATAACATTATCCACATACAACCACTACTCATGTACAACCCGTTATATAACATTATCCACATACAACCACTACTCATGTACAACCCGTTATATAACATTATCCACATACAACCACTACTCATGTACAATACGTTATATAACATTATCCACATACAACCACTACTCATGTACAACCCGTTATATAACATTATCCACATACAACCACTACTCATGTACAATACGTTATATAACATTATCCACATACAACCACTACTCATGTACAACCCGTTATATAACATTATCCACATACAACCACTACTCATGTACAACCCGTTATATAACATTATCCACATACAACCACTACTCATGTACAACCCGTTATATAACATTATCCACATACAACCACTACTCATGTACAATACGTTATATAACATTATCCACATACAACCACTACTCATGTACAACCCGTTATATAACATTATCCACATACAACCACTACTCATGTACAATACGTTATATAACATTATCCACATACAACCACTACTCATGTACAATCCGTTATATAACATTATCCACATACAACCACTACTCATGTACAACCCGTTATATAACATTATCCACATACAACCACTACTCATGTATGATCCGTTATATAACATTATCCACATACAACCACTACTCATGTATGATCCATTATATAACATTATCCACATGCAACCACTACTCATGTATGATCCGTTATATAACATTATCCACATACAACCACTACTCATGTATGATCCGTTATATAACATTATCCACATACAACCACTACTCATGTACAACCCGTTATATAACATTATCCACATACAACCACTACTCATGTACAACCCGTTATATAACATTATCCACATACAACCACTACTCATGTACAACCCGTTATATAACATTATCCACATACAACCACTACTCATGTATGACCCGTTATATAACATTATCCACATACAACCACTACTCATGTACAACCCGTTATATAACATTATCCACATACAACCACTACTCATGTACAACCCGTTATATAACATTATCCACATACAACCACTACTCATGTACAACCCGTTATATAACATTATCCACATACAACCACTACTCATGTACAATCCGTTATATAACATTATCCACATACAACCACTACTCATGTACAACCCGTTATATAACATTATCCACATACAACCACTACTCATGTACAACCCGTTATATAACATTATCCACATACAACCACTACTCATGTACAACCCGTTATATAACATTATCCACATACAACCACTACTCATGTACAACCCGTTATATAACATTATCCACATACAACCACTACTCATGTATGATACGTTATATAACATTATCCACATACAACCACTACTCATGTACAACCCGTTATATAACATTATCCACATACAACCACTACTCATGTATGATCCGTTATATAACATTATCCACATACAACCACTACTCATGTATGTTTGTTATTTATATTTGTTTCATTTACAACAACACCTTTCTGGCACTCCACGGTTAACCATACTTGGTGCACCAACCTCCGTAAGAAACTATTTTCATATAAATGACCTACAACCCGACCATCAGTATGATATTACTGTATACAATCACGACCTTAACCATTACCACATACAACCACTACTCATGTACAACCCGTTATATAACATTATCCACATACAACCACTACTCATGTACAACCCGTTATATAACATTATCCACATACAACCACTACTCATGTACAATCCGTTATATAACATTATCCACATACAACCACTACTCATGTACAATACGTTATATAACATTATCCACATACAACCACTACTCATGTACAACCCGTTATATAACATTATCCACATACAACCACTACTCATGTACAACCCGTTATATAACATTATCCACATACAACCACTACTCATGTACAATACGTTATATAACATTATCCACATACAACCACTACTCATGTATGATCCGTTATATAACATTATCCACATACAACCACTACTCATGTACAACCCGTTATATAACATTATCCACATACAACCACTACTCATGTACAACCCGTTATATAACATTATCCACATACAACCACTACTCATGTACAACCCGTTATATAACATTATCCACATACAACCACTACTCATGTACAATACGTTATATAACATTATCCACATACAACCACTACTCATGTACAACCCGTTATATAACATTATCCACATACAACCACTACTCATGTACAATAGTTATATAACATTATCCACATACAACCACTACTCATGTACAACCCGTTATATAACATTATCCACATACAACCACTACTCATGTACAACCGTTATATAACATTATCCACATACAACCACTACTCATGTACAAACGTTATATAACATTATCCACATACAACCACTACTCATGTACAACCCGTTATATAACATTATCCACATACAACCACTACTCATGTACAATACGTTATATAACATTATCCACATACAACCACTACTCATGTACAACCCGTTATATAACATTATCCACATACAACCACTACTCATGTACAATACGTTATATAACATTATCCACATACAACCACTACTCATGTACAACCCGTTATATAACATTATCCACATACAACCACTACTCATGTACAATACGTTATATAACATTATCCACATACAACCACTACTCATGTACAACCCGTTATATAACATTATCCACATACAACCACTACTCATGTACAATACGTTATATAACATTATCCACATACAACCACTACTCATGTACAATACGTTATATAACATTATCCACATACAACCACTACTCATGTACAATACGTTATATAACATTATCCACATACAACCACTACTCATGTACAATACGTTATATAACATTATCCACATACAACCACTACTCATGTACAACCCGTTATATAACATTATCCACATACAACCACTACTCATGTACAACCGTTATATAACATTATCCACATACAACCACTACTCATGTACAACCCGTTATATAACATTATCCACATACAACCACTACTCATGTATGATCCGTTATATAACATTATCCACATACAACCACTACTCATGTACATACGTTATATAACATTATCCACATACAACCACTACTCATGTACAATACGTTATATAACATTATCCACATACAACCACTACTCATGTACAATACGTTATATAACATTATCCACATACAACCACTACTCATGTACAACCCGTTATATAACATTATCCACATACAACCACTACTCATGTACAACCCGTTATATAACATTATCCACATACAACCACTACTCATGTACAACCCGTTATATAACATTATCCACATACAACCACTACTCATGTACAACCCGTTATATAACATTATCCACATACAACCACTACTCATGTATGATCCGTTATATAACATTATCCACATACAACCACTACTCATGTACAACCCGTTATATAACATTATCCACATACAACCACTACTCATGTACAACCCGTTATATAACATTATCCACATACAACCACTACTCATGTACAACCCGTTATATAACATTATCCACATACAACCACTACTCATGTACAACCCGTTATATAACATTATCCACATACAACCACTACTCATGTACAACCGTTATATAACATTATCCACATACAACCACTACTCATGTACAATCCGTTATATAACATTATCCACATACAACCACTACTCATGTACAACCCGTTATATAACATTATCCACATACAACCACTACTCATGTACAACCCGTTATATAACATTATCCACATACAACCACTACTCATGTACAATCCGTTATATAACATTATCCACATACAACCACTACTCATGTACAACCCGTTATATAACATTATCCACATACAACCACTACTCATGTACAACACGTTATATAACATTATCCACATACAACCACTACTCATGTACAACCCGTTATATAACATTATCCACATACAACCACTACTCATGTACAATCCGTTATATAACATTATCCACATACAACCACTACTCATGTACAACCCGTTATATAACATTATCCACATACAACCACTACTCATGTACATACTTATATAACATTATCCACATACAACCACTACTCATGTACAACCCGTTATATAACATTAACATACAACCACTACTCATGTACAACCCGTTATATAACATTATCCCAACGTATATAACATTATCCACATACAACCACTACTCATGTACAACCCGTTATATAACATTATCCACATACAACCACTACTCATGTACAATACGTTATATAACATTATCCACATACAACCACTACTCATGTACAACCCGTTATATAACATTATCCACATACAACCACTACTCATGTACAACCCGTTATATAACATTATCCACATACAACCACTACTCATGTACAATACGTTATATAACATTATCCACATACAACCACTACTCATGTACAATACGTTATATAACATTATCCACATACAACCACTACTCATGTACAATACGTTATATAACATTATCCACATACAACCACTACTCATGTACAATAATTATATAACATTATCCACATACAACCACTACTCATGTACAATCCGTTATATAACATTATCCACATACAACCACTACTCATGTACAATCCGTTATATAACATTATCCACATACAACCACTACTCATGTACAATACGTTATATAACATTATCCACATACAACCACTACTCATGTACAATCCGTTATATAACATTATCCACATACAACCACTACTCATGTACAACACGTTATATAACATTATCCACATACAACCACTACTCATGTACAATCCGTTATATAACATTATCCACATACAACCACTACTCATGTACAACACGTTATATAACATTATCCACATACAACCACTACTCATGTACAACCCGTTATATAACATTATCCACATACAACCACTACTCATGTATAATCCGTTATATAACATTATCCACATACAACCACTACTCATGTACAACCCGTTATATAACATTATCCACATACAACCACTACTCATGTACAATCCGTTATATAACATTATCCACATACAACCACTACTCAT
>CM026389.1:61553963-61582264 GCA_014843695.1 Archivesica marissinica | reverse complement strand
AACATTATCCATATACAACCACTACTCATGTACAACACATTATATAACATTATCCACATACAACCACTACTCATGTACAATACATTATATAACATTATCCATATACAACCACTACTCATGTACAACCCGTTATATAACATTATCCACATACAACCACTACTCATGACAACACGTTATATAAAATTATCCACAACAACCACTACTCATGTATACGTTATATAAATTATCCACATACAACCATACTCATGTACAACCCGTTATAAAACATTATCCACATAAACCATACTCATGTACAATACATTATATAACATTATCCATATACAACCACTACTCATGTACAATACATTATATAACATTATCCACATACAACCACTACTCATGTACAATACATTATATAACATTATCCACATACAACCACTACTCATGTACAATACGTTATATAACATTATCCACATACAACCACTACTCATGTACAACCCGTTATATAACATTATCCACATACAACCACTACTCATGTACAATACGTTATATAACATTATCCACATACAACCACTACTCATGTACAACCCGTTATATAACATTATCCACATACAACCACTACTCATGTACAACCCGTTATATAACATTATCCACATACAACCACTACTCATGTACAACCCGTTATATAACATTATCCACATACAACCACTACTCATGTACAATCCGTTATATAACATTATCCACATACAACCACTACTCATGTACAATCCGTTATATAACATTATCCACATACAACCACTACTCATGTACAACCCGTTATATAACATTATCCACATACAACCACTACTCATGTACAACCCGTTATATAACATTATCCACATACAACCACTACTCATGTACAACCCGTTATATAACATTATCCACATACAACCACTACTCATGTATGATCCGTTATATAACATTATCCACATACAACCACTACTCATGTACAACCCGTTATATAACATTATCCACATACAACCACTACTCATGTACAACCCGTTATATAACATTATCCACATACAACCACTACTCATGTACAACACGTTATATAACATTATCCACATACAACCACTACTCATGTACAATACATTATATAACATTATCCACATACAACCACTACTCATGTACAATACATTATATAACATTATCCACATACAACCACTACTCATGTACAACCCGTTATATAACATTATCCACATACAACCACTACTCATGTACAATCCGTTATATAACATTATCCACATACAACCACTACTCATGTACAACCCGTTATATAACATTATCCACATACAACCACTACTCATGTATAATCCGTTATATAACATTATCCACATACAACCACTACTCATGTACAACCCGTTATATAACATTATCCACATACAACCACTACTCATGTACAATACGTTATATAACATTATCCACATACAACCACTACTCATGTACAACCCGTTATATAACATTATCCACATACAACCACTACTCATGTACAACCCGTTATATAACATTATCCACATACAACCACTACTCATGTACAACCCGTTATATAACATTATCCACATACAACCACTACTCATGTACAACCCGTTATATAACATTATCCACATACAACCACTACTCATGTACAATCCGTTATATAACATTATCCACATACAACCACTACTCATGTACAACCCGTTATATAACATTATCCACATACAACCACTACTCATGTACAATCCGTTATATAACATTATCCACATACAACCACTACTCATGTACAATCCGTTATATAACATTATCCACATACAACCACTACTCATGTACAATACGTTATATAACATTATCCACATACAACCACTACTCATGTACAACACGTTATATAACATTATCCACATACAACCACTACTCATGTACAATACGTTATATAACATTATCCACATACAACCACTACTCATGTACAACCCGTTATATAACATTATCCACATACAACCACTACTCATGTACAATACGTTATATAACATTATCCACATACAACCACTACTCATGTACAACCCGTTATATAACATTATCCACATACAACCACTACTCATGTACAATACGTTATATAACATTATCCACATACAACCACTACTCATGTACAATACGTTATATAACATTATCCACATACAACCACTACTCATGTATGATCCGTTATATAACATTATCCACATACAACCACTACTCATGTACAATCCGTTATATAACATTATCCACATACAACCACTACTCATGTACGACCCGTTATATAACATTATCCACATACAACCACTACTCATGTATGATCCGTTATATAACATTATCCACATACAACCACTACTCATGTATGATCCGTTATATAACATTATCCACATACAACCACTACTCATGTATGATCCGTTATATAACATTATCCAGATACAATTTACATATGTCGCCTTACTATATATTCTTCGAGTTTTTCCTGGTTTTTCTTTTCAATCATGTCCCTTTTCCAGATAGGGGTACTCTTGGTAATCGGCGTGTAACCAGGTACATCGTTGAGATCTGGAACCAGTAAAAACAACAATATAAGTAAATGATCACATCGATAGATCACAGGGCAACAATATAAGTAACTGATCACACCGATAGATCACAGGTCAACAATATGAGTAACTGATCACAGGTCAACAATATAAGTAACTGATCACATCGATAGATCACAGGTCAACAATATAAATAACTGATCACATTGATAGATCACAGGTCAACACTATAAGTAACTGATCACAGGTCAACAATATAAGTAACTGATCACACCGATAGATCACAGGTCAACAATATAAGTAACTGATCACAGGTCAACAATATAAGTAACTGATCACAGGTCAACAATATAAGTAACTGATCACACCGATAAGTAACTGATCACACCGATAGATCACAGGTCAACAATATGAGTAACTGATCACAGGTCAACAATATGAGTAACTGATCACAGGGCAACAATATAAGTAACTGATCACAGGTCAACAATATAAGTAACTGATCACAGGTCAACAATATAAGTAACTGATCACACCGATAGATCACAGGTCAACAATATGAGTAACTGATCACAGGTCAACAATATGAGTAACTGATCACAGGGCAACAATATAAGTACCTGATCACACCGATAGATCACAGGTCAACACTATAAGTAACTGATCACAGGTCAACAATATAAGTAACTGATCACAGGTCAACAATATAAGTAACTGATCACACCGATAGATCACAGGTCAACACTATAAGTAACTGATCACAGGTCAACAATATAAGTAACTGATCACACCGATAGATCACAGGTCAACAATATAAGTAACTGATCACAGGTCAACAATATAAGTAACTGATCACAGGTCAACAATATAAGTAACTGATCACACCGATAGATCACAGGTCAACAATATGAGTAACTGATTACAGGTCAACAATATAAGTAACTGATCACACCGATAGATCACAGGTCAACACTATAAGTAACTGATCACAGGTCAACAATATAAGTAACTGATCATACCGATAGATCACAGGTCAACAATATAAGTAACTGATCACAGGTCAACAATATAAGTAACTGATCACAGGTCAACAATATAAGTAACTGATCACACCGATAGATCACAGGTCAACAATATGAGTAACTGATCACAGGTCAACAATATGAGTAACTGATCACAGGGCAACAATATAAGTAACTGATCACACCGATAGATCACAGGTCAACACTATAAGTAACTGATCACAGGTCAACAATATAAGTAACTGATCACACCGATAGATCACAGGTCAACAATATAAGTAACTGATCACAGGTCAACAATATAAGTAACTGATCACACCGATAGATCACAGGTCAACACTATAAGTAACTGATTACAGGTCAACAATATAAGTAACTGATCACACCGATAGATCACAGGTCAACAATATAAGTAACTGATCACAGGTCAACAATATAAGTAACTGATCACAGGTCAACAATATAAGTAACTGATCACACCGATAGATCACAGGTCAACAATATGAGTAACTGATCAAAGGTCAACAATATAAGTAACTGATCACACCGATAGATCACAGGTCAACACTATAAGTAACTGATCACAGGTCAACAATATAAGTAACTGATCACACCGATAGATCACAGGTCAACAATATAAGTAACTGATCACAGGTCAACAATATAAGTAACTGATCACAGGTCAACAATATAAGTAACTGATCACACCGATAGATCACAGGTCAACAATATAAGTAACTGATCACAGGGCAACAATATGATTAACTGATCACACCGATAGATCACAGGTCAACAATATAAGTAACTGATCACAGGTCAACAATATGAGTAACTGATCACAGGTCAACAATTTAAGTAACTGATCACAGGGCAACAATATGATTAACTGATCACAGGTCAACAATATAAGTAACTGATCACACCGATAGATCACAGGTCAACAATATGAGTAACTGATCACACCGATAGATCACAGGGCAACAATATAAGTAACTGATCACAGGTCAACACTATAAGTAACTGATCACACCGATAGATCACAGGTCAACAATATGAGTAACTGATCACAGGTCAACTATATAAGTAACTGATCACAGGGCAACAATATAAGTAACTGATCACACCGATAGATCACAGGTCAACAATATAAGTAACTGATCACAGGTCAACAATATAAGTAACTGATCACAGGTCAACAATATAAGTAACTGATCACAGGTCAACAATATAAGTAACTGATCACACCGATAGATCACAGGTCAACAATATGAGTAACTGATCAAAGGTCAACAATATAAGTAACTGATCACACCGATAGATCACAGGTCAACACTATAAGTAACTGATCACAGGTCAACAATATAAGTAACTGATCACACCGATAGATCACAGGTCAACAATATAAGTAACTGATCACAGGTCAACAATATAAGTAACTGATCACAGGTCAACAATATAAGTAACTGATCACACCGATAGATCACAGGTCAACAATATAAGTAACTGATCACAGGGCAACAATATGATTAACTGATCACACCGATAGATCACAGGTCAACAATATAAGTAACTGATCACAGGTCAACAATATGAGTAACTGATCACAGGTCAACAATTTAAGTAACTGATCACAGGGCAACAATATGATTAACTGATCACAGGTCAACAATATAAGTAACTGATCACACCGATAGATCACAGGTCAACAATATGAGTAACTGATCACACCGATAGATCACAGGGCAACAATATAAGTAACTGATCACAGGTCAACACTATAAGTAACTGATCACACCGATAGATCACAGGTCAACAATATGAGTAACTGATCACAGGTCAACTATATAAGTAACTGATCACAGGGCAACAATATAAGTAACTGATCACACCGATAGATCACTGGTCAACAATATGAGTAACTGATCACAGGTCAACAATATAAGTAACTGATCACAGGTCAACAATATAAGTAACTGATCACACCGATAGATCACAGGGCAACAATATAAGTAACTGATCACAGGTCAACAATATAAGTAACTGATCACAGGGCAACAATATAAGTAACTGATCACAGGTCAACAATATAAGTAACTGATCACACCGATAGATCACAGGTCAACAATATGAGTAACTGATCAAGGTCAACAATATAAGTAACTGATCACAGGTCAACACTATAAGTAACTGATCACACCGATAGATCACAGGGCAACAATATAAGTAACTGATCACAGGTCAACAATATAAGTAACTGATCACAGGGCAACAATATAAGTAACTGATCACAGGTCAACAATATAAGTAACTGATCACACCGATAGATCACAGGTCAACAATATGAGTAACTGATCAAGGTCAACAATATAAGTAACTGATCACAGGTCAACACTATAAGTAACTGATCACACCGATAGATCACAGGGCAACAATATAAGTAACTGATCACAGGTCAACAATATAAGTAACTGATCACAGGGCAACAATATAAGTAACTGATCACAGGTCAACAATATAAGTAACTGATCACAGGTCAACAATATAAGTAACTGATCACACCGATAGATCACAGGTCAACAACATAAGTAACTGATCACTGGTCAACAATATAAGTAACTGATCACAGGGCAACAATATAAGTAACTGATCACAGGGCAACAATATAAGTAACTGATCACAGGTCAACAATATGAGTAACTGATCACAGGTCAACAATATAAGTAACTGATCATAGGTCAACAATATAAGTAACTGATCACAGGTCAACAATATGAGTAACTGATCACAGGGCAACAATATAAGTAACTGATCACACCGATAGATCACAGGTCAACAATATAAGTAACTGATCACAGGTCAACAATATGAGTAACTGATCACAGGTCAACAATATAAGTAATTGATCACAGGTCAACAATATAAGTAACTGATCACATCGATAGATCACAGGTCAACAATATAAGTAACTGATCACAGGTCAACAATATAAGTAACTGATCACACCGATAGATCACAGGGCAACAATATAAGTAACTGATCACAGGTCAACAATATAAGTAACTGATCACAGGTCAACAATATGAGTAACTGATCACAGGTCAACAATATAAGTAATTGATCACAGGTCAACAATATAAGTAACTGATCACATCGATAGATCACAGGTCAACAATATAAGTAACTGATCACAGGTCAACAATATAAGTAACTGATCACACCGATAGATCACAGGGCAACAATATAAGTAACTGATCACAGGTCAACAATATAAGTAACTGATCACAGGTCAACAATATAAGTAACTGATCACAGGTCAACAATATAAGTAACTGATCACAGGTCAACAATATAAGTAACTGATCACAGGTCAACAATATAAGTAACTGATCACACAGATAGATTAAAGGTAAAAAATATAAGTAAAAAAATAAATAGTTTTTCACATTATTCTGTATCCAAGAGTGGTAAAAAAAATCAAAAACAAAATTCATCACCAACTGACCCGATGTATTTCTTTGCATGAAAACACAAGTAAACACATGTTGTTTTTTTGGGAGCCTAACTTATTACACGGATAGATCACATGTCAACATGACTGTACCAAGAATGTGTTCAAGGTACCGCTCTGTTTTAATGATAATTTACCTATCTTTCTGCAATATTTTAACATGACTGTACTAGGAATGTGTTCAAGGTACCGCTCTGTTTTAATGATAATTTACCTATCTTTCTGCAATATTTTTTACAAAGAATAGCCGATCCTTCAAAGTTGAATGTAATTAGAAATTAGAATTCCACAAGTGATTCAATGCCTCTGAATCAGGAAACGGTTTAACAAAAGTTCAAGAGAGTTCCATTAACTAACACAGTACAGATATTATCTTATAGAGAGACTTCTACTACAAGAATGTCTGCTTCCCTGTCAGAACATTCCACAAGTATTTATACAACTCACTGCAAATACAAGCAAGATTGTAAATTAAACAAGCTTCTGTTTACATTTACTCTTGCATGCTGGGTAAAATAAAGGCTATAAATAGTTCAAATAATTGTTGCAGACAACAATTCATTAATGTGTTTTTCTTATTTATATATGTCCTGGAATTCATTCATTCCCAGACACACATAATTCTAATGAAATTCCGTGACATATACGTGACTGTTATTTTTAGCGTGCAAAGAATTAAAGGCCCTGACTGGAAACACTATATTAGTTCTTTCCTAATACAACCAGATTATATAATATTACCCCCAGTGAAGATAATATTACTCCAAACAACCCAGTGAAGATAATATTACTCCAAACAACCCAGTGAAGATAATATTACTCCAAACAACCCAGTGAAGATAATATTACTCCAAACAACCCAGTGAAGATAATATTACTCCAAACAACCCAGTGAAGATAATATTACTCCAAACAACCCAGTGAAGATAATATTACTCCAAACAACCCAGTGAAGATAATATTACTCCAAACAACCCAGTGAAGATAATATTACTCCAAACAACCCAGTGAAGATAATATTACTCCAAACAACCCAGTGAAGATAATATTACTCCAAACAACCCAGTGAAGTACAGATAACAGCTAATATTACTCCAAACAACCCAGTGAAATACAGATAATATTACTCCAAACAACCCAGTGAAGTACAGATAACAGATAATATTACTCCAAACAACCCAGTGAAGTACAGATAACAGATAATATTACTCCAAACAACCCAGTGAAGTACAGATAACAGATAATATTACTCCAAACAACCCAGTGAAGTACAGATAACAGATAATATTACTCCAAATAAACAACCCAGTGAAGTACAGATAACAGATAATATTACTCCAAACAACCCAGTGAAGTACAGATAACAGATAATATTACTCCAAACAACCCAGTGAAGTACAGATAACAGATAATATTACTCCAAACAAACAACCCAGTGAAGTACAGATAACAGATAATATTACTCCAAACAACCCAGTGAAGTACAGATAACAGATAATATTACTCCAAACAACCCAGTGAAGTACAGATAACAGATAATATTACTCCAAACAACCCAGTGAAGTACAGATAACAGATAATATTACTCCAAACAACCCAGTGAAGTACAGATAACAGATAATATTACTCCAAACAACCCAGTGAAGTACAGATAACAGATAATATTACTCCAAACAACCCAGTGAAGTACAGATAACAGATAATATTACTCCAAACAACCCAGTGAAGTACAGATAACAGATAATATTACTCCAAACAACCCAGTGAAGTACAGATAACAGATAATATTACTCCAAACAACCCAGTGAAGTACAGATAACAGCTAATATTACTCCAAACAACCCAGTGAAGTACAGATAACAGATAATATTACTCCAAACAACCCAGTGAAGTACAGATAACAGATAATATTACTCCAAACAACCCAGTGAAGTACAGATAACAGCTAATATTACTCCAAACAACCCAGTGAAGTACAGATAACAGATAATATTACTCCAAACAACCCAGTGAAGTACAGATAACAGATAATATTACTCCAAACAACCCAGTGAAGTACAGATAACAGATAATATTACTCCAAACAAACACCCAGTGAAGTACAGATAACAGATAATATTACTCCAAACAACCCAGTGAAGTACAGATAACAGATAATATTACTCCAAACAACCCAGTGAAGTACAGATAACAGATAATATTACTCCAAACAACCCAGTGAAGTACAGATAACAGATAATATTACTCCAAACAACCCAGTGAAGTACAGATAACAGATAATATTACTCCAAACAACCCAGTGAAGTACAGATAATAGCTAATATTACTCCAAACAAACAACCCAGTGAAGTACAGATAATAGATAATATTACTCCAAACAACCCAGTGAAGCACAGATACTATTACTCCAAACAACCCAGTGAAGTACAGATAACAGATAATATTACTCCAAACAACCCAGTGAAGTACAGATAACAGCTAATATTACTCCAAACAACCCAGTGAAGTACAGATAACAGATAATATTACTCCAAACAACCCAGTGAAGTACAGATAACAGATAATATTACTCCAAACAACCCAGTGAAGTACAGATAACAGATAATATTACTCCAAACAACCCAGTGAAGTACAGATAACAGATAATATTACTCCAAACAACCCAGTGAAGTACAGATAACAGATAATATTACTCCAAACAACCCAGTGAAGTACAGATAACAGATAATATTACTCCAAACAACCCAGTGAAGTACAGATAACAGATAATATTACTCCAAACAACCCAGTGAAGTACAGATAACAGATAATATTACTCCAAACAACCCAGTGAAGTACAGATAACAGATAATATTACTCCAAACAACCCAGTGAAGTACAGATAACAGATAATATTACTCCAAACAACCCAGTGAAGTACAGATAACAGATAATATTACTCCAAAAAAACCAGTGAAGTACAGATAACAGATAATATTACTCCAAACAACCCAGTGAAGTACAGATAACAGATAATATTACTCCAAACAACCCAGTGAAGTACAGATAACAGATAATATTACTCCAAACAACCCAGTGAAGTACAGATAACAGATAATATTACTCCAAACAACCCAGTGAAGTACAGATAACAGATAATATTACTCCAAACAACCCAGTGAAGTACAGATAACAGATAATATTACTCCAAACAACCCAGTGAAGTACAGATAACAGATAATATTACTCCAAACAACCCAGTGAAGTACAGATAACAGATAATATTACTCCAAACAACCCAGTGAAGTACAGATAACAGATAATATTACTCCAAACAACCCAGTGAAGTACAGATAACAGATAATATTACTCCAAACAACCCAGTGAAGTACAGATAACAGATAATATTACTCCAAACAACCCAGTGAAGTACAGATAACAGATAATATTACTCCAAACAAACAACCCAGTGAAGTACAGATAACAGATAATATTACTCCAAACAACCCAGTGAAGTACAGATAACAGATAATATTACTCCAAACAACCCAGTGAAGTACAGATAACAGATAATATTACTCCAAACAACCCAGTGAAGTACAGATAACAGATAATATTACTCCAAACAACCCAGTGAAGTACAGATAACAGATAATATTACTCCAAACAAACAACCCAGTGAAGTACAGATAACAGATAATATTACTCCAAACAACCCAGTGAAGTACAGATAACAGATAATATTACTCCAAACAACCCAGTGAAGTACAGATAACAGATAATATTACTCCAAACAACCCAGTGAAGTACAGATAACAGATAATATTACTCCAAACAAACAACCCAGTGAAGTACAGATAACAGATAATATTACTCCAAACAACCCAGTGAAGTACAGATAACAGATAATATTACTCCAAACAACCCAGTGAAGTACAGATAACAGCTAATATTACTCCAAACAACCAAGTGAAGTACAGATAACAGATAATATTACTCCAAAAAACAACCCAGTGAAGTACAGATAACAGATAATATTACTCCAAATAAACAACCCAGTGAAGTACAGATAACAGATAATATTACTCCAAACAACCCAGTGAAGTACAGATAACAGATAATATTACTCCAAACAACCCAGTGAAGTACAGATAACAGCCAAGTAGCAATACAAATCATCGTAATGCATTCCAACTGCACATTAACTATTTCTCAGAATCATTTTATTATTTCTTGGCTAAGCACTAGTATGCAATGAGAACATCAGTTACTGCCCCTGAATACTCCTAATTGGTTTCCTCTGTTTTTATCGTTGTTTCCTTTGCACAACATGTTTTCCATTTTTATCTGTATTCTTGTCTTATAATTATGAAATTATTAAATCTCGACATATATCCTTTAGCATATTCAATGGATGGATACCTTATTGTAAAAATTGGTTCAATTAATTAACATGATTTTGATAAAATTACATTTACAGTAAAAATAAAGGATTCCAACTAAAAGGACCAATATACATTTCGGGATAAATCTGACTTTATCCATCAAGGAGGTAATAGAAAAACCAGTAATGTCTCATATTGTGTGCAAACTGCAGCAGCTGCATTTATTCACCATGTGATTGATTGGCTATGCATTCTAGAATGTAATAATGCAATCCCACTTTACTGGAATTATTTCTTAGAACTGGGTGTAGATGTTTAGTATTAAACATGATTTCATGATGATGCAACTTCAGCGACTACTGAATAAGGACCGCTACATCAACCTGGAGCTACATCAACCTGGAGCTACATCAAGCTGTGCGCCTAGCCACAGTGGTTAGCAACTTAGCACACTCGCTTCTAACAAATGCAACTCGGGTACGATCCACGGACCACGAAGCATGCGAGATGGGACGGTGGTCGCCAGATCGGTCAGGTGGGTTATCTCCAGGTACTCTGGTTCCGTCCCACTTGAATTGCCACATACACGCTAACAAACACGCCAACAAGAGTAGTAATTAAGATGCTAAAGCTTGTTTCGCAATCATTGTAAAACAATAAAGTAAATTTTTTACCAGATTTTCATTTCACATATTTTCTTACTATGGAGGAGTTTTCTCCCCCTCCCCTACAAGGGAAATAGTCTTATTACTTACATATGTCCTTCCCCACTCTCCTCCAAGGGAAATAGTCTTATTCCTTACATTTGTCCCCCCCCCCTACAAGGGAAATAGTCTTATTCCTTACATATGGCTTTCTCCCCTCCCCTCCAAGGGAAATAGTCTTATTCCTTACATGTGTCCTTCCCCCCGCCCCTCCAAGGGAAATAGTCTTATTCCTTACATTTGTCCTCCCCCCTACAAGGAAAATAGTCTTATTCCTTACACATGGCTTTCTCCCCTCCCCTCCAAGGAAAATAGTCTTAATCCTTACACATGGCTTTCTCCCCTCCAAGGGAAATAGTCTTATTCCTTACATTTGTCCTTCCCTCCCCCTACAAGGGAAATAGTCTTATTCCTTACATATGTCCTTCCCTCCCCCTCCAAGGGAAATATTCTTATTCCTTACATGTGTCCTTCCCTCCACCTACAAGGGAAATAGTCTTATTCCTTACATTTGTCCCCTCCCCTCCAAGAGAAATAGTCTTATTCCTTACATATGTCCTTCCCCTCATACAAGGGAAATAGTCTTATTCCTTACACATGTCCTCCCCTCTACAAGGGAAATAGTCTTATTCCTTACATTTGTCCCCTCCCCTCCAAGGGAAATAGTCTTATTCCTTACATGTGTCCCCTCCCCTCCAAGGGAAATAGTCTTATTCCTTACATATGTCCTTCCCCTCATACAAGGGAAATAGTCTTATTCCTTACATATGTCCTCCCCTACAAGGGAAATAGTCTTATTCCTTACATTTGTCCTCCCCCCTACAAGGGAAATAGTCTTATTCCTTACAGTTGTCATTCCCCCCCTACAAGGGAAATAGTCTTATTCCTTACATTTGTCCTTCCCTCCCCCTACAAGGGAAATAGTCTTATTCCTTACATTTGCCCTTCCCTCCCCCTACAAGGGAAATAGTCTTATTCCTTACGCATGTCCTCCTCCACTACAAGGGAAATAGTCTTATTCCTTACATTTGTCCTCCCCTCCTACAAGGGAAATAGTCTTATTCCTTACATGTGGCTTTCTCCCCTCCCCTCCTACAAGGGAAATAGTCTTATTCCTTACATTTGCCCTTCCCCCTCCCCTCCAAGGGAAATAGTCTTATTCCTTACACATGTCCTCCTCCCCTACAAGGGAAATAGTCTTATTCCTTACATTTGTCCTCCCCTCCTACAAGGGAAATAGTCTTATTCCATACATATGGCTTTCTCCCCTCCCCTCCAAGGGAAATAGTCTTATTCCTTACATATGTCCTTCCCCTCATACAAGGGAAATAGTCTTATTCCTTACACATGTCCTCCCCTCTACAAGGGAAATAGTCTTATTCCTTACATTTGTCCCCTCCCCTCCAAGGGAAATAGTCTTATTCCTTACATGTGTCCCCTCCCCTCCAAGGGAAATAGTCTTATTCCTTACATATGTCCTTCCCCTCATACAAGGGAAATAGTCTTATTCCTTACATATGTCCTCCCCTACAAGGGAAATAGTCTTATTCCTTACATTTGTCCTCCCCCCTACAAGGGAAATAGTCTTATTCCTTACATTTGTCATTCCCCCCCTACAAGGGAAATAGTCGTATTCCTTACATTTGTCCTTCCCTCCCCCTACAAGGGAAATAGTCTTCTTATTCCTTACATTTGCCCTTCCCTCCCCCTACAAGGGAAATAGTCTTATTCCTTACGCATGTCCTCCTCCACTACAAGGGAAATAGTCTTATTCCTTACATTTGTCCTCCCCTCCTACAAGGGAAATAGTCTTATTCCTTACATGTGGCTTTCTCCCCTCCCCTCCTACAAGGGAAATAGTCTTATTCCTTACATTTGCCCTTCCCCCTCCCCTCCAAGGGAAATAGTCTTATTCCTTACACATGTCCTCCTCCCCTACAAGGGAAATAGTCTTATTCCTTACATTTGTCCTCCCCTCCTACAAGGGAAATAGTCTTATTCCTTACATATGTCCTTCCCTCCCCCTCCAAGGGAAATAGTCTTATTCCTTACATATGGCTTTCTCCCCTCCCCTCCTACAAGGGAAATAGTCTTATTCCATACATATGGCTTTCTCCCCTCCCCTCCAAGGGAAATAGTCTTATTCCTTACATGTGGCTTTCTCCCCTCCCCTCCAAGGGAAATAGTCTTATTCCTTACATATGTCCTCCCCCCTCCAAGGGAAATAGTCTTATTCCTTACATTTGTCCTTCCCTACCCCTCCAAGGGAAATAGTCTTATTCCATACATTTGTCCTTCCCTCCTCCCCCTACAAGGGAAATAGTCTTATTCCTTACATTTGTCCTCCCTACAAGGGAAATAGTCTTATTCCTTACACATGTCCTCCTCCCCTACAAGGGAAATAGTCTTATTCCTTACATTTGTCCTCCCCTCCTACAAGGGAAATAGTCTTATTCCTTACATGTGGCTTTCTCCCCTCCCCTCCTACAAGGGAAATAGTCTTATTCCTTACATTTGCCCTTCCCCCTCCCCTCCAAGGGAAATAGTCTTATTCCTTACACATGTCCTCCTCCCCTACAAGGGAAATAGTCTTATTCCTTACATTTGTCCTCCCCTCCTACAAGGGAAATAGTCTTATTCCTTACATATGGCTTTCTCCCCTCCCCTCCTACAAGGGAAATAGTCTTATTCCTTACATATGGCTTTCTCCCCTCCCCTACAAGGGAAATAGTCTTATTCCTTACATTTGTCCTCCCCTCCTACAAGGGAAATAGTCTTATTCCTTACATATGTCCTTCCCTCCCCCTCCAAGGGAAATAGTCTTATTCCTTACATATGGCTTTCTCCCCTCCCCTCCTACAAGGGAAATAGTCTTATTCCTTACATATGTCCTCCCCCCTACAAGGGAAATAGTCTTATTCCTTACATATGTTTCTCCCCTCCCCCCTACAAGGGAAATAGTCTTATTCCTTACATTTGTCCTCCCCCCTACAAGGGAAATAGTCTTATTCCTTACATTTGTCCTTCCCTACCCCTCCAAGGGAAATAGTCTTATTCCTTACATTTGTCCTTCCCTCCCCCTACAAGGGAAATAGTCTTATTCCTTACATTTGTCCTCCCTACACGGGCAATAGTCTTATTCCTTACATATGTCCCCCCTACAAGGGAAATAGTCTTATTCCTTACACATGTCCCCCCTACAAGGAAAATAGTCTTATTCCTTACATTTGTCCTCCCTACAAGGAAAATAGTCTTATTCCTTACATTTGTCCTCCCTACAAGGGAAATAGTCTTATTCCTTACATATGTCCCCCCTACAAGGGAAATAGTCTTATTCCTTACACATGTCCCCCCTACAAGGGAAATAGTCTTATTCCTTACATTTGTCCTCCCTACAAGGAAAATAGTCTTATTCCTTACATTTGTCCTCCCTACAAGGGAAATAGTCTTATTCCTTACATTTGTCCTCCCTACAAGGGAAATAGTCTTATTCCTTACATTTGTCCTCCCTACAAGGAAAATAGTCTTATTCCTTACATTTGTCCTCCCTACAAGGGAAATAGTCTTATTCCTTACATTTGTCCTCCCTACAAGGGAAATAGTCTTATTCCTTACATTTGTCCTCCCTACAAGGAAAATAGTCTTATTCCTTACATTTGTCCTCCCTACAAGGGAAATAGTCTTATTCCTTACATTTGTCCTCCCTACAAGGGAAATAGTCTTATTCCTTACATTTGTCCTCCCCCCTACAAGGAAAATAGTCTTATTCCTTACATTTGTCCTCCCTACAAGGGAAATAGTCTTATTCCTTACATTTGTCCTCCCTCCAAGGGAAATAGTCTTATTCCTTACATTTGTCCTTCCCCTCCTACAAGGGAAATAGTCTTATTCCTTACACATGTCCCCCCTCCAAGGGAAATAGTCTTATTCCTTACATTTGTCCCCTCCCCTCCTACAAGGGAAATAGTCTTATTCCTTACACATGTCCCCCCTCAAGGGAAATAGTCTTATTCCTTACACATGTCCCACCCCTACAAGGAAAATAGTCTTATTCCTTACATTTGTCCGTCACCCCACAAGGGAAAGTCTTATTCCTTACATCTGTCCCCCCCTACATGGGAAATAGCCTTATTCCTTACCTATGTCCTTCCCTCCCCTACAAGGGAAATAGTCTTATTCCTTACATATGTCCTTCCCCCCTCCCCTCCAAGGGAGATAGTCTTATTCCTTACATATGCCTTCCCCCCTCCAAGGGAAATAGTCTTATTCCTTACACATGGCTGTCTCCCCCTCCAAAGGAAATATTCTTATTCATTACACATGGCTTTCTCCCCTCCCCTCCAAGGGAAATAGTCTTATTCCTTACATATGGCTTTCTCCCCTCCCCTCCAAAGGAAATAGTCTTATTCCTTACATATGGCTATCTCCCCCTCCAAGGGAAATAGTCTTATTCCTTACATATGGCTTTCTCCCCTCCCCCCAAGGGAAATAGTCTTATTCCTTACATATGGCTTTATCTGCCCCCTCCAAGGGAAATAGTCTTATTCCTTACACATGGCTTTCTCCCCTCCCCTCCAAGGGAATAGTCTTATTCCTTACACATGGCTTTCCCCCTCCACTCCAAGGGAAATAGTCTTATTCCTTACATATGGCTTTATCCGCCCCCTCCAAGGGAAATAGTCTTATTCCTTACATATGGCTTTCCCCCCTCCCCTCCAAGGGAATAGTCGTATTCCTTACACATGGCTTTCTCCCCTCCCCTCCAAGGGAAATAGTCTTATTCCTTACACATGGCTGTCTCCCCCTCCAAAGGAAATATTCTTATTCATTACACATGGCTTTCTCCCCTCCCCTCCAAGGGAAATAGTCTTATTCCTTACATATGGCTTTCTCCCCTCCAAGGGAAATAGTCTTATTCCTTACACATGGCTTTCTCACCTCCCCTGCAAAGGAAATAGTCTTATTATTCCTTACATATGGCTTTCTACCCTTCCCTCCAAAGGAAATAGTCTTATTCCGTATTCCTTTCTCGCCCCTCCAAGGGAAATAGTCTTATTCCTTACATATGGCTTTCTCCCTCCCCTCCAAAGGAAATAGTCTTATTCCTTACATATGGCTTTCTCCCCCTCCAAGGGAAATAGCCTTATTCCTTACATATGGCTTTCTCCCCATCCAAGGGAAATAGTCTTATTCCTTACATATGGCTTTCTCCCCATCCAAGGGAAATAGTCTTATTCCTTACATATGGCTTTCTCCCCTCCCCTCCAAGGGAAATAGTCTTATTCCTTACATATGGCTTTCTCCCTCCCCTCCAAGGGAAATAGTCTTATTCCTTACATATGGCTTTCTCCCCTCCCATCCAAGGGAAATAGTCTTATCCTTACATATGGCTTTTCAAAACCAACCCCAAAAAACACACAACCCCCCCCCAAGGAAATAGTCTTATTCCTTACATATGGCTTTCTCCCCTCCAAGGGAAATAGTCTTATTCCTTACAATGGCTTTCTCCCCCCTCAAGGAAAGTATTATTCCTTACATATGGCTTTTCCCCCCCTCCAAGGGAAATAGTCTTATTCCTTACATATGGCTTTCTCCCTCCCCTCCAAGGAAATAGTCTTATTCCTTACAATGGCTTTCTCCCCCTCCAAGGAAATAGCTTATTCCTTACAATGGCTTTCTCCCTCCAAGGAAATAGTCTATTCCTACAATGGCTTTCCCCAAAACACCACAACCCCCCCCCCCAAAAACACCACACCCCCCCAAAAACACCACAACCAAGGAAATAGTCTTATTCCTTACAATGCTTTTCCCCCTCCAAGGGAAAATGTCTTATTCCTTACACATGGCTGTCTCCCCTCTCCTCCATAGGAAATAGTCTTATTCCTTACATATGGCTTTCTCCCCTCCCATCCAAGGGAAATAGTCTTATTCCTTACATATGGCTTTTCCCCCCTCCAAGGGAAAATGTCTTATTCCTTACACATGGCTTTCTCCCCTCTCCTCCAAAGGAAATAGTCTTATTCCTTACATATGGCTTTCTCCCCTCCCCTCCAAAGGAAATAGTCTTATTCCTTACATATGGCTTTCTCCCCCTCCAAGGGAAATAGTCTTATTCCTTACATATGGCTTTCTCCCCCTCCAATGGAAATAGTCTTATTCCTTACATATGGCTTTCTCCCCTCCCCTCCAAGGGAAATAGTCTTATTCCTTACATATGGCTTTCTCCCCCCTCCAAGGGAAAATGTATTATTCCTTACATATGGCTTTATCCGCCCCCTAAAAGGGAAATAGTCTTATTCCTTACATATGGCTTTCTACCCTCCCCTCCAAGGGAAATAGTCTTATTCCTTACATATGGCTTTCTCCCCTCCCCTCCAAGGGAAATAGTCTTATTCCTTACACATGGCTTTCTCACCTCCCCTCCAAAGGAAATAGTCTTATTATTCCTTACATATGGCTTTCTACCCCTCCAAGGGAAATAGTCTCATTCCATACACATGGCTTTCTCCCCTCTCCTCCAAATGAGACATAGTCTTATTCCTTACATATGGCTTTCTCCCCTCCCCTCCAAAGGAAATAGTCTTATTCCTTACATATGGCTTTCTCCCCCTCCAAGGGAAATAGTCTTATTCCTTACACATGGCTTTCTCCCCCTCCAAGGGAAATAGTCTTATTCCTTACACATGGCTTTCTCCCCTCTCCTCCAAAGGAAATAGTCTTATTCCTTACATATGGCTTTCTCCCTCCCCTCCAAAGGAAATAGTCTTATTCCTTACATATGGCTTTCTCCCCTCCCCTCCAAGGGAAATATTTTATTCCTTACATATGGCTTTCTCCTCCCCTCCAAGGGAAATAGTCTTATTCCTTACATATGGCTTTCCCCCTCTCCTCCAAATGAGACATAGTCTTATTCCTTACATATGGCTTTTTCCCCTCCCCTCCAAAGGAAATAGTCTTATTCCTTACATATGGCTTTCTCCCCCTCCAAGGGAAATAGTCTTATTCCTTACATATGGCTTTCTCCCCCTCCAAGGGAAATAGTCTTATTCCTTACATATGGCTTTCTCCCCTCTCCTCCGAAGGAAATAGTCTTATTCCTTACATATGGCTTTCTCCCCTCCCCTCCAAGGGAAATAGTCTTATTCCTTACATATGGCTTTCTCCCCCTCCAAGGGAAATAGTCTTATTCCTTACATATGGCTTTGTCCCCCTCCAAGGGAAATAGTCTTATTCCTTACATATGGCTTTCTCCCCCCCCTCCAAGGGAAATAGTCTTATTCCTTACATATGGCTTTGTCCCCCTCCAAGGGAAATAGTCTTATTCCTTACATATGGCTTTCTCCCCTCCCCTCCAAAGGAAATAGTCTTATTCCTTACATATGGCTTTCTCCCCCTCCAAGGGAAATAGTCTTATTCCTTACATATGGCTTTCTCCCCCTCCCCTCCAAGGGAAATATTCTTATTCCTTACATATGGCTTTCTCCCCTTCCCTCCAAGGCTACACAACTACTATGGTGCTAAAGAGGATTGGGGGCACACCCTGGACAATTTTGAATTCTGGAACGTCGATGGTGCACTATTTTACTGTATTATTTAGACGTTAAAATTTCGATAACATTTTAAAATGTTACCAAATTGAGTCTAAAATTGCGATACAGTAATGTCACATTCACTACAAAATTAATATTTTATTACCTAAAAGCAAGGATAATTTATGCAATTTCTGTTTATTAATATTCAACAAATTATAGCAAGTAATGAATTCTTAGTATGATATTACCTAACATATAAATTCATTAAATTAAATATTATATTGTCTTTAAATTTCCTGAATTAAAACGAGTTCAGTTCTGAGCCGCTATTAACAACCTCAAAGTCCCCGTCCCCACAGACGTTGATATTTATCAGTACAGTGAAACCCCTCAAAACCGGAACCCCTCTAATCTGGAAATCCCTGCAAACTGAACAAATATTTTGGTCCTGAATATTTTCCTTATTTATGCATGGTAAAAAAGCCCAAGTAAACCGGA
Organism: Archivesica marissinica; assembly: GCA_014843695.1. Taxonomy (NCBI): domain Eukaryota; kingdom Metazoa; phylum Mollusca; class Bivalvia; order Venerida; family Vesicomyidae; genus Archivesica; species Archivesica marissinica. The sequence goes on along the minus strand of CM026389.1, from coordinate 61,562,093 downwards.
ACACCTCTCTTCCAAATACTGATCAATTTTTAAAAAAACCAATTTTCAACTGTAATTTGCAGCTGTAAGCTGAACAGCAATGTGTCTTGAACAGATATGAAACTGACTTATTCTAAACACATTCATCACCAAGTAACAGACATGGACTGGTGCATGACATTTTTAGACCAATAAATTAATAAGAACATTACATACAGTTCATTTATCAAAATGGGTAAATTGTCTAAATGTCTAAATATATCCTTGAATATAGGGTTTCAACACATCTAAGCGAAGAATCAACAATGACATAACATAAAACGAATGGACTTAAATAGTGTATTATCTGTATGAATAGATCTGTATGAATAGATCTGTATAATAGATCTGTATAATAGATCTGTATGAATAGATCTGTATAATAGATCTGTATAATAGATCTGTATAATAGATCTGTATAATAGATCTGTATGAATAGATCTGTATGAATAGATCTGTATGAATAGATCTGTATAATAGATCTGTATGAATAGATCTGTATGAATAGATCTGTATTAATAGATCTGTATAATAGATCTGTATGAATAGATCTGTATGAATAGATCTGTATGAATAGATCTGTATAATAGATCTGTATGAATAGATCTGTATGAATAGATCTGTATAATAGATCTGTATAATAGATCTGTATAATAGATCTGTGTATAATAGAGCTGTATGAATAGATCTGTATAATAGATCTGTATAATAGATCTGTATAATAGATCTGTATGAATAGATCTGTATAATAGATCTGTATAATAGATCTGTATAATAGATCTGTATAATAGATCTGTATGAATAGATCTGTATAATAGATCTGTATGAATAGATCTGTATAATAGATCTGTATGAATAGATCTGTATAATAGATCTGTATAATAGATCTGTATAATAGATCTGTGTATAATAGAGCTGTATGAATATATCTGTATAATAGATCTGTATGAATATATCTGTATGAATAGATCTGTATAATAAATCTGTATAATAGATCTGTATAATAGATCTGTATAATAGATCTGTATAATAGATCTGTATAATAGATCTGTATAATAGATCTGTATGAATATAGAAACACTTTAGTTCACTCACTACCCTGTATCTGCTCTGCGCATTACAGGTATTTTACATCAATAAATTACATAAAAACTGAGTGTACAACATGCCTTTAATTAATTATGCTAATAAACAGGAAAATTTACCCTGTTTTGCAGTATATAAACTATAACTGTGAATAATTTGAAAATAATAACATTTAACTAGAAATTATGCCTTGCTGTTGTCCTTATAGCACTCCCAGTAGTCCGTACATGCATAAAAAGAGTGGCCATAGAAGTTGGTGAATACTGTTTATTCTTGCGTTTGGGAGCCTGCACAGATATTGGTTGGGCTCTCTATTTTACTATTGCAGAGGGATCACAGCAATAAGGTATATAACGCATACACCTTTCCTAACAGTGAATCAAGTGCCACGTGACCTACCGATACGCAGAGCTTAGCCGAGCAGACGACCAAGAATTGCTATGTTTGCAGTAGCATATTCCAAAATATTGGCTATTTAATGTAATGCACAAAGTTGCATTTGAGTTTTGTTGTTAAAACAGCTGATTGCAATAAAAATTACCTTGTATTCTCTCACTTTTCACATTATAGTCTGGGAAATCCCGTATCGTGTTTACAAACATGGCAGATGAAAATAAAGTCGCCGAATATTGTGAATATTGAAAACGAGGTCAAAACATAATTTGCGTGGAATCATGGTTGCGTCGTTATGTGGAGTCGGATGATAGTAATATTACTGGCAAAAAGATGATGAGACGTGTAATTAATGATTATCATTAATCCTATTAATAGGTCTATTAGCATGTGACTAGCAAAGTGAGGCACTGCGATGTTGATAAAACTGTATAATTACCCGCCATTTATACGCGCCAATGGAACGGTAAGTAGTTTTAAAAAGAACAATGTGAGTCTGATTTGACATATATACTCAATATTTAATTTATCTTGACTTCGATTACGACGAATCAATCCGTTACCACAGAAACTTAATAGTTAAAATCTCATCGATATAACGCAGAAACGTAAAATTATAAGTTGACACAATTTTTAAATGTATATGAGGCTACGGGAGTATTCGGTTATTTGTGCAAATGATCGTGAATAACCGTGCCTGTTCCGTGATTCCGTTTCTATTATTAGTGATCGTATCTTGCAGAGAAGAGTTGTCGTTCTTCAATCAACACCCGCAAAAATGTGGGTTTCTGTAGCGCTACGACTGGAACCCAGGCTAAGTTGGACTGTAATTTAGCAGAAATCTAGCACACTATGAAAACCCCTCTAAACCAAGGTTTACCTCTGATCCGGTGCTCGTTCGGTTTACCTCTGGTCCGGTGCCCGTTTGGTTTACCTCTGGTCCGGTGCCCGTTCAGTTTACCTCTGGTCTGGTGCCCATTCGGTTTACCTCTGGTCCGGTGCCCGGTTGGTTTACCTCTGGTCCGGTGCCCGGTTGGTTTACCTCTGGTCCGGTGCCCGGTTGGTTTACCTCTGGTCCGGTGCCCGGTTGGTCTACCTCTGGTCCGGTGCCCGTTCAGTTTACCTCTGGTCTGGTGCCCATTCGGTTTACCTCTGGTCCAGTGCCCATTCGGTTTATCTCTGGTCCGGTGCCCGGTTGGTTTACAGAGGTTTCACTGTACTTCGAGTTCATGTTATTATGCATGATTTGCAGAATATAATATATTCCATACCTACCTCATCTTGTGTAAACATCTGGATTACATCTTGAATCAGTAGCCGCTAATTATCTACATGTATATACCTATGTACCGATTGCATTGCATACCTATATTATCTATATCCATCCTGGAATCGTTTGAAGTATCACCTGAAATAAACAAAGTTGCGAAATAGTAAAGAACAAATATTAAACAAGAATTTCAGAATATATATATTTCAATATTAGTGATGGCATTCATTATTGTAGCCCCGCCCCCACCACCCTGAAGATCCCCCACCACCCTGAAGATCCCCCCACCCTGAAGATCCCCCCACCACCCTGAAGATCCCCCCACCCTGAAGATCCCCCCCACCCTGAAGATCCCCCCACCACCCTGAAGATCCCCCCCACCCTGAAGATCCCCCCACCACCCTGAAGATCCCCCCACCCTGAAGATCCCCCCACCCTGAAGATCCCCCCACCCTGAAGATCCCCCCACCCTGAAGATCCCCCCACCCTGAAGATCCCCCCCACCCTGAAGATCCCCCCACCACCCTGAAGATCCCCCCACCCTGAAGATCCCCCCACCACCCTGAAGATCCCCCACCACCCTGAAGATCCCCCACCACCCTGAAGATCCCCCACCACCCTGAAGATCCCCCCACCACTGTACATCTATACGTGTATGTATATAGAGTGGGGGGTGTATACCCGAGCAGACTGACCCTGTCAATTCTACCCTCCGTTGTTGTACATCTATACGTGTATGTATATAGAGTGGGGGGGAGGGGGGGGGTGTATACCCGAGCAGACTGACCCTGTCAATTCTACCCTCCATTGTTGTACATCTATATGTGTGTAAGGGTCATTCTGGAAATTTCCTATCACACCGGGATACCACAGAAATAGGGCTGGGAACCAAACGGAACAAATTGAAATCTCTCGATTACCGTATTTACTTGTCCATAAGACGATCTCAACTATAAGATGGTCTTAAATCAGCCGTATTTTGCATAGACCAGCGTATTGCAGATTGAGAAAATGGAAACAATTCAGAAGTAAAGATCAAACAAATTGTACTCTAAATGCACTATAAATTATTTCAAATCATGAACATATACACTGATGAACAACAATAAATTTGATTTGCTAAAATGCTATTGACAAGTTCAGTTCACAGATAGAGCTGTGAAGTCTATGCTTTCAGTTATTTCAAAGGTCATCAATTAGTGAGTTGGAACAAACTGATTTAAAAAACAAACAAAAAACTCCATTTTAAAAACATCACTCACTTATAAGACGGGAAGCCACTTTCAGCAATACTCTGGTGATAAAAATGCTGTGTTATAGGCGAGTAAGTATGGTACGGTCGTGCTTCCTAACATAAACAGTTAAAGTTGCGATGAAGTCAAACGAAGGAAATTCTAGGATAAAAATGCATTATATTATGTGCCAAAAAAAGAATATAAAAGGAAAGTTATCAGCCTTTTTATGAAATGTTGAATGATTTGGAGTAGAAAGTTCTAATCATTCGTCTTGTTGATTGATTACCAACATATCAAAACATGTGATATTCTATCAACATAACACCAGATATGATCTATATATAATTATACCCATTTCTCTTTTATCAAGCTTGTCAACTATTTAAAACAAGTGGCAATCTTGAACATTAATTCAGACCTGAAGTCATGAGTATGCAGAAGAAAACAATATGCAAGAGATGTCACTTTAAGGCTTATTCTTAGCTTGACCTAGTGACCTAGTTTACATGTACACAAATTTAATAATTATATAGAGCTATATCAATAAAAAGGTTTACAGTCAATATGTCATGTTTCAATGATTCTGTCAACTGTTACGTTTACAGTCAATATGTCATGTTTCAATGATTCTGTCAACTGTTACGTTTACAGTCAATATGTCATGTTTCAATGATTCTGTCAACTGTTACATTTACAGTCAATATGTCATGTTTCAATGATTCTGTTAACTGTTACGTTTACTGTCAATATGTCATGTTTCAATGATTCTGTATAAACTGTTACGTTTACAGTCAATATGTCATGTTTCAATGATTCTGTCAACTGTTACGTTTACAGTCAATATGTCATGTTTCAATGATTCTGTCAACTGTTACGTTTACAGTCAATATGTCATGTTTCAATGATTCTGTCAACTATTACGCTGTCAACTGTTATGTTTACAGTCAATATGTCATGTTTCAATGATTCTGTCAACTGTTACGCTGTCAACTGTTACGTTTACAGTCAATATGTCATGTTTCAATGATTCTGTCAACTGTTATGCTGTCAACTGTTACGTTTACTGTCAATATGTCATGTTTCAATGATTATGTCAACTGATACACTGTCAACTGTTAGGTTTACAGTCAATATGTCATGTTTCAATGATTCTGTCAACTGTTACGCTGTCAACTGTTACGCTTACAGTCAATATGTCATGTTTCAATGATTCTGTCAACTGTTACGCTGTCAACTGTTACGTTTACAGTCAATATGTCATGTTTCAATGATTCTGTCAACTGTTACGCTGTCAACTGTTACGTTTACTGTCAATATGTCATGTTTCAATGATTCTGTCAACTGTTACGCTGTCAACTGTTATGTTTACAGTCAATTTGTCATAGAGGAACCACCTCTAAACCGGACTCTTTGTCTGGTCTGAAAGAAGTCCGGATTAGAGGGGTTTTACTGTATATGTATTAAAGATAAAAAACCTCTAATCCGGAACCCCCTCTAAACCAGACTCTTTGTCTGGTCTGGAAGGGGTTTTACTGTATAAGCCAATTGAATGTTTGTTTTACTGTACATGAAGCAGATTGCATATCAAACGTGTACAGTATAAGCTTGATTGCTCTTGTATAATGTAAACATTGGTTCACATTCTCTTCAACAGATAGAAAATTGCTGGAGATAAGATAGGCACAGCTGATAAGCCTTCATTGGACTACCTGCTGTGTATGCTAATATACATTTCTACAGATGGCATGCAGGCTGTCTTTAGGTAAATGAATTAAAGTATATCTTCACTGAAATGTCTAATTTGAAGGTATTTTATGGCTCTCATTTTCAGGACTGAGCTTTTATTATTTATTGCCAGGGGCGTAGCTAGCGTAGTATTGATGCAGGCCCGACTAATATCAAACATGTGATTTGCCAGGGGCATAGCTAGCGTAGTATTGATGCAGGCCCGACTAATATCAAACATGTGATTTGCCAGGGGCATAGCTAGCGTAGTATTGATGCAGGCCTGACTAATATCAAACATGTGATTTGCCAGGGGCATAGCTAGCGTAGTATTGATGCAGGCCCGACTAATATCAAACATGTGATTTGCCAGGGGCATAGCTAGCGTAGTATTGATGCAGGCCCGACTAATATCAAACATGTGATTTGCCAGGGGCATAGCTAGCGTAGTATTGATGCAGGCCCGACTAATATCAAACATGTGATTTGCCAGGGGCATAGCTAGCGTAGTATTGATGCAGGCCCGACTAATATCAAACATGTGATTTGCCAGGGGCATAGCTAGCGTAGTATTGATGCAGGCCCGACTAATATCAAACATGTGATTTGCCAGGGGCATAGCTAGCGTAGTATTGATGCAGGCCCGACTAATATCAAACATGTGATTTGCCAGGGGCATAGCTAGCGTAGTATTGATGCAGGCCCGACTAATATCAAACATGTGATTTGCCAGGGGCATAGCTAGCGTAGTATTGATGCAGGCCCGACTAATATCAAACATGTGATTTGCCAGGGGCATAGCTAGCGTAGTATTGATGCAGGCCCGACTAATATCAAACATGTGATTTGCCAGGGGCATAGCTAGCGTAGTATTGATGCAGGCCCGACTAATATCAAACATGTGATTTGCCAGGGGCATAGCTAGCGTAGTATTGATGCAGGCCCGACTAATATCAAACATGTGATTTGCCAGGGGCATAGCTAGCGTAGTATTGATGCAGGCCCGACTAATATCAAACATGTGATTTGCCAGGGGCATAGCTAGCGTAGTATTGATGCAGGCCCGACTAATATCAAACATGTGATTTGCCAGGGGCATAGCTAGCGTAGTATTGATGCAGGCCCGACTAATATCAAACATGTGATTTGCCAGGGGCATAGCTAGCATAGTATTGATGCAGACCTGACTAATATCAAACATGTGATTTGCCAGGGGCATAGCTAGCGTAGTATTGATGCAGACCCGACTAATATCAAACATGTGGAAATTTGGAATCACAGAATGTCAATGGTACACTGTGACGCATTTAAATGTACGTCCTATGTGTTAAAATTTCGATATTTTCAGTACCCACATCATACCCCCCTCCCTACAGGTTTTATTACATTTTCGGGGTTTTGTTTGTTTGTTTTGTTCGGGTTTTGCGCCTTCATCAACCCCATTTTGGACTATATCGCAGGTGGGAAGTTTATCTAACACATTTTCAGGGCAGGCTCCAGTGGTTAACCAGTAGTTGATGCACCAACCTCAATAAGAAATGGCCAACTTTTTCATATAAAGAGACACAGCCTGAGCGGGGCTGGGCTGGAACCCGTGACCATCAGTGATGATAGGTTACAGTGGTATACAACTTTAACCACTCGACCACGGAGGCGGACATTTTCGGGTTTTTTCTTTTTCTGGGACAATGTGCAGGTCCCAGCCTTAAAGCGACACTACATCGGTGAAAACGCAAATATCTGCAGAATGTAATTTTCTATTATATGGTATAATGTTTTTCCATTATATTTGCATCAAAAACTGAGTATTTCAACAAATAAACAAACGTCGTATACGCGGTTTGTTGACATAATAAAATAAAGTAAACAAGGTCGACAATACAATGCGTGTATCCAGGAATAACATGATTTATGTTACAGATTTACCATTATATCTCATATTTGTGCCTATGCATATTTATTTGTAGACTAATCTTAGTTAAATTATCTCTAAGCGAAAGTATCGAGCATTTAGTATCGACTCCAATGACAAAGAAAACGTTTTGAAGTTTGTAGAACACTGTTTATTGATTCAATGTTAGTGTTCGAATGTATTGAGCAGACTTTGTTGTAGCAATGAATTTATACGTGAAAAATGCATTTTATTTGCTTTTTGCGATGTAAGGTCGCTTTAAGCACCATATAGTAGCTACGTGCCCCGGCCTTAAGCACCATATAGTAGCTACGTGCCCCGGCCTTAAGCATCATATAGGAGCTACGTGCCCGGGTCTTAAGCACCATATAGTAGCTACGTGCCCTGGCCTTAAGCACCATATAGTAGCTACGTGCCCCGGCCTTAAGCACCATATAGTAGCTATGTGCCCCGGCCTTAAGCACCATATAGTAGCTACGTGCCCCGGCCTT
>CM026389.1:61534249-61552963 GCA_014843695.1 Archivesica marissinica | reverse complement strand
ACCATGAAGCCCAGTGTTGCATGTGACATGACCATGAAGCCCAGTGTTGCATGTGACATGACAATGGAGCCCAGTGTTGTATGTGACATGACCATGAAGCCCAGTGTTGCATGTGACATGACCATGAAGCCCAGTGTTGCATGTGACATGACCATGAAGCCCAGTTTGTATGTGACATGACCATGAATCCCAGTTTGCATGTGACATGACAATGAAGCCCAGTTTGTATGTGACATGACCATGAAGCCCAATTTGTATGTGACATGACCATGAAGCCCAATTTGTATGTGACATGACCATGAAGCCCAGTTTGTATGTGAGATGACCATGAAGCCCAGTGTTGCATGTGACATGACCATGAAGCCCAGTTTGTATGTGACATGACCATGGAGCCCAGTGTTGCATGTGACATGACAATGAAGCCCAGTGTGTATGTGACATGACCATGAAGCCCAGTGTTGCATGTGACATGACCATGAAGCCCAGTTTGCATGTGACATGACAATGAAGCCCAGTTTGCATGTGATATGACAATGAAGCCCAGTGTTGCATGTGACATGACAATGAAGCCCAGTGTTGCCTGTGACATGACCATGGAGCCCAGTGTTGCATGTGACATGACAATGAAGCCCAGTGTTGCATGTGACATGACCATGAAGCCCAGTTTGCATGTGACATGACCATGAAGCCCAGTTTGTATGTGACATGACCATGAAGCCCAGTGTTGCATGTGACATGACAATGAAGCCCAGTGTTGCATGTGACATGACCATGAAGCCCAGTGTTGCATGTGACATGACAATGGAGCCCAGTGTTATATGTGACATGACGCCCAGTTTGTATGTGACATGACCATGAAGCCCAGTTTCTATGTGACATGACCATGAAGCCCAGTGCTGTATGTGGCATGACCATGAAGCCCAGTTTGCATGTGACATGACCATGAAGCCCAGTTTGCATGTGACATGACCATGAAGCCCAGTGTTGCATGTGACATGACCATGAAGCCCAGTGTTGCATGTGACATGACAATAAAGCCCAGTTTGTATGTGACATGACCATGAAGCCCAGTTTGTATGTGACATGACCATGGAGCCCAGTTTGTATGTGACATGACCATGAAGCCCAGTGTTGCATGTGACATGACAATGAAGCCCGGTGTTGCATGTGACATGACCATGAAGCCCAGTGTTGCATGTGACATGACCATGAAGCCCAGTGTTGCATGTGACATGACCATGAAGCCCAGTGTTGCATGTGACATGACCATGAAGCCCAGTGTTGCATGTGACATGACCATGAAGCCCAGTGTTGCATGTGACATGACCATGAAGCTCAGTGTTGTATGTGACATGACCATGAAGCCCAGTGTTGCATGTGACATGACCATGAAGCCCAGTTTGCATGTGACATGACAATGAAGCCCAGTTTGCATGTGACATGAATGAAGCCCAGTGTTGAATGTGATATGACAATGAAGCCCAGTGTTGCATGTGACATGACCATGGAGCCCAGTGTTGCATGTGACATGACAATGAAGCCCAGTGTTGCATGTGACATGATCATGAAGCCCAGTTTGCATGTGACATGACCATGAAGCCCAGTTTGTATGTGACATGACCATGAAGCCCAGTGTTGCATGTGACATGACCATGAAACCCATTGTTGCATGTGACATGACCATGAAGCCCAGTGTTGCATGTGACATGACCATGAAGCCCAGTTTGCATGTGACATGACCATGAAGCCCAGTTTGCATGTGACATGACCATGAAGCCCAGTTTGCATGTGACATGACCATGAAGCCCAGTTTGCATGTGACATGACCATGAAGCCCAGTTTGTATGTGACATGACCATGAAGCCCAGTGTTGCATGTGACATGACAATTAAGCCCAGTGTTGCATGTGACATGACCATGAAGCCCAGTGTTGCATGTGACATGACAATGGAGCCCAGTGTTGTATGTGACATGACCATGAAGCCCAGTTTGCATGTGACATGACCATGAAGCCCAGTGTTGTATGTGGCATGACCATGAAGCCCAGTGTTGTATGTGACATGACCATGAAGCCCAGTTTGTATGTGACATGACCATGAAGCCCAGTGTTGTATGTGACATGACCATGAAGCCCAGTTTGTATGTGACATGACCATGAAGCCCAGTTTGTATGTGACATGACCATGAAGCCCAGTTTGCATGTGACATGACCATGAAGCCCAGTTTGTATGTGACATGACCATGAAGCCCAGTTTGTATGTGACATGACCATGGAGCCCAGTTTGTATGTGACATGACCATGAAGCCCGGTGTTGCATGTGACATGACCATGAAGCCCAGTGTTGCATGTGACATGACCATGGAGCCCAGTGTTGCATGTGACGACTATGAAGCCCAGTGTTGCATGTGACATGACCATGAAGCCCAGTTTGCACGTGACATGACCATGAATCCCAGTGTTGCATGTGACATGACCATGAAGCCCAGTTTGTATGTGACATGACCATGAAGCCCAATTTGTATGTGACATGACCATGAAGCCCAGTTTGTATGTGAGATGACCATGAAGCCCAGTGTTGCATGTGACATGACCATGAAGCCCAGTTTGTATGTGACATGACCATGAAGCCCAGTGTTGCATGTGACATGACCATGAAGCCCAGTTTGCATGTGACATGACCATGAAGCCCAGTGTTGCATGTGATATGACCATGGAGCCCAGTGTTGCATGTGACATGACAATGAAGCCCAGTGTTGCATGTGACATGACCATGAAGCCCAGTTTGCATGTGACATGACCATGAAGCCCAGTTTGTATGTGACATGACCATGAAGCCCAGTGTTGCATGTGACATGACAATGAAGCCCAGTGTTGCATGTGACATGACCATGAAGCCCAGTGTTGCATGTGACATGACAATGGAGCCCAGTGTTATATGTGACATGACGCCCAGTTTGTATGTGACATGACCATGAAGCCCAGTTTCTATGTGACATGACCATGAAGCCCAGTGTTGTATGTGGCATGACCATGAAGCCCAGTTTGCATGTGACATGACCATGAAGCCCAGTTTGCATGTGACATGACCATGAAGCCCAGTTTGTATGTGACATGACCATGAAGCCCAGTGTTGTATGTGACATGACCATGAAGCCCAGTTTGTATGTGACATGACCATGAAGCCCAATGTTGTATGTGACATGACCATGAAGCCCAGTTTGTATGTGACATGACCATGAAGCCCAGTTTGTATGTGACATGACCATGAAGCCCAGTTTGTATGTGACATGACCATGAAGCCCAGTTTGTATGTGACATGACCATGAAGCCCAGTGTTGCATGTGACATGACAATGGAGCCCAGTGTTATATGTGACATGACGCCCAGTTTGTATGTGACATGACCATGAAGCCCAGTTTCTATGTGACATGACCATGAAGCCCAGTGCTGTATGTGCATGACCATGAAGCCCAGTTTGCATGTGACATGACCATGAAGCCCAGTTTGCATGTGACATGACCATGAAGCCCAGTGTTGCATGTGACATGACCATGAAGCCCAGTGTTGCATGTGACATGACAATAAGCCCAGTTTGTATGTGACATGACCATGAAGCCCAGTTTGTATGTGACATGACCATGGAGCCCAGTTTGTATGTGACATGACCATGAAGCCCAGTGTTGCATGTGACATGACAATGAAGCCCGGTGTTGCATGTGACATGACCATGAAGCCCAGTGTTGCATGTGACATGACCATGAAGCCCAGTGTTGCATGTGACATGACCATGAAGCCCAGTGTTGCATGTGACATGACCATGAAGCCCAGTGTTGCATGTGACATGACCATGAAGCTCAGTGTTGTATGTGACATGACCATGAAGCCCAGTGTTGCATGTGACATGACCATGAAGCCCAGTTTGCATGTGACATGACAATGAAGCCCAGTTTGCATGTGACATGACAATGAAGCCCAGTGTTGAATGTGATATGACAATGAAGCCCAGTGTTGCATGTGACATGACCATGGAGCCCAGTGTTGCATGTGACATGACAATGAAGCCCAGTGTTGCATGTGACATGATCATGAAGCCCAGTTTGCATGTGACATGACCATGAAGCCCAGTTTGTATGTGACATGACCATGAAGCCCAGTGTTGCATGTGACATGACCATGAAACCCATTGTTGCATGTGACATGACCATGAAGCCCAGTGTTGCATGTGACATGACCATGAAGCCCAGTTTGCATGTGACATGACCATGAAGCCCAGTTTGCATGTGACATGACCATGAAGCCCAGTTTGCATGTGACATGACCATGAAGCCCAGTTTGCATGTGACATGACCATGAAGCCCAGTTTGTATGTGACATGACCATGAAGCCCAGTGTTGCATGTGACATGACAATTAAGCCCAGTGTTGCATGTGACATGACCATGAAGCCCAGTGTTGCATGTGACATGACAATGGAGCCCAGTGTTGTATGTGACATGACCATGAAGCCCAGTTTGCATGTGACATGACCATGAAGCCCAGTGTTGTATGTGGCATGACCATGAAGCCCAGTGTTGTATGTGACATGACCATGAAGCCCAGTTTGTATGTGACATGACCATGAAGCCCAGTGTTGTATGTGACATGACCATGAAGCCCAGTTTGTATGTGACATGACCATGAAGCCCAGTTTGTATGTGACATGACCATGAAGCCCAGTTTGCATGTGACATGACCATGAAGCCCAGTTTGTATGTGACATGACCATGAAGCCCAGTTTGTATGTGACATGACCATGGAGCCCAGTTTGTATGTGACATGACCATGAAGCCCGGTGTTGCATGTGACATGACCATGAAGCCCAGTGTTGCATGTGACATGACCATGGAGCCCAGTGTTGCATGTGACGACTATGAAGCCCAGTGTTGCATGTGACATGACCATGAAGCCCAGTTTGCACGTGACATGACCATGAATCCCAGTGTTGCATGTGACATGACCATGAAGCCCAGTTTGTATGTGACATGACCATGAAGCCCAGTTTGTATGTGACATGACCATGAAGCCCAGTTTGTATGTGACATGACCATGAAGCCCAGTGTTGCATGTGACATGACCATGAAGCCCAGTTTGTATGTGACATGACCATGAAGCCCAGTGTTGCATGTGACATGACCATGAAGCCCAGTTCATGTGACATGACCATGAAGCCCAGTGTTGCATGTGATATGACCATGGAGCCCAGTGTTGCATGTGACATGACAATGAAGCCCAGTGTTGCATGTGACATGACCATGAAGCCCAGTTTGCATGTGACATGACCATGAAGCCCAGTTTGTATGTGACATGACCATGAAGCCCAGTGTTGCATGTGACATGACAATGAAGCCCAGTGTTGCATGTGACATGACCATGAAGCCCAGTGTTGCATGTGACATGACAATGGAGCCCAGTGTTATATGTGACATGACGCCCAGTTTGTATGTGACATGACCATGAAGCCCAGTTTGTATGTGACATGACCATGAAGCCCAGTGTTGTATGTGGCATGACCATGAAGCCCAGTTTGCATGTGACATGACCATGAAGCCCAGTTTGCATGTGACATGACCATGAAGCCCAGTTTGTATGTGACATGACCATGAAGCCCAGTGTTGTATGTGACATGACCATGAAGCCCAGTTTGTATGTGACATGACCATGAAGCCCATGTTGTATGTGACATGACCATGAAGCCCAGTTTGTATGTGACATGACCATGAAGCCCAGTTTGTATGTGACATGACCATGAAGCCCAGTTTGTATGTGACATGACCATGAAGCCCAGTTTGTATGTGACATGACCATGAAGCCCAGTGTTGCATGTGACATGACCATGAAGCCCAGTTTTATGTGACATGACCATGAAGCCCAGTGTGTATGTGCATGACCATGAAGCCCAGTTTGCATGTGACATGACCATGAAGCCCAGTTTGCATGTGACATGACCATGAAGCCCAGTTTGCATGTGACATGACCATGAAGCCCAGTGTTGTATGTGACATGACCATGAAGCCCAGTTTGTATGTGACATGACCATGAAGCCCAGTTTGTATGTGACATGACCATGGAGCCCAGTTTGTATGTGACATGACCATGAAGCCCAGTTTGTATATGACATGGCCATGAAGCCCAGTTTGTATGTGACATGACATTGTAGCCCAGTTTGTATGTGACATGACATTGAAGCCCAGTGTTGCATGTGACATGACATTGAAGCCCAGTGTTGCATGTGACATGACAATGAAGCCCAGTGTTGCATGTGACATGACAATGAAGCCCAGTGTTGCATGTGATATGACATTGAAGCCCACTTTGTATGTGACATGATCATGAAGCCCAGTTTGTATGCCACATGACCTTAAAGCCCAGTGTTGTATGTGACATGACCATGAATCCCAGTTTGCATGTGACATGACCATGAAGCCCAGTTTGATGTGATATGACATGAAGCCCAGTGTTGCATGTGACATGACCATGGAGCCCAGTGTTGCATGTGACATGACAATGAAGCCCAGTGTTGCATGTGACATGATCATGAAGCCCAGTTTGCATGTGACATGACCATGAAGCCCAGTTTGTATGTGACATGACCATGAAGCCCAGTGTTGCATGTGACATGACCATGAAGCCCAGTGTTGCATGTGACATGACCATGAAGCCCAGTGTTGCATGTGACATGACCATGAAGCCCAGTTTGCATGTGACATGACCATGAAGCCCAGTTTGCATGTGACATGACCATGAAGCCCAGTTTGCATGTGACATGACCATGAAGCCCAGTTTGCATGTGACATGACCATGAAGCCCAGTTTGTATGTGACATGACCATGAAGCCCAGTGTTGCATGTGACATGACAATTAAGCCCAGTGTTGCATGTGACATGACCATGAAGCCCAGTGTTGCATGTGACATGACAATGGAGCCCAGTGTTGTATGTGACATGACCATGAAGCCCAGTTTGCATGTGACATGACCATGAAGCCCAGTGTTGTATGTGGCATGACCATGAAGCCCAGTGTTGTATGTGACATGACCATGAAGCCCAGTTTGTATGTGACATGACCATGAAGCCCAGTGTTGTATGTGACATGACCATGAAGCCCAGTTTGTATGTGACATGACCATGAAGCCCAGTTTGTATGTGACATGACCATGAAGCCCAGTTTGCATGTGACATGACCATGAAGCCCAGTTTGTATGTGACATGACCATGAAGCCCAGTTTGTATGTGACATGACCATGGAGCCCAGTTTGTATGTGACATGACCATGAAGCCCGGTGTTGCATGTGACATGACCATGAAGCCCAGTGTTGCATGTGACATGACCATGGAGCCCAGTGTTGCATGTGACGACTATGAAGCCCAGTGTTGCATGTGACATGACCATGAAGCCCAGTTTGATGTGACATGACCATGAATCCCAGTGTTGCATGTGACATGACCATGAACCCAGTTTGATGTGACATGACCATGAAGCCCAGTTTGTATGTGACATGACCATGAAGCCCAATTTGTATGTGACATGACCATGAAGCCCAGTTTGTATGTGAGATGACCATGAAGCCCAGTGTTGCATGTGACATGACCATGAAGCCCAGTTTGTATGTGACATGACCATGAAGCCCAGTGTTGCATGTGACATGACCATGAAGCCCAGTTTGCATGTGACATGACCATGAAGCCCAGTGTTGCATGTGATATGACCATGGAGCCCAGTGTTGCATGTGACATGACAATGAAGCCCAGTGTTGCATGTGACATGACCATGAAGCCCAGTTTGCATGTGACATGACCATGAAGCCCAGTTTGTATGTGACATGACCATGAAGCCCAGTGTTGCATGTGACATGACAATGAAGCCCAGTGTTGCATGTGACATGACCATGAAGCCCAGTGTTGCATGTGACATGACAATGGAGCCCAGTGTTATATGTGACATGACGCCCAGTTTGTATGTGACATGACCATGAAGCCCAGTTTCTATGTGACATGACCATGAAGCCCAGTGTTGTATGTGGCATGACCATGAAGCCCAGTTTGCATGTGACATGACCATGAAGCCCAGTTTGCATGTGACATGACCATGAAGCCCAGTTTGTATGTGACATGACCATGAAGCCCAGTGTTGTATGTGACATGACCATGAAGCCCAGTTTGTATGTGACATGACCATGAAGCCCAATGTTGTATGTGACATGACCATGAAGCCCAGTTTGTATGTGACATGACCATGAAGCCCAGTTTGTATGTGACATGACCATGAAGCCCAGTTTGTATGTGACATGACCATGAAGCCCAGTTTGTATGTGACATGACCATGAAGCCCAGTGTTGCATGTGACATGACCATGAAGCCCAGTTTGCATGTGACATGACCATGAAGCCCAGTTTGTATGTGACATGACCATGAAGCCCAGTGTTGCATTTAGCATGTCATGTTATGTAGATCAATGGTTCTACGATATTTCAAAATCCCACAGAAGTTAATGAACGGAATAATTTGTTTATTTTTTTAACAGTGACCAATTTATCTGCTAGCCCCAGACCGACGTACTAACATTTATATGTTACTCACGAATTACATCGTATAATGGATTGGCAAATCACCGCTGTTAATGAATGTAGAATCACCCATGGAATTTAACCCTTGAGTAAATAAAATCGCATTTCATACACAAACAACATAGATCTAGATCAGCCATGGCCACGTCTGATCAAGATCAATGTTGTTTGCTATTAAGCCAAGTATTTTAGCTCCAATATCCGAATAGCAAACAGCATATAGCCAGATCAGACGGTACGCTCTATGCTGTTTGCAAAAGTGATTTTATCTGCTGCTAACATGCAAAGGGTTAACTCAACTTTGTAATGTTCTATGCTAAATCTAATTGCAATGTAAAGATTGCACTCCCATGGGAACATCACTCTCACGGTACTAACCTTGCTTCCTATATGGGTTATCTGCCCTTGCAATAATGTCAACTTTCTTTTCAAACATGTTCACAGCTGGTGTAACTTGTGCTGGCTGTTGAGGTTGCGTCGGGGGCTCTGGGGGAGCGCTAGACGTAGGCACTGGGGCCTCTGGTTGTTCTGTGTGAGGCTCTGCAGGGGCTTCACTTGTTGCTTTTATTCCTGCTTCAAATGATTAAAATACACGCTCAATCATTTAGAATTCTATTAAAATAAATAATTAATAAAATTAGTAAATATATTGTGTGCAGCCTTGCGGTACACGAACCTATTTTTATGTGTTTTCCTAATTGTGGTTCATGGGGCGACATTGTTTTGCTGGTAGGAACTAGTAAAACACTTTGAAAAGATATACATGTCTTAATTTATGGCTACAAATACACCTAGCTCCGGAAATACACCTAGCTCCGGAAATAAACCTAGCTCCGGAAATACAAAACCCAATGACAATGCAATAAAAAGTAATGGGGGGGGGGGGGTGAGGCAATGTCAGTGCAGTGCAGCACCAGATTTCAATAGAAAACAGAAATGTGCAATTTCAAATCTTTGTTAGATCTACTATAAAAATGAATGAGTATGAACCGTGAGTATACAATCAACATCTTATACGCTAGACCCTGGTACGCTAGACATGCCCCCAGACCCTGATACGCTAGACATGCCCCCAGAACCCTGATACGCTAGACATGCCCCCAGACCCTGATATGCTAGACATGCCCCCAGACCCTGATACGCTAGACATGCCCCCAGACCCTGGTATGCTAGACATGCCCCCAGACCCTGGTACGCTAGACATGCCCCCATACCCTGATATGCTAGACATGCCCCCAGACCCGGATATGCTAGACATGCCCCCAGACCCTGGTACGCTAGACATGCCCCCATACCCTGAAACGCTAGACATGCCCCCAGACCCGGATATGCTAGACATGCCCCCAGACCCTGATACGCTAGACATGCCCCCATACCCGGATATGCTAGACATGCCCCCAGACCCTGGTACGCTAGACATGCCCCCAGACCCTGATACGCTAGACATGCCCCCAGACCCTGATACGCTAGACATGCCCACAGACCCTGATATGCTAGACATGCCCCCAGACCCGGATACGCTAGACATGCCCCCAGACCCTGATACGCTAGACATGCCCCCATACCCTGATACGCTAGACATGCCCCAGACCCTGGTACGCTAGACATGCCCCCATACCCTGATACGCTAGACATGCCCCCAGACCCTGGTACGCTAGACATGCCCCCATACCCTGATACGCTAGACATGCCTCCATACCCTGATACGCTAGACATGCCCCCAGACCCTGGTACGCTAGACATGCCCCCATACCCTGATACGCTAGACATGCCCCCATACCCTGATACGCTAGACATGCCCCAGACCCTGATACGCTAGACATGCCCCCATACCCTGATACGCTAGACATGCCCCCAGACCCTGGTACGCTAGACATGCCCCCCGCTAGACACCCTGGATACGCTAGACATAGATACATGCCCCCATACGCTAGACATGCCCCCAGATACGCTAGACATGCCCCCAGACATGCTAGACATGCCCCCAGACCCTGATACGCTAGACATGCCCCTAGACATGCCCCCAGACCCTGATACGCTAGACATGCCCCCAGACTAGACATGCCCCCAGACCCATGGATACGCTAGACATGCCCCCAGACCCTGATACGCTAGACATGCCCCCAGACCCTGATACGCTAGACATGCCCCATACCCTGATACCTAGATACGCTAGACCCCCAGACCCTGATACGCTAGACATGCCCCCAGACCCTGATACGCTAGACATGCCCCCAGACCCTGATACGCTAGACATGCCCCCAGACCCTGATACGCTAGACATGCCCCCCCTGATACGCTAGACATGCCCCCAGACCCTGATACGCTAGACATGCCCCCAGACCCTGATACGCTAGACATGCCCCGACCCTGATACGCTAGACATGCCCCCATACCCTGATACGCTAGACATGCCCCCAGACCCCTAGACATGCCCCCAGACCCTGATACTAGACATGCCCCCAGACCCTGATACGCTAGACATGCCCCCAGACCCTGATATGCTAGACATGCCCCCAGACCCTGATACGCTAGACATGCCCCCAGACCCTGATACGCTAGACATGCCCCCAGACCCTGATACGCTAGACATGCCCCCAGACCCTGATACGCTAGACATGCCCCCACCCTGATACGCTAGACATGGATACGCTAGACATGCCCCCAGACCCTGATACGCTAGACATGCCCCCAGACCCTGGTACGCTAGACATGCCCCCAGACCCCCCTGATACGCTAGACATGCCCCCAGACCCCTAGACATGCCCCCAGACCCTGATACCCATGCCCCCAGACCCTGATATAGACTAGACATGCCCCCAGAGACCCTGGTGCTAGACATGCCCCCAGACCCCCTAGACATGGATACGCTAGACATGCCCCCAGACCCCGCATGCCCCCAGACCCTGATGCTAGACATGCCCCCAGACCTAGATGCCCCCCCATGGATACGCTAGACATGACCGCTAGACATGACCCTGATACGCTAGACATGACCCTGATACGCTAGACATGCCCCCAGACCCTGATACGCTAGACATGCCCCAGACCCTGATACGCTAGACATGCCCCCATACCCTGATACGCTAGACATGCCCCCAGACCCTGATACGCTAGACTTGCCCCCAGACCCTGATACGCTAGACATGCCCCCAGACCCTGGTACGCTAGACATGCCCCCAGACCCTGGTACGCTAGACATGCCCCCAGACCCTGATATAGACATAGACTAGACATGCCCCCAGACCCTGATGATACCCACGCTAGACATGCCCCCAGACCCTGATACGCTAGACATGCCCCCAGACCCTGATACGCTAGACATGCCCCCAGACCCTGATACGCTAGACATGCCCCCAGACCCTGATACGCTAGACATGCCCCCATACCCTGATACGCTAGACATGCCCCCAGACCCTGATACGCTAGACATGCCCCCAGACCCTGATACGCTAGACATGCCCCCATACCCTGATACGCTAGACATGCCCCCAGACCCGGATACGCTAGACATGCCCCCAGACCCATGATACGCTAGACATGCCCCAGACCCTGGTACGCTAGACATGCCCCCAGACCCTGATATGCTAGACATGCCCCCAGACCCTGATACGCTAGACATGCCCCCAGACCCCTAGACATGCCCCCAGACCCTGATATGCTAGACATGCCCCCAGACCCTGATACACTAGACATGCCCCCAGACCCTGGTACGCTAGAAATGCCCCCAGACCCTGATACGCTAGACATGCCCAGACCCTGATACGCTAGACATGCCCCCATACCCT
The DNA here is from genome assembly GCA_014843695.1 of Archivesica marissinica. Lineage (NCBI taxonomy): Eukaryota > Metazoa > Mollusca > Bivalvia > Venerida > Vesicomyidae > Archivesica > Archivesica marissinica. Next base: position 61,540,573 of record CM026389.1, on the reverse strand, counting down.
GATACGCTAGACATGCCCCCAGACCCTGATACGCTAGACATGCCCCCAGACCCTGATACGCTAGACATGCCCCCAGATCCCTAGACATGCCCCCAGACCATACGCTAGACATGCCTGATACGCTAGACAGACCCTGATACGCTAGACATGCCCCCATACCCTGATACGCTAGACATGCCCCCAGACCCTGATACGCTAGACATGCCCCCAGACCCTGATACGCTAGACATGACCCTGATACGCTAGACATGCCCCCAGACCCTGATACGCTAGACCCCCAGACCCTGATACGCTAGACATGCCCCCATACGCTAGACATGCCCCCAGATACGCTAGACATGCCCCCAGACCCTGGACCCCCAGACCCTGCTAGACATGCCCCCAGACCCTGACATGCCCCAGACCCTGATACGCTAGACATGCCCCCAGACCCTGAGACATGATACCCTGATACTAGACATGCCCCCAGACCCTGATACGCTAGACATGCCCCCAGACCCTAGACATGCCCCCAGACCCTGCTAGACATGACCCCTAGACATACCCTGATACGCTAGACATGCCCCCAGACCCTGATACGCTAGACATGCCCCCAGACCCTGATACGCTAGACATGCCCCCAGACCCTGATACGCTAGCCCCAGCTAGACATGCCCCCAGACCCTGATACGCTAGACATGTACCCCTAGACATGCATACCCCTAGACATGACATACGCTAGACATGCCCCCAGATACGCTAGACATGCCCCCAGACATGCCCCCAGACCCTGATACGCTAGACATGCCCCCAGACTAGACATACCCATGCTAGACATGCCCCCAGACCCTGATACGACCCTACGCTAGACATGCCCCCAGACTAGACATGCCCCCAGACCCGCTAGACATGCCCCCAGACCCTAGACATGCCCCCAGACCCTGGACATGCCCCCATACCCTGATATGCTAGACATGCCCCCAGACCCTGATACGCTAGACATGCCCCAGACCCTGATACGCTAGACATGCCCCCAGACCCTGATACGGTAGACATGCCCGCTAGACATGCCCCAGACCCTGATACGCTAGACATGCCCCCAGACCCTGATATGCTAGACATGCCCCCATACCCTGATACGCTAGACATGCCCCCATACCCTGATACGCTAGACATGCCCCCAGACCCTGATACGCTAGACATGCCCCCAGACCCTGATACGCTAGACATGCCCCCAGACCCTGATACACTAGACATGCCCCCCAGACCCGGATACGCTAGACATGCCCCCAGACCCTGATACGCTAGACATGCCCCCAGACCCTGGTACGTTAGACATGCCCCCAGACCCTGATACACTAGACATGCCCCCAGACCCTGGTACGCTAGAAATGTCCCCAGACCTGATACGCTAGACATGCCCCCAGACCCTGATACGCTAGACATGCCCCCAGACCCTGGTACGCTAGACATGCCCCCAGACCCTGGTACGCTAGACATGCCACCAGACCCTGATATGCTAGACATGCCCCCAGACCCGGATACGCTAGACATGCCCCCAGACCCTGATACGCTAGACATGCCCCCAGACCTGGTACGCTAGACATGCCCCAGACCCTGATACGCTAGACATGCCCCCAGACCCTGGTACGCTGGACATGCCCCCAGACCCTGATACGCTAGACATGCCGCCAGACCCTGATACGCTAGACATGCCCCCAGACCCTGATACGCTAGACATGCCCCCAGACCCTGATACGCTAGACATGCCCCCAGACCCTGGTACGCTAGACATGCCCCCAGACCCTGGTACGCTAGACATGCCACCAGACCCTGATACGCTAGACATGCCCCCAGACCCGGATACGCTAGACATGCCCCCAGACCCTGATACGCTAGACATGCCCCCAGACCCTGGTACGCTAGACATGCCCCCAGACCCTGATACGCTAGACATGCCCCCAGACCCTGGTACGCTGGACATGCCCCCAGACCCTGATACGCTAGACATGCCCCCAGACCCTGATACGCTAGACATGCCCCCAGACCCTGATACGCTAGACATGCCCCCAGACCCTGATACGCTAGACATGCTCCCAGACCCTGATACGCTGGACATGCCCCCATACCCTAATACGCTAGTCATGCCCCCAGACACTGATACGCTAGACATGCCCCCATACCCTGATACGCTAGACATGCCCCCAGACCCTGATATGCTAGACATGCCCCCAGACCCTGATACGCTAAACATGTCCCAGACCCTGATACACTAGACATGCCCCCAGACCCTGATACGCTAGACATGCCCCCAGACCCTGATACACTAGACATGCCCCCAGACCCTGATACGCTATTGCAGACCCTGATACGCTAGACATGCCCCCAGACCCTGGTACGCTAGACATGCCCCCAGACCCTGATATGCTAGACATGCCCCCAGACCCTGCTACGCTAGACATGCTAGTACATTAATATTGTCAAATGGAAACGATCACTTAAACCCAACTACGTTTATGCTTTTTGCTGTTTTTTTTCTCCTTGCATTTGTCCATCTATCAAAAATGTTAAGGAATGTTGGTACTCTTTCTGTCAAGGTACATTATTCTCAATCAAAAACATTTGTAAAATACATACATATATATATATATATATGTACATGTTAAATAACTAATAATACATGTAATGCTTAACAATAATATGTGATATCAATTTATGCATATATGTAATGCATGTATAATATGTATGTATGAATGTATGTATAGATGTAATGCATGTATAATATGTATGTATGAATGTATGTATGTTATCTATGTATCAAAATAAAGGAGGTTACTCGATAGGGGCCTCACAAAATAAAAAAACAAAAAAAACAATAAAATGCATAGAAAATCGAAGCCCCTAAAAATACTAAACCAACACAGTAACAAGGCAATGTAAAGCTCCTACAAAACATTCATGTGAAGTTAAGAGATATGAAAATTGAAAAACACGTATATTCACCTGTTTTCTTCAACTGCACTTTATTTATCTGTTGTATAAGGGCTGTTTGATCTAGGGAATGCTCTATCTGCAGTCGTGGTGGCGATACCGACGGTACTTTGTTCCCTCTACTTGGTTCAGGACTATAACAACCCACACGTTCTCCAGTCCAGCCTATCCCCATCTTTGGTCCATCATGTTTTGGAATGGCCGGCACTCCAGGTTGATTCGTCTGTTTCTTTGGTATTGACGACAATGACGGTGGTGGTGGAAGCCCTGGAGGCTGCGGTAGCGGAGGCCCTGGAGCCTGCAGTGGCGGAGGAGGCTCCATGTGATGTGGTAGAGGAATATTTGTTTGATGAGATGGTGGAAGAACAGCTTGATGGTTAGGTGACATGGATGCTGCAACACTTGGAAGACTTTGGTTTATGGCATTGTTTGCTTTCTGAGGCACATTTCTGAACATTGCTGGCTGTGATTGGTCAAGATGGTCCAGCATTTCCGGAGGTGGTGGGGGCAATGGCGGTGATGGAGCTCTGGTTGTGTGTTGTGCAGATGCAAGGTAGTTCTCTCTTACGGACAACGGCGGAGGAGGCTCAGGAAGAATAGCCTCATCTGGATTACATGGAACCGATTTACTTCGCTGCGATAATTTTGGAATATGCTTTGGCGATCTACATTTTGTGAACACATCTGATTTCTCAATACCATCCTGTAGCAGAGAAGCATCTGAATGCCTGTGCATAACAGGACTCTGTGGATACCGTGGGTGTGGTGCTGTCACCTGGTGACCGTGACTCGGGTTGCCTGGAGGCACAGGAGGCGGCAGCTCATGCGGTGGTGGTTTGTGGGATTGCGAATGAAATGCCGACTCATGTTTCCCATAATGCATCACAGGACTACCCTCACGTCGCTCATTATACTGATAGTTCGGAAGAGTAGGCACATTTTGTTGGCTGTGTCCATTTTGGGGGTTATTGAGTGCATTTTGATCCTTAATATTATTTGGCGACAAAATGGGAGAATCGTAAGAAAATGGCCGGTTTCCAGCTAAATTTGAACTTGGTGGATCATGGCCAGCTTTTGATCGTAGAACGGGGGAACCGTGACTTGTGTGGCTAGGTGACTGGTTGCCATAGTGATGTTCAAGTTGTTGGTTACCACGGTGATGCACAGGGGATTCTTGTACATGAATCTCATCGTAGCAACCCACAGATGATCTTGGCTGAAAAATAAAATTGAAAGCATATTGCAAAATCTGTACAGACAGAATTTCTTCTATTTTGTTAGGAAGCCGACAACAACTGCAATTTGTGTGCATTCTAGATTTCTACAAGTGCATATCAAGTGTCATCCAAATTGACCTAGAGGTTCAGGAGAAGTTGAAAATAGATTTCCAAGATGTCTGATATGGTGGCAGCCATTGTGAATTTCTGATCAGAATTGTTTTAGTTTCTTTTGATCTACTAGAGGCCCCAGGCTACATACAAAGTTAATTAAAATTGACTGGTTTAGGAAGGCGAAAATGTTGGTTGCCAGTTTGGATTTCTGATCAAAATGTAATTTATCGTCGCTACCGGTTGCCCATATGAAGAAATTAGATTTTAAAAGATGATGCAATGATACAGACATAGACACATTCCAGAGTCTCCTCTGGTTCTTTTACGTGCACAGTGTAAAGCACCGACACAAGACCTCGGCTTAAAATCCCATCTGAAATACTGTTAATATTAGTTGGGTCAGACAGGGGATTGAACCTGTGATCCCTGGATTCGCAGTCCAATGTGTTAACCACTGGACTACTGACCCATCTATAACTGTGATTTGCAAACATATACTTCTCTTTTTCTGTCACTGTTTTGAAACGGCATTTTCTTTTAAACTGTTTGTATTTTGTATTCTTCCACAGTCGCATGTACTTTGGTATTTTAGCTATTTTCTGACAATCGTAACAGTTAAATTATAAAATGATTTGTTTTATCTGTTAAATATTTCAATTTTGACAGCAGACAGAAAAACCAACTTGAACATTAAACAGGAACTAGTTTTTATTGTCAATGTTCACATTAACATTAGTGGTTTTGTCTTGTAGTCAAATGAGGCTCCCTACAGGGTCAGTAAAATTAATAGAAGTGAATAAAGAATATATTGTCTAAAGTCCATAAAAGAGTAAGAAGATTTGTGTTTATTAGTGAAAAAATAGCATTCTGTTTCATCTTGTGATAACCAAAATAATGTTTTTGGTTAACGCAACTCGTGAAAATACCAATTTCGGTGATCACATGTGGAAGTCGTGATAACGCGTTTGCTTCAGGTGCGAAAGGCCCGGAGTTCGATTGTGTGCCCTGATCAGTTTAAAGAACACTGGTTTCATTGAAAAATGAAGAGATGTAGTGTCTTCTGCACTTTACCGGTCCATACAATTAGTGCAGGTAAATGTACATGAAGTGATAGCGCAGTGGTAGCGTGTTCGCTTCAGGTGCGACTGTAGCTGTTATGATCTTAGGTCTTAGGCAAGGCATTTAAATTCCACATTGCTTCTCTCTCTTCCTCGTTGCGATGGATTCCATCAGGAATGAGGTCTCGAGAGTGATTAATGCAAGTTAACTAATAAATAAACTTGCTAGAATAAATACCAATCTTAAAGTTTCATGATTGCGAAGCAATTTTTAACAACTTATATTAATCACTCGTAGAATAAATAAAGTTTAAACTTTTAATGGATTTAGTGTCGCACTATATAGTGAAGATGATTCCAGCGACTTTCCCGATTTAAGTGAGCTGTTTGCATCCGACATCGATGGACAAGCATGTAGAACCACTGACATATAAATGTTCTATGTGAAAATCGAGCAGCATGCACTTACGGATGATGTACTTAATCTAGTTTCTGGATTACGCTTCGGTGGTGGTGGACCATATCGCTTCTGGTCATACTGGCTCTGAAAGATAAGTTAACCCTTTCCCTCATAGAAACACCTCTTGACGCCATTATCAGTACGACATACATTGACAATGTAGTAGCCAAACCAATAGTCATAATAAAGTCCAGAATCTCATGTAGTCCCAGTAATATATATGGAGGTGGGATAGATATGGGGACTACTTATCCACTGCATGATAGCTAAATGACATTCATTTGTATGGAGATATCTATAATAGTATATTAACATAACTTTCTATGAAGGAAAGGGCTAAGTTAAATAATTAATTTCTATATTTTATAGCAGTTGTTTGTTTGTGTGTTTGTTCGGGTTTTACGCCTTCATCAGCACCATCAGAGGGCAGTTTACCTAATAACACCTTTCTTGGGCAGGCTCCAGCGGTTAACCAGTACTTGGTGTCCCAAATTGGACTGCATAT
>CM026389.1:61479839-61533249 GCA_014843695.1 Archivesica marissinica | reverse complement strand
CTATTGGGGGATTGGTGTAGAATCTATTGGGGGATTGGTGTAGCACATATTGGGGGATTGGTGTATAACCTTTTGGGGGATTGGTGTAGAATCTATTGGGGGATTGGTGTAGAACATATTGTGGGATTGGTGTAGAATCTTTTGGGGGATTGGTGTAGAACATATTGGGGGATTGGTGTAGAACCTATTGGGGGATTGGCGTAGGGCGATAATTCAACTGCTATTATATAGTGATATCAACTGATGGTTACCGGTTCGAGCCCCGCTCAGGCCGTGTCTATATGAAAATGTTGGCAGTTTCTTACGGAGGTTGGTGCACCAAGTACTGGTTAACCTGCCCAGGAAAGATTGTTGTTAGGTAAATTGCCAGTCGCTCAAATGGGGAACCGGTTAAATAAACGTAAATCAAAATCAAAACAAAAAATATTCTATGTGCCTGCATGTTGCAGGCTTTTCCCACTGAGTTATGTGTTAAATTAACTCCCCATACCTGATCCTCCGTGCCGGCATACATCCCCTGCGAGTACATCTCCTTCGGAGTGGGTGGAGGTCGAGAGGGGTCAAAGTGTAACACATGACTTGGGGTGGGGGGCAGTCCTCGCTGTAAATGTCCATTCATGCTGTTCTCTTCATTCAAATCTTCTCCTGTAAAATAAACAAGCAACCATGAATGCCATGCTGCAATACTCTACGGTAATATCATGCTACCCTATAGTTTATATATATACCATGCTGCGATACTCTACGGTAATATCATGCTACCCTATAGTTTATATATATATCATGCTGCGATACTCTACGGTAATATCATGCTACCCTATAGTTTATATATATATCATGCTGCGATACTCTACGGTAATATCATGCTACCCTATAGTTTATATATATACCATGCTGCGATACTCTACGGTAATATCATGCTACCCTATAGTTTATATATATGCCATGCTGCGATACTCTACGGTAATATCATGCTACCCTATAGTTTATATATATACCATGCTGCGATACTCTACGGTAATATCATGCTACCCTATAGTTTATATATATACCATGCTGCGATACTCTACGGTAATATCATGCTACCCTATAGTTTATATATATGCCATGCTGCGATAGTTTATAGTTTATATTTACATCGCTATTGCATTTCCTCCGATGAACATATGTACCCTACCCGATTGTATACATTTTTGTATGAGTGTTCCAAACTAATGATATTCAGTTGATATGCGCACTCGAGGTTACGGGCATGCGCACTAGCCTTGTTAGGCAGCGTTCGTAGCGAGAAAAGGTGTGTCTTACAGTTTATGCTGTTCCAAGGATGATCTATTTACCTGTTCCGTTACACGGTAAGTGTGCTATATTTTCTTTGTGTCATTGAAAAAAATAACTAATGTAAATATAACGAATGTAAATATAACTAATGTAAATATAACGAATGTAAATATAACGAATGTAAATATAACTAATGTAAATATAACTAATGTAAATATAACTAATGTAAATATAACTAATGTAAATATAACTAATGTAAATATAACTAATGTAAATATAACGAATGTAAATATAACGAATGTAAATATAACTAATGTAAATATAACTAATGTAAATATAACTAATGTAAATATAACGAATGTAAATATAACAATGTAAATATAACTATGTAAATATAACTAATGTAAATATAACTAATGTAAATATAACTAATGTAAATATAACGAATGTAAATATAACGAATGTAAATATAACGAATGTAAATATAACTAATGTAAATATAACTAATGTAAATATAACGAATGTAAATATAACTAATGTAAATATAACTAATGTAAATATAACGAATGTAAATATAACTAAAAAAAACAAAAAAAACAAAAAAAACAAAAAAAACAAAAAAAAAAAAAAAACAATGTAAATATAACTAATGTAAATATAACGAATGTAAATATAACTAATGTAAATATAACTAATGTAAATATAACTAATGTAAATATAACTAATGTAAATATAACGAATGTAAATATAACTAATGTAAATATAACAAGAATGAATCACGGGTTAACAGTTTCCATCGGGGTATGAACTACATTGGGCCTGTTTAAAGTTAGCGTAGATGCCTTCGGCCTCCACAAACTTTAACCAGGCCCAATATAATTCATACCCTGATAGAAACTATTAACCCACAATTCATTCCTTAAGTGGAGCCTACATGCTATAATGGTTGAATGCAATACGTCGTAACTTAAGTGGAGCCTACATGCTATAATGGTTGAATGCAATACGTCGTAACTTAAGTGGAGCCTACATGCTATAATGGTTGAATGCAATACGTCGTAACTTAAGTGAGCCTACACAAAAACAAACCAACAAACCTACATGCTATAATGGTTGAATGCAATACGTCGTAACTTAAGTGGAGCCTACATGCTATAATGGTTGAATGCAATACGTCGTAACTTAAGTGGAGCCTACATGCTATAATGGTTGAATGCAATACGTCGTAACTACGTTTTAGAAAACTTTGCAGTAGACAATAAAAACTGTCTTTTACCAAAACCGAAATGTTGTAAGCTTATAAATACGGTGTTACAGAATCGAACTGTTGTAAGCTTATAAATACGGTGTTACAGAATCGAAATGTTGTAAGCTTATAAATATGGTGTTACAGAATCGAAATGTTGTAAGCTTATAAATACGGTGTTACAGAACCGAACTGTTGTAAGCTTATAAATACGGTGTTACAGAATCGAAATGTTGTAAGCTTATAAATATGGTGTTACAGAACCGAACTGTTGTAAGCTTATAAATACGGTGTTACAGAACCGAACTGTTGTAAGCTTATAAATACGGTGTTACAGAATCGAAATGTTGTAAGCTTATAAATACGGTGTTACAGAATCGAAATGTTGTAAGCTTATAAATACGGTGTTACAGAACCGAACTGTTGTAAGCTTATAAATACGGTGTTACAGAATCGAAATGTTGTAAGCTTATAAATATGGTGTTACAGAACCGAACTGTTGTAAGCTTATAAATACGGTGTTACAGAACCGAACTGTTGTAAGCTTATAAATACGGTGTTACAGAATCGAAATGTTGTAAGCTTATAAATACGGTGTTACAGAACCGAACTGTTGTAAGCTTATAAATACGGTGTTACAGAACCGAAATGTTGTAAGCTTATAAATACGGTGTTACAGAATCGAAATGTTGTAAGCTTATAAATACGGTGTTACAGAACCGAACTGTTGTAAGCTTATAAATACGGTGTTACAGAATCGAAATGTTGTAAGCTTATAAATACGGTGTTACAGAATCGAAATGTTGTAAGCTTATAAATACGGTGTTACAGAACCGAAATGTTGTAAGCTTATAAATACGGTGTTACAGAACCGAAATGTTGTAAGCTTATAAATACGGTGTTACAGAACCGAAATGTTGTAAGCTTATAAATACGGTGTTACAGAACCGAAATGTTGTAAGCTTATAAATACGGTGTTACAGAACATACAGCTCTAAAATATGATGAAGCCTATTAGCTAAAGAGATGTTTAAGGGATATTTAAGGAATATTGACTTACTTCTGTATTGCACGCTTTTCCTTTGATTATGGAATACATTTTGGCCGCAAGTCGGTAGTAACTTAATTTATGACTATATTGCAGTCACATTCTTTCCAAAGCAAACATAAAATGAGTAGTACCGTACATACTCGCCTATAACACAAGTGCAATGTAGTAGTACCGTACATACTCGCCTATAACACAAGTGCAATGTAGTAGTACCGTACATACTCGTCTATAACACAAGTGCAATGTAGTAGTACCGTACATACTCGCCTATAACACAAGTGCAATGTAGTAGTACCGTACATACTCGCCTATAACACAAGTGCAATGTAGTAGTACCGTACATACTTGCCTATAACACAAGTGCAATGTAGTAGTACCGTACATACTCGCCTATAACACAAGTGCAATGTAGTAGTACCGTACATACTCGCCTATAACACAAGTGCAATGTAGTAGTACCGTACATACTTGCCTATAACACAAGTGCAATGTAGTAGTACCGTACATACTCGCCTATAACACAAGTGCAATGTAGTAGTACCGTACATACCCGCCTATAACACAAGTGCAATGTAGTAGTACCGTACATACTTGCCTATAACACAAGTGCAATGTAGTAGTACCATACATACTCACCTATAACAGGAGTGCAATGTAGTAGTACCGTACATACTCGCCTATGACACAAGTGCAATGTAGTAGTACCGTACATACTTGCCTATAACACAAGTGCAATGTAGTAGTACCGTACATACTTGCCTATAACACAAGTGCAATGTAGTAGTACCGTACATACTCGCCTATAACACAAGTGCAATGTAGTAGTACCGTACATACTCGCCTATAACAGGAGTGCAATGTAGTAGTACCGTACATACTCGCCTATAACACAAGTGCAATGTAGTAGTACCGTACATACTCGCCTATAAACAAGTGCAATGTGGTAGTACCGTACATACTCGCCTATAACATGAGTGCAATGTAGTAGTACCGTACATACTCGCCTATAACACAAGTGCAATGTAGTAGTACCGTACATACTCGCCTATAACACAAGTGCAATGTAGTAGTACCGTACATACTCGCCTATAACACAAGTGCAATGTAGTAGTACCGTACATACTCGCCTATAACACGAGTGCAATGTAGTAGTACCGTACATACTCGCCTATAACATAAGTGCAATGTAGTAGTACCGTACATACTCGCCTATAACACAAGTGCAATGTAGTAGTACCGTACATACTCGCCTATAACACAAGTGCAATGTAGTAGTACCGTACATACTCGCCTATAACAGGAGTGCAATGTAGTAGTACCGTACATACTTGCCTATAACACAAGTGCAATGTAGTAGTACCGTACATACTCGCCTATAACACAAGTGCAATGTAGTAGTACCGTACATACTCGCCTATAACACAAGTGCAATGTAGTAGTACCGTACATACTCGCCTATAACACAAGTGCAATGTAGTAGTACCGTACATACTCACCTATAACACAAGTGCAATGTAGTAGTACCGTACATACTCGCCTATAACACAAGTGCAATGTAGTAGTACCGTACATACTCACCTATAACATGAGTGCAATGTAGTAGTACCGTACATACTCGCCTATAACACAAGTGCAATGTAGTAGTACCGTACATACTCGCCTATAACACAAGTGCAATGTAGTAGTACCGTACATACTCGCCTATAACACAAGTGCAATGTAGTAGTACCGTACATACTCACCTATAACACAAGTGCAATGTAGTAGTACCGTACATACTCGCCTATAACACAAGTGCAATGTAGTAGTACCGTACATACTCGCCTATAACACAAGTGCAATGTAGTAGTACCATACATACTCGCCTATAACATGAGTGCAATGTAGTAGTACCATACATACTCGCCTATAACATGAGTGCAATGTAGTAGTACCGTACATACTTGCCTATAACACAAGTGCAATGTAGTAGTACCGTACATACTCGCCTATAACACAAGTGCAATGTAGTAGTACCGTACATACCCGCCTATAACACAAGTGCAATGTAGTAGTACCATACATACTCGCCTATAACATAAGTGCAATGTAGTAGTACCGTACATACTCGCCTATAATACAAGATTTTTACCACCAGATCATGGCCTCATAACCGTCTTATAAGTGGAAGAAATATGTTTTTTAAATTATAATTTTTAAGAATGTGTTAATGGTATCCATAATTACGTTTTAAAGGGCACCCTAACACCTGACACCCGACACCTGACACTGAAATGTTTTTAACTTACACTGGCCAAACATGCAATTTATACGTGTGTCTGGTGTCCACTTTATCAACCCGTCTTATATGGGAGTGCATGCCAAAACATACAGATATCATGACCAAAGTAGTGGGGGGGGTCGTCTTATATGAGAGTGCATGCCAAAACATACAGATATCATGACCAAAGTAGTGGGGGGGGTCGTCTTATATACGAGTGCATGCCAAAACATACAGATATCATGACCAAAGTAGTGGGGGGGGTCGTCTTATAGGCGAGTGCATGCCAAAACATACAGATATCAAGACAAAAGTGGGGGGTCATCTTAGAGGCGAGCGCATGCCAAAACATACAGATATCAGAACAAAAGTGGGGGGTCGTCTTATAGGCGAGTGCATGCCAAAACATACAGATATCATGACCAAAGTAGTGGGGGGTCGTCTTATAGGCAAGAATGGACGGTAAGTGTTGTGGTAAGGACAATAATTATGCTATCCTAATGATGTTGAGATTACAGCTATAAGTGCAGTGGTTGTGTCTTTAGGCAAGATTTATATCAGGAGTGAGGTCTCGGAGTGAGGTCTCCGTGTGAGGTCTCAGCGTGAGGTCTCGGAGTGAGGTCTCGGAGTGAGGTCTCGGAGTGAGGTCTCGGAGTGAGGTCTTGGAGTGAGGTCTCGGAGTGAGGTCTCGGAGTGAGGTCTCAGTGTGAGGTCTCGGAGTGAGGTCTCAGTGTGAGGTCTCAGTGTGAGGTCTCAGTGTGAGGTCTCGGAGTGAGGTCTCAGTGTGAGGTCTCGGAGTGAGGTATCAGTGTGAGGTCTCGGAGTGAGGTCTCGGAGTGAGGTCTCAGTATGAGGTCTCGGAGTGACGTCTTGGAGTGAGGTCTCGGAGCGAGTACTTGGAGTGAGGTCTCGGAGCGAGTCATCGGAGTGAGGTCTCAGCCTGAGGTCTCGGAGTGAGGTCTCGGAGTGCGGTCTCAGCGTGAGGTCTCGAAGTGAGGTCTCAGTGTGAGGTCTCGGAGTGAGGTCTCAGTGTGAGGTATCGGAGTGAGGTCTCAGTGTGAGGTCTCGGAGTGAGGTATCAGTGTGAGGTCTCGGAGTGAGGTCTCAGTATGACGTCTCGGAGTGAGGTCTTGGAGTGAGGTCTCGGAGTGAGGTCTCGGAGCGAGTACTTGGAGTGAGGTCTCGGAGCGAGTCATCGGAGTGAGGTCTCAGCCTGAGGTCTCGGAGTGAGGTCTCGGAGTGCGGTCTCAGCGTGAGGTCTCGAAGTGAGGTCTCAGTGTGAGGTCTCGGAGTGAGGTCTCAGTGTGAGGTCTCGGAGTGAGGTCTCGGAGTGAGGTCTCGGAGTGAGGTCTAAGAGCGAGTACTTGGAGTGAGGTCTCGGAGCGAGTACTCGGAGTGAGGTCTCAGCGTGAGGTCTCGGAGTGAGGTCTCGGAGCGAGTACTTGGAGTGAGGTCTCGGAGCGAGTACTCGGAGTGAGGTCTCGGAGTGAGGTCTCAGAGTGAGGTCTCGGAGTGAGGTCTCGGAGTGAGGTCTCGGAGTGAGGTCTCGGAGCGAGTACTCGGAGTGAGGTCTCGGAGTGAGGTCTCGGAGCGAGTACTTGGAGTGAGGTCTCGGAGCGAGTACTCGGAGTGAGGTCTCGGAGTGAGGTCTCGGAATGAGGTCTCGGAGTGAGGTCTCAGCATGAGGTCTCGGAGTGAGGTCTCGGAGCGAGTACTTGGAATGAGGTCTCGGAGCAAGTACTCGGAGTGAGGTCTCAGAGCGAATACTCGGAGTGAGGAGTCGGTAGCGATAGCGACATTAGTTGTAAGAATTCTGGTGAAATATGAAGCCATGGGAAAGAATATTTTAACCACGTAAAAAATGTATAAACCTAGCATAGCAAAGTATCCATAACCTAGCATGGTATGGATAAACCACACAGTGTATACATCCGTACACATAGTATAGCATGTATACATCCGTACACATAGTATAGCATGCATACATCCGTACACATAGTATAGCATGTATACATCCATACACATAGTATAGCATGTATACATCCGTACACATAGTATAGCATGTATACATCCGTACACATAGTATAGCATGTATACATCCATACACATAGTATAGCATGTATACATCCGTATACATAGTATAGCATGTATACATCCATACACATAGTATAGCATGTATACATCCGTACACATAGTATAGCATGCATACATCCGTACACATAGTATAGCATGCATACATCCGTACACCTAGTATAGCATGTATACATCCGTACACATAGTATAGCATGTATACATCCATACACATAGTATAGCATGTATACATCCGTACACATAGTATAGCATGTATACATCCATACACATATTATAGCATGCATACATCCGTACACATAGTATAGCATGCATACATCCGTACACATAGTATAGCATGCATACATCCGTACACATAGTATAGCATGCATACATCCGTACACATAGTATAGCATGCATACATCCGTACACATAGTATAGCATGTATACATCCATACACATATTATAGCATGCATACATCCGTACACATAGTATAGCATGCATACATCCGTACACATAGTATAGCATGCATACATCCGTACACATAGTATAGCATGCATACATCCGTACACATAGTATAGCATGCATACATCCGTACACATAGTATAGCATGTATACATCCGTACACATAGTATAGCATGTATACATCCGTACACATAGTATAGCATGTATACATCCGTACACATAGTATAGCATGCATACATCCGTACACATAGTATAGCATGTATACATCCGTACACATAGTATAGCATGTATACATCCATACACATAGTATAGCATGTATACATCCGTACACATAGTATAGCATGCATACATCCGTACACATAGTATAGCATGTATACATCCGTACACATAGTATAGCATGCATACATCCGTACACATAGTATAGCATGTATACATCCGTACACATAGTATAGCATGCATACATCCGTACACATAGTATAGCATGCATACATCCGTACACATAGTATAGCATGCATACATCCGTACACATAGTATAGCATGCATACATCCGTACACATAGTATAGCATGCATACATCCGTACACATAGTATAGCATGCATACATCCGTACACATAGTATAGCATGCATACATCCGTACACATAGTATAGCATGCATACATCCGTACACATAGTATAGCATGTATACATCCGTACACATAGTATAGCATGTATACATCCGTACACATAGTATAGCATGTATACATCCGTACACATAGTATAGCATGCATACATCCGTACACATAGTATAGCATGTATACATCCGTACACATAGTATAGCATGTATACATCCATACACATAGTATAGCATGCATACATCAATCCTGTAAATTATGGATAAGTTCATGTAATAGCATAACAAAGTATGGATAACCCAGCAAACTAACTAATAAAAGTATAACTAGCAATACCCAGCAAAGTTTGGATAAACCCACAAAGCATGTATACACACAGCAAAGTTTGGATAAACCCACAAAGCATGTATAAACACAGCAAAGTATGAATAGACACAGCAAGCATGTATAACTACAGCAAAGTATGGATAGACCCAGCAAGCATGTATAAACACAGCAACGTATGGATAGACCCAGCAAGCATGTATACACACAGCAAAGTTTGGATAAACCCACAAAGCATGTATAAACACAGCAAAGTATGAATAGACACAGCAAGCATGTATAACCACAGCAAAGTATGGATATACCCAGCAAGCATGTATAAACACAGCAAAGTATGGATAGACCCAGCAAGCATGTATAAACACAGCAAGTATGTATAAACACAGCAAAGTATGGATAGACCCAGCAAGCATGTATAAACACAGCAAAGTATGGATAGACCCAGCAACCATGTATAAACACAGCAAAGTATGGATAGACCCAGCAACCATGTATAAACACAGCAAAGTATGGATAGACCCAGCAAACATGTATAAACACAGCAAAGTATGGATAGACCCAGCAAAGTATGGATAGACCCAGCAAAGTATGGATAGACCCAGCAAGCATGTATAAACACAGCAACGTATGGATAGACCCAGCAAGCATGTATAAACACAGCAAAGTATGGATAGACCCAGCAAGCATGTATAAACACAGCAAAGTATGGATAGACCCAGCAAGCATGTATAAACACAGCAAAGTATGGATAGACCAAACAACCATGTATAAACACAGCAAAGTATGAATAGACCCAGCAAGCATGTATAAACACAACAAGTATGTATAAACACAGCAAAGTATGGATAGACCCAGCAAGCATGTATAAACACAGCAACATATAGATAAACCAAGCAAGTATGTATAAACACAGCAAAGTATGAATAAACCCAGCAACCATGTATAAACACAGCAAAGTATGAATAGACCCAGCAATCATGTATAAACACAGCAAAGTATGGAAAGACCAAGCAACCATGTATAAACACAGCAAAGTATGAATAAACCCAGCAAGCATGCATAAACACAGCAATTATGTATGACTAGACCCAGCAACCATGTATAAACACAGCAAAGTATGGATACACCCAGCAAGCATGCATAAATACAGCAAAGTATGAATAGACCCAGCAATCATGTATAAACACAGCAAAGTATGGATAGACCCAGCAAGCATGTATAAACACAGCAAGTATGTATGGCTAGACCCAGCAAGCATGTATAAACACAGCAAGTATGTATGGCTAGACCCAGCAAGCATGTATAAACACAGCAAGTATGTATGGCTAGACCCAGCAAGCATGTATAAACACAGCAAAGTATGGCTAGACCCAGCAAGCATGTATAAACACAGCAAAGTATGGATAAACCCAGCAAGCATGTATGAACACAGCAAGTATGTATACACACAGCAATGATGTATGGCTAGACCCAGCAAGCATGTATAAACACAGCAAGTATGTATGGCTAGACCCAGCAAGCATGTATAAACACAGCAAGCATGTATAAACACAGCAAAGTATGGATAAACCCAGCAAGCATGTATAAACACAGCAAAGTATGGATAAACCCAGCAAGCATGTATAAACACAGCAAGTATGTATAAACACAGCAAAGCATGTATAAACACAGCAAAGTATGGATAAACCCAGCAAGCATGTATAAACACAGCAAAGTATGGATAGACCCAGCAAGCATGTATAAACACAGCAAGCATGTATAAACACAGCAAAGTATGGATAAACCCAGCAAGCATGTATAAACACAGCAAAGTATGGATAAACCCAGCAGGCATGTATGGCTAGACACAACTCCTCAGGAATGTATACAAAATCCTAGAAAAGCATGCATAAACCCAGTAAATTATCAACAAGTCCCACAGAGCATGACTGTATAAACCCATAAAAATATGTCCATGATTGATTTATGCATTTATTGAGAGTGGAGTGTGATTTTGGGACAAGACCGATTGGTATTTGAACAAATTACCGTACATGTAAGGGTCTTTATAATGTGGTCAAAATGAACGTTTTCCAGCTATCCTTGTGTTTTCGGAAATAGCAATAAAACTACATCATAAAGCAGACAATAGTGCAATAACACGTCCTTTACTGGTTTAGTAGTTTAGTACAATTAAATTTTCTGCTTGCTATAATAAACACAATTTTGTAACAACAATCCCAATGGTTGTTTCTGACGTTGCCGGGAATATAACCTTGAAACTTCGAGAACGTCTATAAACATCCTCATAAAAAACGTTGCACATATTTTTCTTATAATTTAATTATCCAATAACATACAAGTACTATACACACATACAAGTACTATACACACATACAAGTACTATACACACATACAAGTACCATACACACATACAAGTACTATACACACATACAAGTACTATACACACATACAAGTACTATACACACATACAAGTACCATACACACATACAAGTACTATACACACATACAAGTACTATACACACATACAAGTACTATACACACATACAAGTACTATACACACATACAAGTACTATACACACATACAAGTACCATACACACATACAAGTACTATACACACATACAAGTACTATACACACATACAAGTACCATACACACATACAAGTACTATACACACATACAAGTACCATACACACATACAAGTACTATACACACATACAAGTACTATACACACATACAAGTACTATACACACATACAAGTACTATACACACATACAAGTACTATACACACATACAAGTACTATACACACATACAAGTACTATACACACATACAAGTACTATACACACATACAAGTACCATACACACATACAAGTACACTACACACATACAAGTACACTACACACATACAAGTACTATACACACATACAAGTACTATACACACATACATGTACTATACATACATGGTATCATATTGCATTTTTCTTACTTCAAATTGAAAATAATAAATTATAATTCATACTACGTCTGTGTTAGTGGACACCTCCATTAAGCAGCCAATCTGTATTAAGCAGGCAATCTGTATTAAGCAGTCAGTTTAGGGCTGTTCGATTAGCTTCTCATCAATGTAACCCGGTTTGATCCTCGGACCAGATAGTATGTGAGATGGTACGATGGTCGCCAGATCGGACAGGTGGGTTTTCTACGGGTACTCCGGTTTCCTCCTACACGAATGACTACATATACGCTTTCATTAGCGCCAATGAGAGTGATTAATATAAGTTGTTAAAACTTGCTTCGCAATCGTTGTAAAATAAATAAAGTTTAAACTAAAGCAGTCATTTTCCAGATTCCCAATGTGTTGTTTTATTTGACTTCTATTAAGCAGCCACCTGTGTTAAGCAGCGATTTTCTGTTATTCCCTTTGCTGACTGCTTAAGACAGGTTTAACTGTAGCTATACATTCGCAAACTATGATTTACAAAATTATTGTCGAGTCTACAAATAAATATCCATAAAGGGAGGTAATTTACTAATCTTAATTTCGCAAAATTAAGTTCATTTATGGGCAGATATGTAGGATATTATTTCTAGGACGCTGTAGATAAGGACTTTAAAGTTATGAATACTGACTTCTCAACACATGAGTAAAGAGTTTGACAGGGATTAGTCATCACTATGACAACATAACAGGAAAATGCCACTTCATAATCTGTTTGTTGCCCCTTTACAATGTGTGTGGTACATGACATAAGGGGGAAACTCAGCAGTGTTAGCAATTCACACCAAACATAATATATAAAGACACAAGATGCACCCCCTCTCGGATATTATTTCAAGCACCCCAGAGAGAACCCGTGACCTCCTGCAAGCCACCTGGACAGCTTAACTGACCCCAAGAGTGGACATTGAACTGGATTGATAGATATGGATTATTAGTTAATGAGGTTAACAGCTCAACTGTGGAGCCTTAAAACATAAAGTAACAGCTGCTGTTACAGATAGAAGGATGGGGCACCTGTTGAGATGTTAAAATGTGCTGTTTTTTCTTCGGTCATGTGTAAAAAATATAACTATAGTTTGTATGCAAATTTATGATTGTCATGTAATAAACAAAATCTAATAGACTGCAGACATGTCCCTAATGTGTGTTTTACGTTTATTTATCGTCGCTACCGGTTGTCCATATCAGCGACGTCTTTTTAGATTTTTGGAGGATAGTGCAATGGTACAAACAAAGACCCATTCCAGAGTCTCTCTATAATATGCTGGTGAATAACGCAGCTTCATTCACTTCATAAACATCTATATCACATATATAATATGCTGGTGAATAACGCAGCTTCATTCACTTCATAAACATCTATATCACATATATAATATGCTGGTGAATAACGCAGCTTCATTCACTTCATAAACATCTATATCACATATATAATATGCTGGTGAATAACGCAGCTTCATTCACTTCATAAACATCTATATCACATATATAATATGCTGGTGAATAACGCAGCTTCATTCACTTCATAAACATCTATATCACATATATAATATGCTGGTGAATAACGCAGCTTCATTCACTTCATAAACATCTATATCACATATATAATATGCTGGTGAATAACGCAGCTTCATTCACTTCATAAACATCTATATCACATATATAATATGCTGGTGAATAACGCAGCTTCATTCACTTCATAAACATCTATATCACATATATAATATGCTGGTGAATAATGCAGCTTCATTCACTTCATAAACATCTATATCACATATATAATATGCTGGTGAATAATGCAGCTTCATTCACTTCATAAACATCTATATCACATATATAATATGCTGGTGAATAACGCAGCTTCATTCACTTCATAAACATCTATATCACATATATAATATGCTGGTGAATAACGCAGCTTCATTCACTTCATAAACATCTATATCACATATATAATATGCTGGTGAATAATGCAGCTTCATTCACTTCATAAACATCTATATCACATATATAATATGCTGGTGAATAACGCAGCTTCATTCACTTCATAAACATCTATATCACATATATAATATGCTGGTGAATAATGCAGCTTCATTCACTTCATAAACATCTATATCACATATATAATATGCTGGTGAATAATGCAGCTTCATTCACTTCATAAACATCTATATCACATATATAATATGCTGGTGAATAATGCAGCTTCATTCACTTCATAAACATCTATATCACATATATAATATGCTGGTGAATAACGCAGCTTCATTCACTTCATAAACATCTATATCACATATATAATATGCTGGTGAATAATGCAGCTTCATTCACTTCATAAACATATATATCTCATATATAATATGCTGGTGAATAATGCAGCTTCATTCACTTCATAAACATCTATATCTCATATATAATAATGCTGGTGAATAATGCAGCTTGTCTGAGGAAGATAGATGGAATGTTTTTCCTTTATAATGAGGGTTTATCACAAACAGCAGCAAGATGCTACTATCTTGCACAGGAGGCTGACAATGGCGAGCAGTGTGAAGGAACAGCTGCACCCAGTATATACCAGACCCATTAAACACATATGTTAAAACAATAACATACTGCTAGTCAGGGTGATAACAAAAACAAGCTGTTTTTCCCCCATTTACAAACCGACAGGATAATAACGGACATGCTCAAGTTTTCTGTTTGTACTGAGTGTACCGGAGTGTACTACGCATGTGTTTGACAGTTGTTTCTTATTATTGCATGTTATCATCATTTGAAATAGTTTTTTGCAGAATTTTATTCCGGACCTACATTGTTTGCTTTGTTTTTGGGGTTTAAAGTAGCACACACAGACATATGGAGACTCTCCGGCTATTATTGGTGTAGTACACACAGACATATGGAGACTCTCCGGCTATTATTGGTGTAGTACACACAGACATATGGAGACTCTCCGGCTATTATTGGTGTAGCACCCACAACATAGGACATATGGAGACTCTCCAGCTATTATTGGTGTAGCACCCACAGCATAGGACATATGGATACTCTGGCTACTATTGGTGTAGCACCCACAGCATAGGACATATGGAGACTCTGGCTATTATTGGTGTAGCACCCACAGCATAGGACATATGGAGACTCTCCGGCTATTATTGGTGTAGCACCCACAGCATAGGACATATGGAGACTCTCCAGCTATTATTGGTGTAGCACCCACAGCATAGGACATATGGAGACTCTGGCTACTATTGGTGTAGCACCCACAGCATAGGACATATGGAGACTCTCCGGCTACTATTGGTGTAGCACCCACAGCATAGGATATATGGAGATTCTCCGGCTACTATTGGTGTAGCACCCACAGCATAGGACATATGGAGACTCTCCGGCTACTATTGGTGTAGCACCCACAGCATAGGACATAGGGAGACTCTGGCTATTATTGGTGTAGCACCCACAGCATAGGTCATAGGGAGACTCTGGCTACTATTGGTGTAGCACCCACAGCATAGGACATATGGAGACTCTCCGGCTATTATTGGTGTAGCACCCACAGCATAGGACATATGGAGACTCTCCGGCTACTATTGGTGTAGCACCCACAGCATAGGACATAGGGAGACTCTGGCTATTATTGGTGTAGCACCCACAGCATAGGACATAGGGAGACTCTGGCTACTATTGGTGTAGCACCCACAGCATAGGACATAGGGAGACTCTGGCTATTATTGGTGTAGCACCCACAGCATAGGTCATAGGGAGACTCTGGCTACTATTGGTGTAGCACCCACAGCATAGGACATATGGAGACTCTCCGGCTACTATTGGTGTAGCACCCACAGCATAGGACATATGGAGACTCTCCGGCTACTATTGGTGTAGCACCCACAGCATAGGACATATGGAGACTCTGGCTATTATTGGTGTAGCACCCACAGCATAGGTCATAGGGAGACTCTCCAGCTACTATTGGTGTAGCACCCACAGCATAGGACATATGGAGACTCTCCGGCTATTATTGGTGTAGCACCCACAGCATAGGACATATGGAGACTCTGGCTATTATTGGTGTAGCACCCACAGCATAGGACATATGGAGACTCTGGCTACTATTGGTGTAGCACCCACAGCATAGGACATATGGAGACTCTCCGGCTACTATTGGTGTAGCACCCACAGCATAGGATATATGGAGATTCTCCGGCTACTATTGGTGTAGCACCCACAGCATAGGACATATGGAGACTCTCCGGCTACTATTGGTGTAGCACCCACAGCATAGGACATAGGGAGACTCTGGCTATTATTGGTGTAGCACCCACAGCATAGGACATAGGGAGACTCTGGCTACTATTGGTGTAGCACCCACAGCATAGGACATAGGGAGACTCTGGCTATTATTGGTGTAGCACCCACAGCATAGGTCATAGGGAGACTCTGGCTACTATTGGTGTAGCACCCACAGCATAGGACATATGGAGACTCTCCGGCTACTATTGGTGTAGCACCCACAGCATAGGACATATGGAGACTCTCCGGCTACTATTGGTGTAGCACCCACAGCATAGGACATATGGAGACTCTGGCTATTATTGGTGTAGCACCCACAGCATAGGACATATGGAGACTCTGGCTATTATTGGTGTAGCACCCACAGCATAGGACATAGGGAGACTCTGGCTATTATTGGTGTAGCACCCACAGCATAGGTCATAGGGAGACTCTCCAGCTACTATTGGTGTAGCACCCACAGCATAGGACATATGGAGACTCTCCGGCTATTATTGGTGTAGCACCCACAGCATAGGACACATGGAGACTCTCCGGCTATTATTGGTGTAGCACCCACAGCATAGGTCATAGGGAGACTCTCCAGCTACTATTGGTGTAGCACCCACAGCATAGGACATATGGAGACTCTCCGGCTATTATTGGTGGAGGAAGACCCCGGATGCCCCTCCAAACAGTATTTCAGACACGGCTGGGTACCTGGGTAGAACCACCGACCAGCAGGATACCAGTCTTACTTGAAAGAATTCAACACCCCCCAGTGGGATCCGAACCTACAGCAGAGAGGGACAAGTGATTTGAAGTCAACGACCGTAACCACTCGGCCATCGAGGCCCCTTCTACCTACACCCAACTTCAAAATTGAGGGTCGGGAAATGGGAAACAAACATTTGTTTCAGTGCAGCCTAGGATTCAAAAAAAATTGTAAAT
The DNA here is from genome assembly GCA_014843695.1 of Archivesica marissinica. Taxonomy (NCBI): domain Eukaryota; kingdom Metazoa; phylum Mollusca; class Bivalvia; order Venerida; family Vesicomyidae; genus Archivesica; species Archivesica marissinica. The sequence goes on along the minus strand of CM026389.1, from coordinate 61,515,718 downwards.
ATATTGTATGTTTATTTTTGCCTGATCCTTAGCCCAGTAACCTAAATACGGTTTTGGAGATTGTGCGGTCCACTAATGGATACGGTATCCGCCTACTAAGTTAAGTAGACACTGATGAAAACTGACTGTAACTACTACATGTATAGTTTAGTTTATACAAATTAATTTTAGCTCGATTGTGAAACAAGTTCTTACAACTTATATTAATCACTCTCGAGACCTCATTCCTGATGGAATCCATCGCCACGAGGGAGAGAGAAGAGGCAATGAGGAATTTAAATGCCTTGCCTAAGGGCACAATCGTAACGGCTCCAGCGGGGCTCGAACTCCGGACCTTTCGCACCTGAAGCGAACGCGCATCCACTGCGCTATCACGACTTCCTACATGTATAGAGTGGTGGAACCTATGCTCGGCGTAAATCCCATATATAATGACCAGTATAAAATGTTAATTGCACTTAAGTCGTGAAAACAACTTTAAAAAAACTCTTGTTGACAGTTTTAGCTTCATCATGTGACCTTGCTGCTCAATACAACTATCGTAACGGTGTCGGGTCGGCACCCGTTTATATGGGGAACTGAAGACTTCAGGGCACCTATGCACGGTGTACCTGTTATTTTTTATTTATCCACCATAACTTGTTGAATATCCTATTTTGATATAGTACATCACTGAATAAAAACACTTATTGGCCTTAATCAGAAATGGTATAGAAACTATTTTTCAGGTTAGGTATAGATTTTTTATATTCAGAATGCTACCTGAATTGCTCATATATGTGTCACCGACTCGAGTTCCCGGGGTTTGAACTCGTGTGCAGGCTAACTCTAAATGGGGAATTAGCGTTGTACAGCAGAGTAGCCTACACAAGGTGGTGGCATACCAAGGGGTCAGTCCATGGCCTGTGGACTGTGGTTGTATGGTCAATCAAACCAACGATGATTCCAGTTCCTAATTTAATATACATACAATTGTCCAGCAATAACGATAATTAACACAGATTGAAGTTCAAGTTAATTATGTAGGTTGTTTTAATGTTGTCCATATATAGTTGATGGTTACAAATTAACATAAAATCCTGTAGAAGATTAAGACACTAATGTGGCTAGCATTATGCCACTAAATGATACATTGTATTAACAGTAGCTGCTTTATGCTACTAAACATGTTAAGTGTCTACTTCAGGAGCTCAAACATAACTACTTTCTAGCAATCTCAAAGAGTTTATTCTGCAGCGTTATCCAATCAAAATGGTTCAAATTACCAGCCAATAATATTATATTACACATTGACCAATCATATAAGAATTGTTCATAATTTGTCTGTTTAAAATGTCAAAATAACTTGATAAAATATAGCATATGTGGCTTCGAGCAATTTCCTGCCAGTATAATAAACTTATCACTAACTGGTTAAGATTATAATCAAATCACTGATTGTACAAAAGGCATTTAATATATTAAGGAAACCATAAATTTTAAATAATGTCAACTATGACAACTCTTCTAAGACATGTTATAGATGATGGCATTTTCTCTGTCACTGCTCCGAGTTTCATATTCCTCCACGGTTGGATGTACTTTTGCATTTTAGCTATTTTTCTGACAATCATAAAGTAATATATTCTAATGAATTTGTTTTGTCTGTAGTTTTTAATTTTGACAGCAAAACACTAACTTGAAAATTATACCTGAACTATTTCTTATTACAGAAGTTCACACTAACAGAAGTGGTTGTGCGGTTGTGTATCGTAGTGTATTGTAGTGCAATGAGGCTCGGGTAGCTAAGATGAATAAAATTTGAAAACAAATATTATATATTAGCCAAAATCATTGGAAATCATAAAAGAAAAAGCAGATTTGTGTTTATTAATGCCACTCTTGGAAATACAAATTTTAGTGATCACTCGATAATCCTATCTTACACAAATAAACACAAATATCCTCCATATAGTAAACAAATATAACATACAATGAGGGATATAATAAACACAAATATCCTCCATATAGTAAACAAATATAACATACAATGAGGGATATAATAAACACAAATATCCTCTATATAGTAAACAAATATAACATACAATGAGGGATGCCTCTATAATTCCAGGATCATGCCTCCATTGAATCCCCAGGAGAAATCAGGCATAACAATGGCTTCCCCTAGTAAAACATGCCTTATACTGCACACGATACACCACCACACTGCTACCATTACAATACAACTCCGCTCACATAGTTTTAGACAATTGGTTTTCCAGTGCTATTTAATTAGCTGCCGGCTGTGAGAATGCCAAACATGGGACATTCCAAGGTTGACAGTTACTGGAATCTGCTTTGCTTTGTTTAATATGCTACAACAGATGTTGCTGGCCTGCTGGAAGACTTAGTTTACAGGATATATGTGTAGACACCAGTGGAAGTCATGATAGCGCAGTTGTAGCGTGTTCGCTTCAGGTGCGAAAGGCCCGGAGTTCTAGCCACTGCTGGAGCCGTTCCGATTGTGCCATTAGGCAAGGCATTTAATGTGTGTGTTTAACGTTTATTTATCGTCACTACAGGTTACCCATATGAGCGCAGCCGCCAGAAATGATTAGTCATTTTAGATTTTTGGAGGATAGTGCAATGATACAGACAAGAGATAAGGGGATCAGGGTATCTTAAGGCATGTTTGTATATATTGACGAGAATATTTTAATAAGGACCAAATTTGTGCAATTCTGAAAATCGTCCATCATCGGTTAAATACTACACATCATACACTCCTCCCACCTACGATGGGCTGCACATCATACACTCCTCCCACATATGATGGGTTGCACATCATACACTCCTCCCACCTACGATGGGTTCGCTGCATATCATACACTCCTCCCACCTATGATGGGCTGCACATCATACACTCCTCCCACCTAGATGGGCTGCACATCATACACTCCTCCCACCTACGATGGGTTCCTGCACATCATACACTCCTCCCACCTACGATGGGTTCCTGCACATCATACACTCCTCCCACCTACGATGGGTTCGCTGCACATCATACACTCCTCCCACCTACGATGGGTTTGCACATCATACACTCCTCCCACCTATGATGGGTTCGCTGCACATCATACACTCCTCCCACCTATGATGGGTTCGCTGCACATCATACACTCCTCCCACCTATGATGGGTTGCACATCATACACTCCTCCCACCTATGATGGGTTCGCTGCACATCATACACTCCTCCCACCTATGATGGGTTCGCTGCACATCATACACTCCTCCCACCTATGATGGGTTGCACATCATACACTCCTCCCACCTATGATGGGTTCGCTGCACATCATACACTCCTCCCACCTACGATGGGTTCGCTGCACATCATACACTCCTCCCACCTAATTTTACCCTTCATGTTTTATTGCATTTTCTTATTTACACTTTTTGAAGAGAATGTGTAGGCATGTGCCTACAATGCCTAAGAAAGCTACGCCGCTGACATCAGGATTTTAAATAATATTATGTACATTCTTTTAGCTCTAGCTCAGTTATATTACTAAGAAAACTTTAGAATGAATAATTTGGTCTTAGAATACAATCTTAACCATTTGCACGCTAGCGGCAGATAAAATCACTTTTGCAAACCTCATAGAGCCAGATCAGATGGCACAGAATGTACTGTCAGATCAGGCTCAATAGCTGTTTGCTATTCGGATAGTGGAGCTAAAACAATTGTATTTACTCAGCAGGCAAAGGGTTAATCCATTAAAATAGTAATCTGAATAATAATGGACGCATAAACATTTACATGAAAATATTTGTTGCGTGCAATGCTTGAACTCAATGCCCTGGAGGACATTCACGATATCCTATAAAAGTTTAACGTGCTAACCATCTCACATATTTCCACTCAAACAATAATCACTGATCAGCATCATTAATAACCAAAAATACAATTAATCATGCTACTCTAAACTCAGTGAAAACAGTTAGTAACCATTTACCATTTAGAGTTCTAGTACTTTCAGTATTGGCTTTGTTTGTTTTTAAGATTTTTAAAGTCACACCAACAGCTTAGGTCATATGGCGACTCTCTAATGGTGGAGGAATACTCTGGGTGCCCGCCAATGCCTGCAATAACTGGGTAGAACCACCAACCTTTCGAAAAACTAGCTGGATAGCTTTCTAACATTCAGCACTCCCAGTGTGATTCGAACCTACAGCGGTGAGGGGCAAGTGATGTGTAACCACTCAGTCACGGAGGACCCATTTCAGTATCTGTAAAGCATATCAATTAAATATGAATAGCATTGTTCTGGTCCATTGCTACCATCACTTCAAACCTACTGTGGAAGAACAGATTTGGTAACAAGCTCCTTTAAGTCAAGTTTCAGATAAACCCATTGAATACACATGTGTGCTCCTTTAAGTCAAGTTTCAGATAAACTCATTGAATAAACATGTGTGCTCCTTTAAGTCAAGTTTCAGATAAACTCATTGAATACACATGTGTGTTCCTTTAAGTCAAGTTTCAGATAAACTCATTGTATACACATGTGTGTTCCTTTAAGTCAAGTTTCAGATAAACTCATTGAATACACATGTGTGTTCCTTTAAGTCAAGTTTCAGATAAACTCATTGAATACACATGTGTGCTCCTTTAAGTCAAGTTTCAGATAAACTCATTGAATACACATGTGTGTTCCTTTAAGTCAAGTTTCAGATAAACTCATTGAATACACATGTGTGCTCCTTTAAGTCAAGTTAATGTCATTGGACAATCATGAATTGTGTGTTATCTGCAGAGTGCATTCTCAATAGTACAATCTATCCAAAAATTCATATGACTTTAATATTAAGCATTTCCATGGTTGTTGTTATGGTAGAATCTGGTGGTTACAGTGCACCAATACACAGTAATATGGTGCACCAATACACAGTAATACGGTGCACCAATACACAGTAATATGGTGCACCTATACACAGTAATATGGTGCACCAATACACAGTAATATGGTGCACAAATACACAGTAATACGGTGCACCAATACACAGTAATATGGTGCACCAATACACAGTAATATGGTGCACCAATACACAGTAATATGGTGCACCAATACACAGTAATATGGTGCACCAATACACAGTAATATGGTGCACCAATACACAGTAATATGGTGCACCAATACACAGTAATACGGTGCACCAATACACAGTAATATGGTGCACCAATACACAGTAATATGGTGCACCAATACACAGTAATATGGTGCACCAATACACAGTAATACGGTGCACAAATACACAGTAATATGGTGCACCAATACACAGTAATACAGTGCACCGTAATGTAATGCTGAATAGGACCAAACATTCAGGTTTCACAACTCATTTACATGGAATAAGATAGATATGGATCAAAACATGTTCCCACAAACATGACTCACAGGTGGAGCAACGATGAGTGAATAACCTCCACTCACAGGTGTAGCAACGATGAGTGAATAATCTCCAGTCAGTTACAGCAAACAGGACTCACAGGTGGAGCAACGATGCGTGAATAATCTCCACTCACAGGTGGAGCAACGATGCGTGAATAATCTCCAGTCAGTTACAGCAAACAGGACTCACAGGTGGAGCAACAATGCGTGAATAATCTCCACTCACAGGTGGGGCAACGATGAGTGAATAATCTCCAGTCAGTTACAGTAAACAGGACTCTCAGGTGGAGCAACGATGCGTGAATAAACTCCAGTGAGTTACAGTAAACAGGACTCACAGGTGGAGCAACGATGCGTGAATAATCTCCAGTCAGCTACAGTAAACAGGACTCACAAGTTGGGCAACGATGAGTGAATAAACTCCAGTCAGTTACAGTAAACAGGACTCACAGGTGGAGCAACGATGCGTGAATAATCTCCACTCACAGGTGGAGCAACGATGAGTGAATAATCTCCACTCACAGGTGGAGCAACGATGAGTGAATAATCTCCAGTCAGTTACAGTAAACAGGACTCTCAGGTGGAGCAACGATGAGTGAATAATCTCCAGTCAGTTACAGTAAACAGGACTCACAGGTGGAGCAGCAACGATGAGTGAATAATCTCCAGTCAGCTACAGTAAACAGGACTCACAGGTGGAGCAACGATGAGTGAATAATCTCCACTCACAGGTGGGGCAACAATGCATGAATAATCTCCAGTGAGTTACAGTAAACAGGACTCACAGGTGGAGCAGTAACGATGAGTGAATAACCTCCACTCACAGGTGGAGCAACGATGCATGAATAAACTCCAGTGAGTTACAGTAAACAGGACTCACAGGTGGGGCAACGATGAGTGAATAATCTCCAGTCAGTTACAGTAAACAGGACTCACAGGTGGAGCAGCAACGATGAGTGAATAATCTCCAGTGAGTTACAGTAAACAGGACTCACAGGTGGAGCAACGATGCGTGAATAATCTCCAGTCAGCTACAGTAAACAGGACTCACAGGTGGAGCAACGATGAGTGAATAATCTCCACTCACAGGTGGGGCAACGATGCATGAATAATCTCCAGTGAGTTACAGTAAACAGGACTCACAGGTGGAGCAGCAACGATGAGTGAATAATCTCCACTCACAGGTGGAGCAACGATGCATGAATAATCTCCAGTGAGTTACAGTAAACAGGACTCACAGGTGGAGCAGCAACGATGAGTGAATAAACTCCACTCACAGGTGGAGCAACGATGAGTGAATAATCTCCACTCACAGGTGGAGCAACGATGAGTGAATAATCTCCACTCACAGGTGGAGCAGCAACGATGAGTGAATAATCTCCACTCACAGGTGGAGCAACGATGAGTGAATAATCTCCACTCACAGGTGGGGCAACGATGAGTGAATAATCTCCAGTCAGTTACAGTAAACAGGACTCACAGGTGGAGCAAATTATGTTTAATGCTTGTATAATGTATTGCTGGGAAAGGTTTAATGCTTGTATAATGTATTGCTGGGAAAGGTTTAATGCTTGTATAATGTATTGCTGGGAAAGGTTTAATGCTTGTATAATGTATTGCTGGGAAAGTGCCCCATGCTGTACACTATAGCATCATAATTATGTGGGTGCTTTTAATTAAAAAAAAAATTGAGCTTAATAAACACTTTTCTTCTTAAGAATTTTGTTTCTTTAACCCATTCAACACAAAGTAACTCACATGGACTGGTCCATGATATTTTTAGACAATAAATTAATAAGAAAATTACATTTGGGTCAGTTCATTTATCAAAATGGGTAATATTTTTCTAAAAATAGTACTATTACTTGCAAAAAATGCAGATCCTGATGAGATGGCTTGTCACGGGCTGGCTCATTTGGATCTACACTTTTTGTAAGCCGATTTACATGCCTGTGGTGTTGAAAGGGTTAATTAGAAAACTCATTACATGATTTTCTAAGTTCAAAGTAGTCAATACACAAGGATGATATGTAATCATTTTCTATATAATTATTATGTTAATACAGTGCATAATCGATATTCTAAATAGATAAATGATTCACGTTTTCATCAGATTTTATTTTAAACTAGAGATTTTTTTTTCCCTGATAGTTTTGCAGAATGTTTTCTGCTTAAAACATATAATTAATTAACTATCTTAAATGTCACTTTCTTGCATATATTTTCCCAGCTAATCGTTTCTTTAAATGTTTCTAGAACTTGAGGTTCAACACATTTTGCTTTTCACTTTGTCCATCTAATATTCATGTCATACTGTAATATATTAACCTAAGAAGAAATTATTAACCTAAGAAATAAAACATACGTTGGCTTTAAATACATGGTCCACCATTCATTAACAAGAAAGAACCAATTATTATTTTCTTTATATAGAAAAGTTAATTTTATGCGTGAGACCTATCTCTTCAGGGTTCAATGCCTGAGTTTTGAATTAAATGCATAAATCAGGATTCTGACATTATAATATCAGTGATTGTTTAAACATGCACTGTACATGTTGTATGTACAAACTAATACCCTCATTCACGAGTGGTACCAGCCACTTGTTACTACTAATGCACTGTACATGTTGTATGTACAAACTAATACCCTCATTCACGAGTGGTACCAGCCACACGTCACTACTACATGTGAGGTACCCTCATTCATGAGTGGTACCAGCCACAAGTCACCACTACATGTGAAGTAGCCACATTCATGAGTGGTACCAGCCACAAGTCACCACTACATGTGAAGTAGCCACATTCATGAGTGGTACCAGCCACAAGTCACTACTACATGTGAAGTACCCACATTCATGAGTGGTACCAGCCACTTGTTACTACTACATGTGAAGTACCCTCATTCATGAGTGGTACCAGCCACAAGTCACTACTACATGTGAAGTAGCCACATTCATGAGTGGTACCAGCCGCTTGTTACTACTACATGTGAAGTAGCCACATTCATGAGTGGTACCAGCCACAAGTCACCACTACATGTGAAGTAGCCACATTCATGAGTAGTACCAGCCACAAGTCATGTGCAGTACCCACATTCACGAGTGGTACCAGCCACAAGTCACCACTACATGTGAAGTACCCACATGCACGAGTGGTACCAGCCACAAGTCACCACTACATGTGAAGTACCCACATGCATGAGTGGTACCAGCCACAAGTCACCACTACATGTGAAGTACCCACATTCATGAGTGGTACCAGCCACAAGTCACCACTACATGTGAAGTACCCACATTCATGAGTGGTACCAGCCACAAGTCACCACTACATGTGAAGTAGCCACATGCACGAGTGGTACCAGCCACAAGTCACCACTACATGTGCAGTACCCACATGCACGAGTGGTACCAGCAACAAGTCACCACTACATGTGAAGTACCCACATTCATGAGTGGTACCAGCCACAAGTCACCACTACATGTGAAGTACCCACATTCATGAGTGGTACCAGCCACAAGTCACCACTACATGTGCAGTACCCACATGCACGAGTGGTACCAGCAACAAGTCACCACTACATGTGAAGTACCCACATGCACAAGTGGTACCAGCCACAAGTCACCACTACATGTGCAGTACCCACATGCACGAGTGGTACCAGCAACAAGTCATGTGATGTACCACCATTCACGATGCATTATCACTCACTGAAATAACTCATTCATTCATTGGATATCACAAAAGAACCATTCATCCCTTATCATCATTATATATCAACTACACAGTACATACATGTGTTTTCATTTACTGAATAAATTTATATTAAACAGTATATAAATTATGTTTTAGTATTGTATTTTTAATAAATTCATGACCAGATCTACATGCAGAAATAAGACTACAAAAACATAGCAGAAACAACGAACATTCTTATCTTCATTTGTTCAAAACTGTCACAACAAATGAAGTCCCTGAAAATCAATAGAGTAAAATCAATATAACCCTTTATATTGCTAATTCCTGACTCATCATGTACAAACAGCTATTCTGTTGATATTCTCTGCACTGATATATTTATTGCGTTTATAATTTCCTCCACATGTGAGTAGTCACTTACATTTACACTTTTCTATACATTTTCACAAGTAATCCAACAGGAAATAAAATCCTAATTCAAAATACAATGACACTATAGTTCACATACTATAGAGCAAATGGACTATTCCACTGTGGTACAGCTTCAGCAGTCAGCGGACCATACCATTTTATTGTTGATACAAACACTATTTTATAAGACCCGAGTGTGACAGTTTCTATTGGTTTATAGGCGCTACATGTCTCAGTTAGGCAGCTGGCTCTTGGTGTCTGGTGTTTATACACACTATTGAGTGGCTGGCCTGATTGACATACTTTTTATGCCTGAAATATTTGTTTGTTCCCAGTCAACTCAACATATTCCAGGGGCAGGTCCAGGAATCTGGAATATGTCACATTTATGGGGTTACTGTATATCTTTACATGTCAACAATTGCATATCACAAGGCGGACCTCATATTTCAAAGCGGGGGGGGGGGGTAGGTTAGGGGGCGGGGTAGGTTAGGGGGGGGGCTGTGGCAAATGGAATTATTTTCAATATTTTTTTAACAAAGAAAGAAAAAACTCAATTTTTTCAAGGGGGGTATATTTTTGTTCAAATACAGTTCATTTTAAATACATGAACATGTGGATTCTCTGCAGTTAAGGAGGAAGTCCTGTGGATTCTCTGCAGTTAAGGAGGAAGTCCTCCTGTTTAGTGGCGAATACAGGGGTGGCCAATGACACCCCCTCATCCCCCACGAATGCCTGATCATATGTAATAATTATTACTTGAAGCTCAAATAATTAATGCATCAAAATCCAGCCATGTTTATACAGAAAATAATATAAATTTAACCCAAAAGTTTTACAAGGCACAACAATTGGACCTGAAAAAATGACAATTATTTTTACATCCCATCTAAATTGGTCATTGTCACTCTGTGCACAGGAGACAACGGCCCGCACAAGAGACAACAGCCCGCACAAGAGACAATGGCCCGCACAAGAAACAACAGCGCACAAGAGACAATGGCCTGCACAAGAAACAACAGCGCACAAGAGACAATGGCCCGCACAAGAAACAACAGCGCACAAGAGACAATGGCCCACACTATCATCTATAACCATCACAGGGTTCCTACACTGACTGATCAAATTCAAGGAATTTCAAGAACTTTTTTCTTCTTCCAAAATTCAAGGATCAATATTAGCACAATAGATATGGTTTATTCTCTCTTGCTATGAATGTTAACAATAACACTGTCAAGTGTCATTTCCTGTCATTTCTGAACATGTATTCAAATTAGCTGTTACTCTAACGCAATCTACTTTCAAGTACAAGGAATTTCTTTTATGATTTCCAATGAATGATAGAGTTTTCTCAGTGAAAGATAACTCCATATTCCACTGCTGTGAAACAGTGAAAGATAACTCCATATTCCACTGCTGTGAAACAGTGAAAGATAACTCCATATTCCACTGCTGTGAAACAGTGAAAGATAACTCCATATTCCACTGCTGTGAAACAGTGAAAGATAACTCCATATTCCACTGCTGTGAAACAGTGAAAGATAACTCCATATTCCACTACTGTGAAACAGTGAAAGATAACTCCATATTCCACTGCTGTGAAACAGTGAAAGATAACTCCATATTCCACTGCTGTGAAACAGTGAAAGATAACTCCATATTCCACTGCTGTGAAACAGTGAAAGATAACTCCATATTCCACTGCTGTGAAACAGTGAAAGATAACTCCATATTCCACTGCTGTGAAACATTGAAATATAACTCCATATTCCACTGCTGTGAAACAGTGACAGATAACTCCATATTCCACTACTGTGAAACAGTGAAAGATAACTCCATCTTTCACTGTTTTACAGCATTTTCTCTGCCACTGGTTGCGTTTCATATTCCTGTGCGGTTAGATACATTTTTGTATTTTAGCTATTTTCATTTCTTGTTTCATACCTTGTGCATCAATGTGATGTAAATGATGCATGGAGAGGGGGGCTGTTGGTGTGAGCTGGGTGCAGGGAGAGGGTGGCTGTTGGTGTGATGTGGTTGCAGGGAGAGGGTGGCTGTTGGTGTGAGGTGGTTGTAGGGGAGAGGGTGGCTGCTGATGCTATGTGGCTGCTGGTGCTATGCGGCTGCAGGTGCTAGGTGGCTGCTGGTGCTATGTGGCTGCAGGTGCTAGGTGGCTGCAGGTGCTATGTGGGTGCAGGTACTATGTGGCTGCAGGTGCTATGTGGGTGCAGGTACTATGTGGCTGCAGGTGCTAGGTGACTGCAGGTACTATGTGGCTGCAGGTGCTATGTGGGTGCAGGTACTATGTGGCTACAGGTGATATGTGGGGGCAGGTACTATGTTGGTGCAGGTACCATGTTGGTGCAGGTGCTAGGTGGCTGCAGGTGCTATGTGGCTGCAGGTACTATGTGGATGCAGGTGCTATGTGGGTGCAGGTACTATGTGGCTGCAGGTGATATGTGGCTGCAGGTGCTATGTGGGTGCAGGTGCTACGTGGGTGCAGGTACTATGTGGGTGCAGGTGCTATGTGGGTGCAGGTACTATGTGGCTGCAGGTACTATGTGGGTGCAGGTACTATGTGGCTGCAGATGTGGGCTGCAGGTGCTATGTGGCTGCAGGTGCTATGTGGGTGCAGGTACTATGTGGCTGCAGGTGCTAGGTGGTTCCTGATGAGAAATTCATTTTGTATAATAATTTACACTGCAGGCAGAACAAACCTGTTTAACATATCAAGATTTAGCAATATCCGGAATAACTAAACAATGTGCAATGTTATACAAATTCAAGAGGATATTTGTTTGTTACATGGAATAAATGTATGATGGAATTATGTTTCACCAAATGATAGAATTATTCTAGAATAGCTGATAATAAAAGCTTTCCATTTTGACCATTCACATAAACAAACAAATTTTCTTTTCATTTTAAATTGAAAGGTGTTTTTATGATAAAATGCAACCATGTACTAAATGCAACCATGTACTAAATGCAACCATGTACTGAATGCAATAAATGCAACCATGTACTACATGCAACCATGTACTAAATGCCATGTACTAAATGCAACCATGTACTAAATGCAACCATGTACTAAATGCAACCATGTACTAAATGCAACCATGTACTACATGCAACCATGTACTAAATGCAACCATGTACTAAATGCAACCATGTACTAAATGCAACCATGTACTAAATGCCATGTACTAAATGCAACCATGTACTAAATGCAACCATGTACTAAATGCAACCATGTACTAAATGCATGCAACCATGTACTAAATGCAACCATGTACTAAATGCAACCATGTACTACATGCAACCATGTACTACATGCAACCATGTACTAAATGCAACCATGTACTAAATGCAACCATGTACTACATGCAACCATGTACTACATGCAACCATGTACTAAATGCAACCATGTACTAAATGCAACCATGTACTACATGCAACCATGTACTAAATGCAACCATGTACTAAATGCAACCATGTACTAAATGCAACCATGTACTACATGCAACCATGTACTACATGCAACCATGTACTAAATGCAACCATGTACTAAATGCAACCATGTACTACATGCAACCATGTACTAAATGCAACCATGTACTACATGCAACCATGTACTAAATGCAACCATGTACTAAATGCAACCATGTACTAAATGCAACCATGTACTAAATGCAACCATGTACTAAATGCAACCATGTACTAAATGCAACCATGTACTAAATGCCATGTACTAAATGCCATGTACTAAATGCAACCATGTACTAAATGCAACCATGTACTAAATGCCATGTACTAAATGCCATGTACTAAATGCAACCATGTACTACATGCAACCATGTACTACATGCAACCATGTACTAAATGCATGCAACCATGTACTAAATGCAACCATGTACTAAATGCAACCATGTACTACATGCAACCATGTACTAAATGCAACCATGTACTAAATGCAACCATGTACTAAATGCAACCATGTACTAAATGCAACCATGTACTACATGCAACCATGTACTAAATGCCATGTACTAAATGCAACCATGTACTAAATGCAACCATGTACTAAATGCAACCATGTACTAAATGCATGCAACCATGTACTAAATGCAACCATGTACTAAATGCAACCATGTACTACATGCAACCATGTACTAAATGCAACCATGTACTAAATGCAACCATGTACTAAATGCAACCATGTACTACATGCAACCATGTACTAAATGCCATGTACTAAATGCAACCATGTACTAAATGCAACCATGTACTAAATGCAACCATGTACTACATGCAACCATGTACTAAATGCCATGTACTAAATGCAACCATGTACTAAATGCAACCATGTACTAAATGCATGCAACCATGTACTAAATGCATGCAACCATGTACTAAATGCAACCATGTACTAAATGCAACCATGTACTACATGCAACCATGTACTAAATGCAACCATGTACTAAATGCATGCAACCATGTACTAAATGCAACCATGTACTAAATGCAACCATGTACTAAATGCAACCATGTACTACATGCAACCATGTACTAAATGCAACCATGTACTACATGCAACCATGTACTAAATGCAACCATGTACTAAATGCAACCATGTACTACATGCAACCATGTACTAAATGCAACCATGTACTAAATGCAACCATGTACTAAATGCAACCATGTACTAAATGCCATGTACTAAATGCAACCATGTACTAAATCCATGTACTAAATGCAACCATGTACTAAATGCCATGTACTAATGCAACCATGTACTAAATGCAACCATGTACTAAATGCAACCATGTACTAAATGCAACCATGTACTAAATGGAAAATGACAGCTTGATTCTGAAAATGTTCCTATTGACAACAACATTCCAACATGCTGGGTCAGGTACCACATGTGCAACATTCCAACATGCTGGGTCAGGTACCACATGTGCAACATTCCAACATGCTGGGTCAGGTACCACATGTGCAACATTCCAACATGCTGGGTCAGGTACCACATGTGCAACATTCCAACATGCTGGGTCAGGTACCACATGTGCAACATTCCAACATGCTGGGTCAGGTACCACATGTGCAACATTCCAACATGCTGGGTCAGGTACCACATGTGCAACATTCCAACATGCTGGGTCAGGTACCACATGTGCAACATTCCACATGCAATGGTTGGTAGCACATGTGCAACATTCCAACATGCAATGGCTGGTAGCACATGTGCAACATTCCAACATGCAATGGCTGGGTAGCACATGTGCAACATTCCAACATGCAATGGCTGGGTAGCACATGTGCAACATTCCAACATGCAATGGCTGGTAGCACATGTGCAACATTCCAACATGCAATGGCTGGGTAGCACATGTGCAACATTCCAACATGCAATGGCTGGGTAGCACATGTGCAACATTCCAACATGCAATGGCTGGGTAGCACATGTGCAACATTCCAACATGCAATGGCTAGGTAGCACATGTGCAACATTCCAACATGCAATGGCTAGGTAGCACATGTGCAACATTCCAACATGCAATGGCTAGGTAGCACATGTGCAACATTCCAAAATGCAATGGCTAGGTAGCACATGTGCAACATTCCGACATGCAATGGCTATGTAGCACATGTGCAACATTCCAACATGCAATGGCTAGGTAGCACATGTGCAACATTCCAACATGCAATGGCTAGGTAGCACATGTGCAACATTCCAACATGCAATGGCTAGGTAGCACATGTGCAACATTCCAACATGCAATGGCTAGGTAGCACAAAACTGTGAGAAATCAAATGTGTTATTGCACTGTGTTATTGCACTGTGTTATTGCACTGTGTTATTGCACTGCTTTCAACAAGGGGAGTAGAACAAAACATTCACTGATAAATCTATTAAATTCACTAGAAAGTATCAAATGAAACATTTTACTTTACTTTTGAACATAAATATAAATTGTGAATGTGACTTTTCAATCAACATGAATGTATTTGTTGGTTATTTACTGGCCTTTCAACACCTTCATTGTTAGATAGAGCTACATGGAAACAGAAACAGTTAACAAGGTATAATACCCTGGACAAATATATTAGATTCTCTGGTTCCCAGGTATAATACTCTGGACTAATTGGTTAGATCCTCTGGTTTCCAGATGTAATACCCTGGACTAATTGATTAGATCCTCTGGTTCCCAGGTATAAAACCCTGGATTAATTGATTAGATCCTCTGGTTCCCAGATGTAATACCCTGGACAAATAGATTAAATCCTCTGGTTTCCAGGTATAATACCCTGGACTAATTGATTAGATCCTCTGGTTCCCAGGTGTACTACCCTGGACTAATTGATTAGATCCTCTGGTTCCCAGGTGTAATACCCTGGACTAATTGATTAGATCCTCTGGTTCCCAGGTGTAATACCCTGGACAAATTGATTTGATCCTCTGGTTCCCATGTATAATGCCCTGGAAAAATTGATTAGTTGCTTTGGTTGGTTTGCATGTCTGTGTTAAAGCAGTGGTCACATTTACGGTCATGCACGTAGTTGACCGTAGTTCACTTCAAACGTAGTCCACCGTAGTGTAACTACTGTCAACTACGTTGAAGTAGGTTCGAAGTAGGTTCAAAATTGGCAAAAAGAGGAAATATAGAAAGTCTACTAGGTTGAACTACGTGTAAGTACGGTCAACTACGTTGAACTACGACCAGAGTGGCTATGTTTAACTAGGGTATCACTACGTCTAACTACGGGTAACTACGGTACACTATGTATAAACTACGTTCTAAGTACGCACAACTACGGTAAACTAGGGTCAACCGCGTTGAGCTACGGTAAAACATCGTGGCTGCGCCTGCGCAGTACGGGTAAGCTACGGTCATTGTGCTTTTGGATGTTGACGAGTCAACATTGTAATAAATCACGTAATTCTACCATGCCGCCAAGGAAGAGGAAACGAGGTTATTCCAAATCTGCTGCTGATACTTGTGCGGTGGGTGCTGTGAGTGGTAATGATGAGGAGCCAGAGAGGTTGGAAGAGCCTCTGGATACTCAGGGAAGTGATGTCCACGAGACACGAATGACTGATAATGATCCTCCTACTGGGGCTTTCAAGGAGAAGAGGCCTCCCCTCAGGCTGCACCTGGATCAAGAGCAAGTAGTGTTTGAGTTTGTTGAATCCCATCAGGAACTCTATAGCAAGGGGCATCCTGACTTCATGAAGACTGGACAGAAACAGGCATTGTGGCAACAGCTTGCTGACACCTTGAATGCCACTGACTTTGATGGTGAGTAGCACATTTTGGTATTTATATTTAATGCTATTATCATGATAAAATTGCTGAAATTCATGAATATATAACGGAACAATGTTTTTCAGATGCTGCACTCATTCATGTATTAACACATATTTCTTGATTCATATTTTTCAGGGTCCATTGCGAATGGTCACCGCATAATGACGTGGTGGAACAGCCAGAGGTCCGCTTATGGCAAAGTTACCCGCAATGTGTCTGGCCAGGGAGCAAAGCGGCTGACAGCTCGTGAAGAGCGGTTGAAGGAAGGCCTGGCGTTCCTAAGAGCCCATGTCTACAGGGTGCCCAAACGAGCCGGGGTTGATGTAAGTATAATATCTGACGAATTACTGATTTACTGAATGAATTAATCACAAACGTTAATTATTTTGCGTTGAGTTCTGCTCTCAACCTAAATCTAGAGGGCGTGGGTGGCTTAATATTGCCAAGACCAACCATGAACAGGCCTTATCAATCGGGCCTGAAGCGCATTGATATGTTTTGTGTGTTTGACATTTTGTATGGTTCAATACTTGTACTATTATAATGTTGAATGTACATGTATGTGCTGAAATAAGCTAATGTGAAAATATTTTAATTTATTAATACATCTGCTCTTGTCTACTTTCAGCTCATGGGACAGCTTCGTGAAAAGCATCCTGAGAGATTCAATGCACCCGCAGCTCAGGACAGGCCACCGCGGGAGTCAGACACCGACTCCGAGCAAACCACCCCAACGGTCACGCAGACAGATGAGCACATCCGTACCTCTAACCAGACGACTATGAAGAGGAAGCCGTCTCATCTTCTCCTGGAGAAAATCGAGAAGAGAATGGACGCCAACCAGCAGCAGATGAGTCAGCTTATCAAGCAGGTAAAACTAACTGGATAAATTATTATGTTTTTTTTTACACGTAGAGGCCAAAGGTATAGTAGGGGTATGCAAGAAGCCGTTGCATAATCATCCATCTCGTTTTAAATGTTTTTCTGTTTTGTGTTGTTTCAGGAAGACAACCCGCGAGCGGCTTTTGGCCGCCTTGTAGGGCTCTCGGCTGCACAGATGGACGACGAAGCATTTGAGGGACTACAGATGGCTGTCACCAATTTACTGGTTAAGTATAAGCGGGAGTCTAGGGCTAGGACTCAGGTTGCTTTGGTGACCCAGGCCGCCCCACGCTCGCCGCCTAGGCCCCAGGTGCAACCAGGTGCCACCACCCATCATACAGTTGGGGACCTCTTCCTAACATCAGGCATTGCCGCACAGCAGAACCAGCAGTGCCCGGGGGGCTTCATACCGGACTGGCAGCGCCAGTACCAGCAGCAGCCAGACACCCAGCAGGCAGACCAGCCGCAGCGTTCCAGCAGTGCTCCTATGGACTTCTACTCTGTCTAAATGCACTGTTCAATAACTAAATAAATAAATGTTTCATCTTGACATGACTTTCAGTCATTATGTGGGTTTTGTGACCGGGGACGTACCGTAGCATTTGAACATTATTATCCATAGCTTGTATGCTATTGACTGACAAGTATCTGTGCCTAATACTTATCTTCACAAGAGAACATAGTATCAACGTGTTTGACGTCAATTGCACGTTTATTATCGATAGTGGCCACTATTTCGGCCGTAAAACAAACTGAGCTGATTAAGTGCTCAACTATACAAAATTTTAATTGGTACGAACTTCATTGTCGTAGGCGAATACACGTAATGCACGTTCCTGCGCAAACATGCATATTATCGGATATTAATGAAACATATTGATAAAATAAAGAAGGTAATACGGTCAACTACGGTGAAGTAGGGTCAATTACGGTTAACTAAGGTCAACTACGTTCAAACTACGGTCACAGTACGGTATTGGCATCGTACTTGACCGTAGACAATTTTTGAACATGTTGAAAAATTATGTGCTAACTACGGGCAAATCATAAGTTCGAACTACGTTTATTAATACGTTGAACTACGGTTAACTACGTGTAACTACGCTCAACTACGTTTTGTACGTTCAACTACGGTCCACTACGGTCATTCCCTACTACGGTCAACTACGTACTATGTGACCACGGCTTAAGGTACAGTACACAGGACCTTGGTTTATAGTTTCATTGGAAACATTTAATAAGATTTCAGGAGTTGCCTGTCAACCCCCCCCCCAACAGATTAGCAGAAACAAATGCCATTGTTGTAGGCCTGAAAGCAATTAACAACTGTAAAGATAAACATCTGCAATAATTAATCTCTTTTTCTCATTCGGTTCTGCACAAATGAACAATTTCCAGACAAACTCCAGCATAGAATTAATAATGAGTATGTACAAATCTTAACAAATCTTGTACAAATTTAAACCAAGCAAATCCCTAAACAAAGCACATCCCCCACCCTTGTTATTACGATATATGAAATTACTTCTCCTGCCATGAAACATATGAAGAAGTCTCCCTCAATGGTAAGTAGGGAGAAGAGACAGCCCAGTGAGACTGTTTCTCCCTCAATGTCAAGTAGGGAGAAGAGGTAGCCCAGTGAGACTGTTTATCCCTCAATGACAGGTAGGGAGAAGAGGCAGCCCAGTGAGACTGTTTCTCCCTCAATGACAAGTAGGGAGAAGAGGCAGCCCAGTGAGACTGTTTCTCCCTCAATGACAAGTATGAAGAAGAGGCAGCCCAGTGAGACTGTTTCTCCCTCAATGTCAAGTAGGGAGAAGAGAACCAGCCCAGTGACACTGTTTCTCCCTCAATGTCAAGTAGGGAGAAGAGGCAGCCCAGTGACACTGTTTCTCCCTCAATGTCAAGTAGGGAGAAGAGAGCCAGTCCAGTGACACTGTTTCTCCCTCAATGTCAAGTAGGGAGAAGAGCCAGCCCAGTGAGACTGTTTCTCCCTCAATGTCAAGTAGGGAGAAGAGGCAAACCAGTGACACTGTTTCTCCCTCAATGTCAAGTAGGGAGAAGAGAGCCAGTCCAGTGACACTGTTTCTCCCTCAATGTCAAGTAGGGAGAAGAGAGGTAGCCCAGTGACACTGTTTATCCCTCAATGACAGGTAGGGAGAAGAGGCAGACCAGTGACACTGTTTCTCCCTCAATGTCAAGTAGGGAGAAGAGAGCCAGTCCAGTGACACTGTTTCTCCCTCAATGTCAAGTAGGGAGAAGAGAGGTAGCCCAGTGACACTGTTTATCACTCAATGACAGGTAGGGAGAAGAGGCAGCCCAGTGAGACTGTTTCTCCCTCAATGACAAGTAGGGAGAAGAGGCAGCCCAGTGAGACTGTTTCTCCCTCAATGACAAGTAGGGAGAAGAGGCAGCCCAGTGAGACTGTTTCTCCCTCAATGTCAAGTAGGGAGAAGAGAGCCAGCCCAGTAACACTGTTTCTCCCTCAATGTCAAGTAGGGAGAAGAGGCAGCCCAGTGACACTGTTTCTCCCTCAATGTCAAGTAGGGAGAAGAGAGCCAGTCCAGTGACACTGTTTCTCCCTCAATGTCAAGTAGGGAGAAGAGAGGTAGCCCAGTGACACTGTTTATCCCTCAATGACAGGTAGGGAGAAGAGGCAGCCCAGTGAGACTGTTTCTCCCTCAATGTCAAGTAGGGAGAAGAGAGCCTGTCCAGTGACACTGTTTCTCCCTCAATGTCAAGTAGGGAGAAGAGCCAGCCCAGTGACACTGTTTCTCCCTCAATGTCAAGTAGGGAGAAGAGGCAGACCAGTGGCACTGTTTCTCCCTCAATGTCAAGTAGGGAGAAGAGAGCCAGTCCAGTGACACTGTTTCTCCCTCAATGTCAAGTAGGGAGAAGAGAGGTAGCCCAGTGACACTGTTTATCCCTCAATGACAGGTAGGGAGAAGAGGCAGCCCAGTGAGACTGTTTCTCCCTCAATGACAAGTAGGGAGAAGAGGCAGCCCAGTGAGACTGTTTCTCCCTCAATGACAAGTAGGGAGAAGAGGCAGCCCAGTGAGACTGTTTCTCCCTCAATGTCAAGTAGGGAGAAGAGAGCCAGCCCAGTAACACTGTTTCTCCCTCAATGTCAAGTAGGGAGAAGAGGCAGCCCAGTGACACTGTTTCTCCCTCAATGTCAAGTAGGGAGAAGAGAGCCAGTCCAGTGACACTGTTTCTCCCTCAATGTCAAGTAGGGAGAAGAGAGGTAGCCCAGTGACACTGTTTATCCCTCAATGACAGGTAGGGAGAAGAGGCAGCCCAGTGAGACTGTTTCTCCCTCAATGTCAAGTAGGGAGAAGAGAGCCAGTCCAGTGACACTGTTTCTCCCTCAATGTCAAGTAGGGAGAAGAGCCAGCCCAGTGACACTGTTTCTCCCTCAATGTCAAGTAGGGAGAAGAGGCAGACCAGTGGCACTGTTTCTCCCTCAATGTCAAGTAGGGAGAAGAGAGCCAGTCCAGTGACACTGTTTCTCCCTCAATGTCAAGTAGGGAGAAGAGAGGTAGCCCAGTGACACTGTTTATCCCTCAATGACAGGTAGGGAGAAGAGGCAGCCCAGTGAGACTGTTTCTCCCTCAATGACAAGTAGGGAGATGAGGCAGCCCTGTGAGACTGTTTCTCCCTCAATGACAAGTAGGGAGAAGAGGCAGCCCAGTGACACTGTTTCTCCCTCAATGTCAAGTAGGGAGAAGAGAGCCAGCCCAGTGACACTGTTTCTCCCTCAATGTCAAGTAGGGAGAAGAGGCAGCCCAGTGACACTGTTTCTCCCTCAATGTCAAGTAGGGAGAAGAGAGCCAGCCCAGTGACACTGTTTCTCTACAGTTTTGAGGAACAGAGTTGACAGTCATCTACAATTCTGTACTGAGAGTCAGGAGACAGCAGAATGACAGGTGCATAAATGATTGTAGTGATTAATAACAAAGGGAGAGTAAAAGTGAAGAGGCTATTAACAAAATAATTGGATTGTCTCCCTGTTTCAGCTATAAATGGATAACAATTTTTATTGTATATAATCGAATCCAGGGATCGCAGGTTCGATCCCCCGTCTGACCCTAATAAAATTAAGTCTTTCAGATGGGACTAAACCGAGGTCTCGTGTCGGTGTTTTACACCGTGCACGTAAAAGAACCAGAGAAGACTCTGGAATGGGTCTCTGTCTGTATCAATGCACTATCCTCCAAAAATCTAAAATGACTAATCTCTTCAGGAGGCGTCGCTCATATGGGCAACCGGTAGCGACGATAACTAAACGTAAACACAAGAAAAATGAACTATATTAGTTATTGGAACTACGGATGCACTTCTGCCTATTTACGTATATACAACCTTAAAGCGACATTACATCGCAAAAAAGCAAATAAAATGCATGTTATCACGTATAAATGCATTGCTAGTACAAATTCTTCTGAATACATTCGAGCACTAACATTGAATCAATAAACAGTGTTTTTGTGGTCTACAAACTTTCAAAAGTAAAAGTAGGATTTCATATAACGGTCATCCGTGACGATAAGTAAACCCGTGACGATAAGTAAACGAAAAACACACATGTATATAATGGCCATGTGTAGTGGATTAGATCATTAATTCATGCTCTCTGATATCCATGTATCAGCTAGAAATCAAAATTACTGAATTAGATACACAAAAACTATTGAAATATTACCACCAAACTACAAACATTGTTATCTGTCAAATTTGACACATGGGATGCTATGAAAGTAAACAATCTAGCACTGAGTGTGCATGTGTTATTTCACAGGAACTAGTTATGATACAGCATTTTTATGGCTACCAAATGTAATATCAGACTGGACAATACAGCATATCGATATGGGTGGTAGACAGTAAAGTGGTTGGTAGTCAAATAATGGCAAAAAATATGGCAGTCAAATTATGGCAAAAAAAAGGACTAAATTTGATATCTAAGTAATATAAACCAATATAAACTAATTTACTAAGTAATAAACCAATATAAACTAATCTACTAAATAATAAACCAATATAAACTAATCTACTAAGTAATAAACCAATATAAACTAATCTACTAAGTAATAAACCAATATAAACTAATCTACTAAGTAATAAACCAATATAAACTAATCTACTAAGTAATAAACCAATATAAACTAATATACTAAGTAATAAACCAATATAAACTAATCTACTAAGTAATAAACCAATATAAACTAATCTACTAAGTAATAAACCAATATAAACTAATCTACTAAGTAATAAACCAATATAAACTAATCTACTAAGTAATAAACCAATATAAACTAATCTACTAAGTAATAAACCAATATAAACTAATCTACTAAGTAATAAACCAATATAAACTAATCTACTAAGTAACAAACCAATATAAACTAATCTACTAAGTGACAAACCAATATAAACTAATCTACTAAGTAATAAACCAATATAAACTCTACTAAGTAATAAACCAATATAAACTAATCTACTAAGTAATAAACCAATATAAACTAATCTACTAAGTAATAAACCAATATAAACTAATCTACTAAGTAACAAACCAATATAAACTAATCTACTAAGTAATAAACCAATATAAACTAATCTACTAAGTAACAAACCAATATAAACTAATCTACTAAGTAATAAACCAATATAAACTAATCTACTAAGTAATAAACCAATATAAACTAATCTACTAAGTAATAAACCAATATAAACTAATCTACTAAGTAATAAACCAATATAAACTAATCTACTAAGTAATAAACCAATATAAACTAATCTACTAAGTAATAAACCAATATAAACTAATCTACTAAGTAATAAACCAATATAAACTAATCTACTAAGTAATAAACCAATATAAACTAATCTACTAAGTAATAAACCAATATAAACTAATCTACTAAGTAATAAACCAATATAAACTAATCTACTAAGTAATAAACCAATATAAACTAATCTACTAAGTAATAAACCAATATAAACTAATCTACTAAGTAATAAACCAATATAAACTAATCTACTAAGTAATAAACCAATAAAACTAATCTACTAAGTAATAAACCAATAAACTATTACTAAGTAATAAACCAATATAAACTAATCTACTAAGTAATAAACCAATATAAACTAATCTACTAAGTAATAAACCAATATAAACTAATCTACTAAGTAATAAACCAATATAAACTAATCTACTAAGTAATAAACCAATATAAACTAATCTACTAAGTAATAAACCAATATAAACTAATCTACTAAGTAATAAACCAATATAAACTAATCTACTAAGTAATAAACCAATATAAACTAATCTACTAAGTAATAAACCAATATAAACTAATCTACTAAGTAATAAACCAATATAAACTAATCTACTAAGTAACAAACCAATATAAACTAATCTACTAAGTAATAAACCATTAAACAATCTACTAAGTAATAAACCAATATAAATAATCTACTAAGTAACAAACCAATATAAACTAATCTACTAAGTGACAAACCAATATAAACTAATCTACTAAGTGATAAACCAATATAAACTAATATACTAAGTAATAAACCAATATAAACTAATCTACTAAGTAATAAACCAATATAAACTAATCTACTAAGTAATAAACCAATATAAACTAATCTACTAAGTAATAAACCAATATAAACTAATCTACTAAGTAATAAACCAATATAAAATAATCTACTAAGTAATAAACCAATATAAACTAATCTACTAAGTAATAAACCAATATAAACTAATCTACTAAGTAATAAACCAATATAAACTAATCTACTAAGTAATAAACCAATATAAAATAATCTATTAAGTAATAAACCAATATAAACTAATCTACTAAGTAATAAACCAATATAAAATAATCTATTAAGTAATAAACCAACATAAACTAATCTACTAAGTAATAAACCAATATAAACTAATCTACTAAGTAATAAACCAATATAAACTAATCTACTAAGTAATAAACCAATATAAACTAATCTACTAAGTAATAAACCAATATAAACTAATCTACTAAGTAATAAACTAATATAAACTAATCTACTAGGTGATAAACCAATATAAACTAATCCACTAAGTAATAAACCAATATAAACTAATCTACTAGGTAATAAACCAATATAAACTAATCCACTAAGTAATAAACCAATATAAACTAATCTACTAGGTAATAAACCAATATAAACTAATCTACTAAGTAATAAACCAATATAAACTAATCTACTAAGTAATAAACCAATATAAACTAATCTACTAGGACAGTTTTGTGAATACAAGAGGCAAATGTGCGTTAAGACGTACGTACGTACGTACGTACGAGACCTCGATTACCTCATTTTACATTTCTTAGAACGCCAACAGTGCCCTAATGATAATAAAATGAGGACCTAAGAATAATGATAGGAGAACAGGAGCTTTAACCAGTAATCTGCCGAATAAATTGGACGGAATGTGCAAACAACATAGATCCAGGTATGCCGTGGCGCATAGCCACATCTGATCAGGATCTATGTTGTTTGCTATTCAGACAAGTGCTCACTATCCGAATAACAAACGGCACAGAGCCTGATCAGACGGCACGCTAGAGCCAGATTAGATGGCACATTGTCGTCTGATCTGGGTCTATGCTGTTTGCAAAAGCCAATTTAGTTGTGATTAGCAGGTTAAGGGTTAATATTTCAACTCAATGTTTATGTTTCTAACCCAGGGAGAATTAACAACAAATTTACATTCTGAAAACACTCCCATAAGTATGGGTATGTATAAAAACACTGCCATAAGTATGGGTATGTATAAAAACACTGCCATAAGTATGGGTATGTATAAAAACACTGCCATAAGTATGGGTAGGTATAAAAACACTGCCATAAGTATGGGTATGTATAAAAACACTGCCATAAGTATGGGTATGTATAAACACTGCCATAAGTATGGGTAGGTATAAAAACACTCCCATAATTATGGGTATGTATAAAAACACTGCCATAAGTATGGGTATGTATAAAAACACTGCCATAAGTATGGGTATGTATAAAAACACTGCCATAAGTATGGGTATGTATAAAAACACTGCCATAAGTATGGGTATGTATAAACACTCCCATAAGTATGGGTAGGTATAAAAACACTGCCATAAGTATGGGTATGTATAAAAACACTGCCATAAGTATGGGTAGGTATAAAAACACTCCCATAAGTATGGGTATGTATAAACACTCCCATAAGTATGGGTAGGTATAAAAACACTCCCATAAGTATGGGTATGTATAAAAACACTCCCATAAGTATGGGTAGGTATAAAAACACTCCCATAAGTATGGGTAGGTATAAAAACACTCCCATAAGTATGGGTAGGTATAAAAACACTCCCATAAGTATGGGTAGGTATAAAAACACTCCCATAAGGAATCTTGGGTATAAAAACAATAGTGGATAACATAATTCTTGAAGTTACGCACAAACAGCCACGACAATTCTGTCTGTATGACATCTGGACCTATGTTTGTTTGTGGGGATCATAGTCGCATCGCATCCACAGGTCATATAGTCACCTGCCAGTGAGTGGAGGAAGTGGATTATAGGTCATATAGTCACCTGTCAGTGAGTGGAGGAAGTGGATTATAGGTCATATAGTCACCTGTCAGTGAGTGGAGATAGTGGATTATAGGTCATATAGTCACCTGCCAGTGAGTGGAGGAAGTGGATTATAGGTCATATATTCACCTGCCAGTGAGTGGAGGAAGTCGATAATAGGTCAAATAGTCACCTGTCAGTGATTGGAGGAAGTGGATTATAGGACATATAGTCACCTGCCAGTGAGTGGAGATAGTGGATTATAGGTCATATAGTCACCTGTCAGTGAGTGGAGGAAGTGGATTATAGGTCATATAGTCACCTGTCAGTGAGTGGAGGAAGTGGATTATAGGTCATATAGTCACCTGTCAGTGAGTGGAGATAGTGGATTATAGGACATATAGTCACCTGTCAATGAGTGGAGGAAGTGGATTATAGGACATATAGTCACCTGCCAGTGAGCGGAGGAAGTGGATTATAGGTCATATAGTCACCTGTCAGTGAGTGGAGATAGTGGATTATAGGACATATAGTCACCTGTCAGTGAGTGGAGATAGTGGATTATAGGTCATATAGTCACCTGTCAGTGAGTGGAGGAAGTGGATTATAGGACATATAGTCACCTGCCAGTGAGTGGAGGAAGTGGATTATAGGACATATAGTCACCTGCCAGTGAGTGGAGGAAGTGGATTATAGGACATATAGTCACCTGCCAGTGAGTGGAGGAAGTGGATTATAGGACATATAGTCACCTGCCAGTGAGCGGAGGAAGTGGATTATAGGTCATATAGTCACCTGTCAGTGAGTGGAGACAGTGGATTATAGGTCATATAGTCACCTGTCAGTGAGTGGAGATAGTGGATTATAGGACATATAGTCACCTGCCAGTGAGTGGAGATAGTGGATTATAGGACATATAGTCACCTGCCAGTGAGTGGAGGAAGTGGATTATAGGTCATATAGTCACCTGTCAGTGAGTGGAGATAGTGGATTATAGGACATATAGTCACCTGCCAGTGAGTGGAGGAAGTGGATTATAGGTCATATAGTCACCTGTCAGTGAGTGGAGGAAGTGGATTATAGGACATATAGTCACCTGTCAGTGAGTGGAGACAGTGGATTATAGGTCATATAGTCACCTGCCAGTGAGTGGAGGAAGTGGATTATAGGTCATATAGTCACCTGTCAGTGAGTGGAGATAGTGGATTATAGGTCATATAGTCACCTGTCAGTGAGTGGAGGAAGTGGATTATAGGACATATAGTCACCTGCCAGTGAGCGGAGGAAGTGGATTATAAGTCATATAGTCACCTGCCAGTGAGTGGAGACAGTGGATTATAGGACATATAGTCACCTGCCAGTGAGTGGAGATAGTGGATTATAGGTCATATAGTCACCTGCCAGCGGGTGGAGGAAGTGGATTATAGGTCATATAGTCACCTGTCAGTGAGTGGAGATAGTGGATTATAGGACATATAGTCACCTGTCAGTGAGTGGAGGAAGTGGATTATAGGTCATATAGTCACCTGCCAGTGAGTGGAGGAAGTGGATTATAGGTCATATAGTCACCTGTCAGTGATTGGAGGAAGTGGATTATAGGACATATAGTCACCTGCCAGTGAGTGGAGATAGTGGATTATAGGTCATATAGTCACCTGTCAGTGAGTGGAGGAAGTGGATTATAGGTCATATAGTCACCTGCCAGTGAGTGGAGGAAGTGGATTATAGGACATATAGTCACCTGCCAGTGAGTGGAGGAAGTGGATTATAGGTCATATAGTCACCTGTCAGTGAGTGGAGATAGTGGATTATAGGACATATAGTCACCTGTCAGTGAGTGGAGATAGTGGATTATAGGTCATATAGTCACCTGTCAGTGAGTGGAGGAAGTGGATTATAGGTCATATAGTCACCTGTCAGTGAGTGGAGATAGTGGATTATAGGTCATATAGTCACCTGTCAGTGAGTGGAGGAAGTGGATTATAGGTCATATAGTCACCTGTCAGTGAGTGGAGATAGTGGATTATAGGTCATATAGTCACCTGTCAGTGAGTGGAGGAAGTGGATTATAGGTCATATAGTCACCTGCCAGTGAGTGGAGATAGTGGATTATAGGTCATATAGTCACCTGTCAGTGAGTGGAGGAAGTGGATTATAGGTCATATAGTCACCTGCCAGTGAGTGGAGGAAGTGGATTATAGGTCATATAGTCACCTGTCAGTGAGTGGAGAAAGTGGATTATAGGACATATAGTCACCTGTCAGTGAGTGGAGGTAGTGGATTATAGGTCATATAGTCACCTGTCAGTGAGTGGAGATAGTGGATTATAGGACATATAGTCACCTGTCAGTGAGTGGAGGAAGTGGATTATAGGTCATATATTCACCTGCCAGTGAGTGGAGGAAGTCGATAATAGGTCAAATAGTCACCTGTCAGTGATTGGAGGAAGTGGATTATAGGACATATAGTCACCTGCCAGTGAGTGGAGATAGTGGATTATAGGTCATATAGTCACCTGTCAGTGAGTGGAGGAAGTGGATTATAGGACATATAGTCACCTGCCAGTGAGTGGAGGAAGTGGATTATAGGTCATATAGTCACCTGCCAGTGAGTGGAGAAAGTGGATTATAGGACATATAGTCACCTGTCAGTGAGTGGAGATAGTGGATTATAGGTCATATAGTCACCTGCCAGTGAGTGGAGAAAGTGGATTATAGGACATATAGTCACCTGCCAGTGAGTGGAGGAAGTGGATATAGGTCATATAGTCACCTGTCAGTGATGGAGGAAGTGGATTATAGGACATATAGTCACCTGCCAGTGAGTGGAGATAGTGGATTATAGGTCATATAGTCACCTGTCAGTGAGTGGAGGAAGTGGATTATAGGTCATATAGTCACCTGCCAGTGAGTGGAGGAAGTGAATTATAGGACATATAGTCACCTGCCAGTGAGTGGAGGAAGTGGATTATAGGACATATAGTCACCTGCCAGTGAGCGGAGGAAGTGGATTATAAGTCATATATTCACATGTCAGTGAGTGGAGACAGTGGATTATAGGACATATAGTCACCTGTCAGTGAGTGGAGATAGTGGATTATAGGACATATAGTCACCTGCCAGTGAGTGGAGATAGTGGATTATAGGTCATATAGTCACATGCCAGCGGGTGGAGGAAGTGGATTATAGGTCATATAGTCACCTGTCAGTGAGTGGAGCTAGTGGATTATAGGACATATAGTCACCTGTCAGTGAGTGGAGGAAGTGGATTATAGGTCATATATTCACCTGCCAGTGAGTGGAGGAAGTCGATAATAGGTCAAATAGTCACCTGTCAGTGAGTGGAGATAGTGGATTATAGGACATATAGTCACCTGTCAGTGAGTGGAGATAGTGGATTATAGGTCATATAGTCACCTGCCAGTGAGTGGAGATAGTGGATTATAGGACATATAGTCACCTGCCAGTGAGTGGAGGAAGTGGATTATAGGTCATATAGTCACAAGTCAGTCAGTGGAGATAGTGGATTATAGGTCATATAGTCACCTGTCAGTGAGTGGAGATAGTGGATTATAGGACATATAGTCACCTGCCAGTGAGTGGAGATAGTGGATTATAGGACATATAGTCACCTGTCAGTGAGTGGAGATAGTGGATTATAGGTCATATAGTCACCTGTCAGTGATTGGAGGAAGTGGATTATAGGACATATAGTCACCTGTCAATGAGTGGAGGAAGTGGATTATAGGACATATAGTCACCTGCCAGTGAGTGGAGATAGTGGATTATAGGTCATATAGTCACCTGTCAGTGAGTGGAGGAAGTGGATTATAGGTCATATACTCACCTGCCAGTGAGTGGAGGAAGTGGATTATAGGACATATAGTCACCTGCCAGTGAGTGGAGGAAGTGGATTATAGGACATATAGTCACCTGCCAGTGAGCGGAGGAAGTGGATTATAAGTCATATAGTCACCTGCCAGTGAGTGGAGACAGTGGATTATAGGACATATAGTCACCTGTCAGTGAGTGGAGGAAGTGGATTATAGGTCATATATTCACCTGCCAGTGAGTGGAGGAAGTCGATAATAGGTCAAATAGTCACCTG
The DNA here is from genome assembly GCA_014843695.1 of Archivesica marissinica. Classification (NCBI taxonomy): domain Eukaryota; kingdom Metazoa; phylum Mollusca; class Bivalvia; order Venerida; family Vesicomyidae; genus Archivesica; species Archivesica marissinica. Next base: position 61,485,262 of record CM026389.1, on the reverse strand, counting down.
TCAGTGATGGGAGGAAGTGGATTATAGGACATATAGTCACCTGCCAGTGAGTGGAGATAGTGGATTATAGGTCATATAGTCACCTGTCAGTGAGTGGAGGAAGTGGATTATAGGTCATATAGTCACCTGCCAGTGAGTGGAGGAAGTGGATTATAGGACATATAGTCACCTGCCAGTGAGTGGAGGAAGTGGATTATAGGACATATAGTCACCTGCCAGTGAGCGGAGGAAGTGGATTATAAGTCATATAGTCACCTGCCAGTGAGTGGAGACAGTGGATTATAGGACATATAGTCACCTGTCAGTGAGTGGAGATAGTGGATTATAGGACATATAGTCACCTGCCAGTGAGTGGAGATAGTGGATTATAGGTCATATAGTCACCTGCCAGTGAGTGGAGGAAGTGGATTATAGGTCATATAGTCACCTGTCAGTGAGTGGAGACAGTGGATTATAGGTCATATAGTCACCTGTCAGTGAGTGGAGGAAGTGGATTATAGGTCATATAGTCACCTGTCAGTGAGTGGAGGAAGTGGATTATAGGTCATATAGTCACCTGTCAGTGAGTGGAGATAGTGGATTATAGGACATATAGTCACCTGTCAGTGAGTGGAGATAGTGGATTATAGGTCATATAGTCACCTGTCAGTGAGTGGAGGAAGTGGATTATAGGTCATATAGTCACCTGTCAGTGAGTGGAGGAAGTGGATTATAGGTCATATAGTCACTGTCAGTGAGTGGAGATAGTGGATTATAGGTCATATAGTCACCTGTCAGTGAGTGGAGGAAGTGGATTATAGGTCATATAGTCACCTGTCAGTGAGTGGAGATAGTGGATTATAGGACATATAGTCACCTGCAGTGAGTGGAGGAAGTGGATTATAGGTCATATAGTCACCTGTCAGTGAGTGGAGATAGTGGATTATAGGTCATATAGTCACCTGTCAGTGAGTGGAGGAAGTGGATTATAGGTCATATAGTCACCTGTCAGTGAGTGGAGATAGTGGATTATAGGTCATATAGTCACCTGTCAGTGAGTGGAGGAAGTGGATTATAGGTCATATAGTCACCTGTCAGTGAGTGGAGATAGTGGATTATAGGACATATAGTCACCTGTCAGTGAGTGGAGAAAGTGGATTATAGGTCATATAGTCACCTGTCAGTGAGTGGAGGAAGTGGATTATAGGTCATATAGTCACCTGTCAGTGAGTGGAGATAGTGGATTATAGGACATATAGTCACCTGCCAGTGAGTGGAGATAGTGGATTATAGGTCATATAGTCACCTGTCAGTGAGTGGAGGAAGTGGATTATAGGTCATATAGTCACCTGCCAGTGAGTGGAGGAAGTGGATTATAGGACATATAGTCACCTGCCAGTGAGTGGAGGAAGTGGATTATAGGACATATAGTCACCTGCCAGTGAGCGGAGGAAGTGGATTATAAGTCATATATTCACATGTCAGTGAGTGGAGACAGTGGATTATAGGACATATAGTCACCTGTCAGTGAGTGGAGATAGTGGATTATAGGTCATATAGTCACCTGCCAGCGAGTGGAGGAAGTGGATTATAGGTCATATAGTCACCTGTCAGTGAGTGGAGCTAGTGGATTATAGGACATATAGTCACCTGTCAGTGAGTGGAGGAAGTGGATTATAGGTCATATATTCACCTGCCAGTGAGTGGAGGAAGTCGATAATAGGTCAAATAGTCACCTGTCAGTGAGTGGAGATAGTGGATTATAGGACATATAGTCACCTGTCAGTGAGTGGAGATAGTGGATTATAGGTCATATAGTCACCTGCCAGTGAGTGGAGATAGTGGATTATAGGACATATAGTCACCTGCCAGTGAGTGGAGGAAGTGGATTATAGGTCATATAGTCACAAGTCAGTCAGTGGAGATAGTGGATTATAGGTCATATAGTCACCTGTCAGTGAGTGGAGAGAGTGGATTATAGGACATATAGTCACCTGCCAGTGAGTGGAGATAGTGGATTATAGGACATATAGTCACCTGTCAGTGAGTGGAGATAGTGGATTATAGGTCATATAGTCACCTGTCAGTGATTGGAGGAAGTGGATTATAGGACATATAGTCACCTGTCAGTGAGTGGAGGAAGTGGATTATAGGACATATAGTCACCTGCCAGTGAGTGGAGATAGTGGATTATAGGTCATATAGTCACCTGTCAGTGAGTGGAGGAAGTGGATTATAGGTCATATAGTCACCTGCCAGTGAGTGGAGGAAGTGGATTATAGGACATATAGTCACCTGCCAGTGAGTGGAGGAAGTGGATTATAGGACATATAGTCACCTGCCAGTGAGCGAGGAAGTGGATTATAGGTCATATAGTCACCTGCCAGTGAGTGGAGACAGTGGATTATAGGACATATAGTCACCTGTCAGTGAGTGGAGGAAGTGGATTATAGGACATATAGTCACCTGCCAGTGAGTGGAGGAAGTGGATTATAGGTCATATAGTCACCTGTCAGTGAGTGGAGGAAGTGGATTATAGGACATATAGTCACCTGTCAGTGAGTGGAGATAGTGGATTATAGGTCATATAGTCACCTGTCAGTGAGTGGAGGAAGTGGATTATAGGTCATATAGTCACCTGCCAGTGAGTGGAGGAAGTGGATTATAGGACATATAGTCACCTGCCAGTGAGTGGAGGAAGTGGATTATAGGACATATAGTCACCTGCCAGTGAGCGGAGGAAGTGGATTATAAGTCATATAGTCACCTGCCAGTGAGTGGAGACAGTGGATTATAGGACATATAGTCACCTGTCAGTGAGTGGAGATAGTGGATTATAGGACATATAGTCACCTGCCAGTGAGTGGAGATAGTGGATTATAGGTCATATAGTCACCTGCCAGCGGGTGGAGGAAGTGGATTATAGGTAATATAGTCACCTGTCAGTGAGTGGAGACAGTGGATTATAGGTCATATAGTCACCTGTCAGTGAGTGGAGGAAGTGTATTATAGGTCATATAGTCACCTGTCAGTGAGTGGAGATAGTGGATTATAGGTCATATAGTCACCTGTCAGTGAGTGGAGGAAGTGGATTATAGGACATATAGTCACCTGCCAGTGAGTGGAGGAAGTGGATTATAGGTCATATAGTCACCTGTCAGTGAGTGGAGATAGTGGATTATAGGACATATAGTCACCTGCCAGTGAGTGGAGATAGTGGATTATAGGTCATATAGTCACCTGCCAGTGGGTGGAGGAAGTGGATTATAGGTCATATAGTCACCTGTCAGTGAGTGGAGACAGTGGATTATAGGTCATATAGTCACCTGTCAGTGAGTGGAGGAAGTGGATTATAGGTCATATAGTCACCTGTCAGTGAGTGGAGATAGTGGATTATAGGTCATATAGTCACCTGTCAGTGAGTGGAGGAAGTGGATTATAGGTCATATAGTCACCTGTCAGTGAGTGGAGATAGTGGATTATAGGTCATATAGTCACCTGTCAGTGAGTGGAGGAAGTGGATTATAGGTCATATAGTCACCTGTCAGTGAGTGGAGATAGTGGATTATAGGACATATAGTCACCTGTCAGTGAGTGGAGGAAGTGGATTATAGGTCATATAGTCACCTGCCAGTGAGTGGAGGAAGTCGATAATAGGTCAAATAGTCACCTGTCAGTGATTGGAGGAAGTGGATTATAGGACATATAGTCACCTGCCAGTGAGTGGAGATAGTGGATTATAGGTCATATAGTCACCTGTCAGTGAGTGGAGGAAGTGGATTATAGGTCATATAGTCACCTGTCAGTGAGTGGAGGAAGTGGATTATAGGTCATATAGTCACCTGTCAGTGAGTGGAGATAGTGGATTATAGGACATATAGTCACCTGTCAATGAGTGGAGGAAGTGGATTATAGGTCATATATTCACCTGCCAGTGAGTGGAGGAAGTCGATAATAGGTCAAATAGTCACCTGTCAGTGATTGGAGGAAGTGGATTATAGGACATATAGTCACCTGCCAGTGAGTGGAGATAGTGGATTATAGGTCATATAGTCACCTGTCAGTGAGTGGAGGAAGTGGATTATAGGTCATATAGTCACCTGTCAGTGAGTGGAGGAAGTGGATTATAGGTCATATAGTCACCTGTCAGTGAGTGGAGATAGTGGATTATAGGACATATAGTCACCTGTCAATGAGTGGAGGAAGTGGATTATAGGTCATATATTCACCTGCCAGTGAGTGGAGGAAGTCGATAATAGGTCAAATAGTCACCTGTCAGTGAGTGGAGATAGTGGATTATAGGACATATAGTCACCTGTCAGTGAGTGGAGATAGTGGATTATAGGTCATATAGTCACCTGTCAGTGAGTGGAGGAAGTGGATTATAGGTCATATAGTCACCTGTCAGTGAGTGGAGATAGTGGATTATAGGACATATAGTCACCTGTCAGTGAGTGGAGAAGTGGATTATAGGTCATATAGTCACCTGTCAGTGAGTGGAGGAAGTGGATTATAGGTCATATAGTCACCTGCCAGTGAGTGGAGGAAGTGGATTATAGGTCATATAGTCACCTGTCAGTGAGTGGAGATAGTGGATTATAGGTCATATAGTCACCTGTCAGTGAGTGGAGATAGTGGATTATAGGTCATATAGTCACCTGTCAGTGAGTGGAGGAAGTGGATTATAGGTCATATAGTCACCTGTCAGTGATGGAGAAAGTGGATTATAGGACATATAGTCACCTGTCAGTGAGTGGAGACAGTGGATTATAGTCATATAGTCACCTGCCAGTGAGTGGAGATAGTGGATTATAGGACATATAGTCACCTGTCAGTGAGTGGAGACAGTGGATTATAGGACATATAGTCACCTGTCAGTGAGTGGAGATAGTGGATTATAGGACATATAGTCACCTGTCAGTGAGTGGAGATAGTGGATTATAGGACATATAGTCACCTGCCAGTGAGTGGAGGAAGTGGATTATAGGTCATATAGTCACCTGTCAGTGAGTGGAGAAAGTGGATTATAGGTCATATAGTCACCTGTCAGTGAGTGGAGGAAGTGGATTATAGGTCATATAGTCACCTGTCAGTGAGTGGAGGAAGTGGATTATAGGACATATAGTCACCTGCCAGTGAGTGGAGGAAGTGGATTATAGGTCATATAGTCACCTGCCAGTGAGTGGAGAAGTGGATTATAGGACATATAGTCACCTGTCAGTGAGTGGAGATAGTGGATTATAGGTCATATAGTCACCTGCCAGTGAGTGGAGATAGTGGATTATAGGTCATATAGTCACCTGTCAGTGATTGGAGAAAGTGGATTATAGGACATATAGTCACCTGCCAGTGAGTGGAGAAAGTGGATAATAGGTCATATAGTCACCTGTCAGTGAGTGGAGATAGTGGATTATAGGACATATAGTCACCTGTCAGTGAGTGGA